>OW386291.2:65453748-66053748 GCA_936432065.2 Rutpela maculata | reverse complement strand
AATAAACTGTTTGGCTGATAGTTCCATTATTCTCAAAATATCTATTAATATTAATAAATCGTAATATTATTGTACCAGGCGTAACACATTTACGAAAAAGAATATAAAAAAAGAATATAATTTCGTATTCAATAACTGTCTGGTTTGACCTGTATAGACTATTTAATTTGTCGGTGTTTACACTATCCCTATAAAATATGTACCATTACTTAGAAATGTCTGAAAATATGTTGTCATAATGACAAATATTAGTACATTAAGAAAAACAGCAATAATGAAATATTTCAGAAAATGACATGCCGGCTACTGACATGCGCATTGCGCTTAAAGGGTTAAATAATACACCTCATGGCGGAAAAAATGATTTAAAACGCTTGCATTGTATATCTGGTAAGTCATGTTACAACTATACCGGGTGCCACAGGTTAGTGGCTCCCGTCTTATATTTCCTTTATTTTTTAATTTATCCATTTGAAATTTGGGATGCATAAACTACCTGTAAAAGCGAATTTTTGGATGCAAAAAACGGTATAAGACGATTTCCTGTTTACCCGGAAATGACCGCAACTTTCGATTTTTAAATGGAACACCCTGTATATTTTTACATATTTGGACTCAAGGTAACATTCTGAGTATACCATGAGATTTTCGCGAATTTTTGAGTCAATGTTCAGTTTTTAAAGCAGTTTAAGACATGCGTCTAGAGTGCTTTGGAATACCAAAATTTGTTCCACAGCAGGTAAAGTCCAAGGGAAAAATATAATTTTTCATTTAATTTCATTGATAACTATTTATGAAGCCTCCAAAATTGAACAAATCACTTTTTTAACGAAAACTTTTTTTTTCAAATGGGAAGGTGGTGGCTCATACTGTTCGATAAATTATAGATTTTTTTCTGAATTTATTGATATCCATTTCAAATCTATGCTATTTGTTTTTCTATTTTGTTGAATTTTTTTAAACATAAAAAATCACTTTCAATATAGTTTTCCTTGAAATTTAACGTAGTTTCCTTTGCAAAAATCATGTCTAATAATGAAATGTGAATAACTACCTTTTTGTGAATAATTTATTTATTATTTTGTGAATAATAGCTCTCTTTTGTTTAGGTATAAGTAGGTACTATTGCAAAGTATAAAGGATCGATAAAAATTATTTTGAAAGTGATTTTTTATTTTTAAATAAAAATAAAATAGAAAAACAAAAAGCATTTGAAATGGATATCAATGAATTCAGAAAAAAATCTATAATTTATTGAACACTAGGAACCACCACCCTACCATTTGAAAAAAGAGTTTTAAATAAAAAAGTGATTTCTTCAATTTCGTAAATAGTCATTAATGAAATAAAATCAAAAATTGTATTTTTGCCTTGGACTTTACCTGCCGTAGAACAAATTTTAGTATTCCAAAGCATTTTAGATGAATGTATTAAAATGCTTAAGAAAACTGGACATCGACTCAAAAATTCGCGAAAATATCATTGTGTACTCAGAATGTTGCCTTAAATCCAAGTATGTAAAAATATACAGGGAGTTCCATTTAAAAATCGAAAGTTGCGGTCATTTCCAAGTAAACCAGAAATGGTCTCATACCGTTCTTTATGTCCAAAAATTCATTTTTACAGGTAGTTTATGCAACCCAAATTTCAAATTGATAAATTAAAAAGTAAAGGAAATATAGGGGGGAGCCTCTAGCCTGTGACACCCGGTATATTATGAGAGATATTAAGATAACCCCTTGCCAACGGGGTGGGTGATTAATTTTCTTTTCTGGTACTTATTGTCTTGCAAAATATGTTAAATAATTGCAAACACCAAAAATAGTCACTTTCATTAACTTTTAAACGATTTTAGAATGTTTCTTCAAGAATATTGGTTAGGCTAATAGGTTGGTTGGTTAGAATATTAGTTAGGCTAATCTAGCAGGGATAAATTATTAATGAAACATCCGCATCTATAGGTGAGGTCCGGCAACAATATCGGGACTGGTATCGTCTGTTAGGTATGTCATTATGATACACACGGGTCTGAAAAGGCGGTTGAACGCGTCGGTCCTGGGAACGATTATTGAATTTGGCAAAAAAAATAATCTCCATATTTTCTTACCTCTATTTGGTTGCTCTTAATTGGGGCAATACGTACGAATATAAAACATAATATACCGGGTGACACAGGAGATATGTAACACCCCGTAGCATGTTTATTTATAAAGATATTATTTTGAAATTTGGTACACTTATATAAAGTGTGATTGTCCTTTTTTTGGTACAAACAAGAAATTTTTTACACTTCCAAGTGACATCTACTTATTTTAAATGGCACCCTGTATATATTTTTATCCTATCTGATTCTACTTAAATTTCTCTTTTCAACTATGTATACCAAGATGACATTCGTTTTTAAAATGGCTGCTGAAAACCATTTTATTGCACTAAGTCAAGTTGGCTATGGAATGAAATATGGCGGGAATTAATGCTTAATGTGCTGCGATATGAAAAAAACCCTGGTACACAATTTTGTGTTTCATATTTGTTTTGTTCTAATCAGTAGCCGAAGAGACTTTGTAGGATTTTTATATTAAATAAAAATCTCTAGACTAAATCCCCGAAATCATAAAAACTAAGATAGAAACACCAATTTTAAATTTGACTCATTTGTAAAATATTTATTCATCTTTCACTTTTATCAAATACAATTCATTGTTGTCTGATTTTGCTTGCTTTTAAATAAAATTGTTTTCGAAGAATCTCAAAATGCTGGCCATTATTTTCTCTGCAGCGTAGAATTCTTGTAACCAGTACCTCTAAGCACATTTTCTAACTGCGATTCAGTAAACTAATTTATTGGTAACCTAACTGTCATTTTTAAGTCTTCCCTATTTTGCAGTGGAGTTTTATAAACCATTTCCTTGAGATGGCCCATTATGAAAAAATCAAGTGGCGTAAAATCCGGACACCTCGGGGGCCATCTAATTGGTAAAAGTGAAATATGAATAAATATTTTACAAATGGATAAAATTTAAAATTAGTGTTTCTATCTTAGTGTTTGTGATTTCGTGGATTTAGTCTAGAAATTTTTCTTTAATATAAAAATTGTACAAAGTCTCTTCGGCTACTGATTAGAACAAAACAAATATGAAACACAAAACTGTGTACCACGGTTCTTTTGATATTGCAGCACACTGAGCATTAATTACCGCTACATTTCATACCAAAGCCAACTTGACTTAATGCAATAAAATGGTTTTCAGTAGCCATTTTAAAAATGAATGCCACCTTGCTATACATAGTTGAAAAGAGGAATTTAAGGAAAACCAGATAGGAAACAAATATATACAGGGTGCCATTTAAAATAACAAAGTAGATATCACTTCCGGGAAGTGGAAAAAATTTCTTGTTTGTACTAAAAAAAGGACAATCACACATTATATAGGTCTACCAAATTTCAAAATAATATCTTTTTAAATAAACATGCTACGGGGTGTTACATATCTCCTGTGTCACCCGGTATATATGTATGAATATTTGTGTTTTATGTATTAGTTTTTATCAATTATTGTTATTTTTATATTATAATTGTTTTTAATTATATAAGTATCTAAAAATTTTCTTATTAGATAAGCTACTTGTGACAAAATTTCTTAAACTTACACCTTGTAGTTTTCTGAAATGAATAAATATTATTATTATTATTATTATTATTATTATAATGGTTTCGCTTTCAGCAGCTAGCTTCAAGTTTTCTTTCAATTCACTAGCCGCCCCAGTGAAATTGGTACAGCAATCACTGTAGATGTGAGAACACTTACCACGACGAGCAACGAAATGGCGCAGGGCCGCCAGAAAAGCTTCACTTGTTAAGTCTGAAACAATTTCTAGGTGAACTGCTTTCACCGACAAACACACGAAAAGACAAAGATAAGTCTTTGAAGTTTTTGCACCTCCGGTGTGTCGAGGCACAATGTAAAATGGACCACCAAAATCGACTTCTACCTGTGAAAAGAGTTTGGCTTGTGACACACGCACACTAGGAAGATCACCCATAGGGCAAAGCAACGAAGGAGGTTTAACACGAAAACAACGGTAACAATTACCAAGACAACGACGAATAAGGCGACGACCACCAAGAATCCAAAAATTTTGTTGTAATAAATATAGTCGTATTCAAGCCAGAATGCAAGTTCTGGAGATGAATCTGCCAAATAAGAAGTTCAGAAAAACATGAGAACTGGGAAGCAAGTCAGGGTGCTTACTTTCAAAGGGTAAATTTGCTTGAGATATTCTACCTCCAACCCGAAAAATCCCAGTTTCATTGAGAAAAGAAGAGAGCTTTAAGAAAGTTTTAGAAAGATTTTGTTTCTTATGAAGGGCCCTGATCTCCTTAACAAAAGATTGCTCTTGAACCAACTTTACAATGCACAAGAGAGCTTGATGAAGTTCTAAACTAGACAAGGCACCAGATTGTTTCTCTGGATTTTGACAATTGTGGTAAAACCTAAGACAATATGCAACGATACCCTGAATTGTACGAAGAGAGGAGAGACGCAGAAACAAGGACTCGATTACATTAGGTTCAATCTGGGCGACTAAAACTGTTTTCTTCTGTTCTGAGTTAGCAAGGGGACAAACTAGATTTTCATTAGTTTTCTAAAGACCACTCCGCTGGAGTAGCTTTAGCCAAGGGGGACCCGCCCACCATGAAGGGAAGGTCACAAATTCCCCTGGAAGGAGACCATGAGAGGCACAATCCGCAGGATTTTTGAAAGATCGAATGTGATGCCAACATTCAGGTGAATTAGACTCACTCTATTGATACAAAAGTCTTCCAATGATGTGGAGAGAATTGGATCCAAGTCAAAGTGATGGTGTAATCAGACCATGCAAAGATGCTCTCAATTTTAAGAACATGTAGAAATGTGGTTTTGATCCACGATACAAGGGAGGACAATAAAACTGTGGCACACAATTCAAGACGAGGAATCTACAAATTATGCGAAGGAGCAACTTTGGACTTTGCACAAAGAAAAGAAACACCAACATTACCACTAGGGTAAACACAACGCAAATAGGCTACACAACCATAACCAAGCTCAGAAGCATCACAAAAGGCATGGAGTTGACACATTACGGAAGTAAGATCCGCAACAACTAATCTAGGAATTTGCATTAATGTCTGGATCTCAAGAAGAAAATGATAGTGATATGGAATGGCTTATCAGTGAATACAAATCTAGGAAGAAAAGGAGACATAGTCCAAACACCCTAAGTAATGCAGAAATCAATCAAATAATAATAGGGCAAGCATCCAACAGTCAACAAAAACAACAGGAAAAAAGTGGACAGCACTCAGACACACAAAAACAAATCAACTCATCGACAACACAAAGAAACACTACAAAAAACTACTCACTAAAAATGAAGGAGATAACTAACAAACAATTTAAAAATCTTTTTTACTTAAACACTGCTGAACCTATAAATAGAATACAAATGGTGGAAATTTGGAATGAAGTGTTTCCCAACTCTAGTGATATAATCCTACAAACAAAAAAAGGTTTTCTGCTTAAATCAGATACCGACAAGTATCAACTACTTGTCAAACTAGCTAAAATCACAGATGCCAAAAAAATATCCAACTACAAAGAAACTAAACCATACACAATCCAAACTAGAAAACAGCCAGAAACAACATTTTGTCTGGTAATAGCAAAGTCGAAAAATATATATAGAGGAGGAAAACTTCAGCGAATTTCTAAAAGAACAAAACATCAATCACCGTTATTGTAGAAGAATTGTTTCAAAAACCACACAACAACCCACGATGCTAATAAGAGTAATAACAGACTGCCAGCAATCATTTGACAAACTAATAAACAACGGATTGCTCTACAAAAATCGCCACTACCCAGTTTATCCAGGCACACCTCCAAAACCCAGGCCAATACCTTGTAACAAATGCAACCAATTTGACCACATAACTGACAAATGCCCCAACAATATCACATGCGAAAAATGCAAAGGAAATCACCACACTAACAAATGCACCACAAACCTACCCATTAGATGCCTGGCTTGTGGAGCGGAAGACCACAAAGCGTGGTCATTCAAATGCCCAAAAAGACCTACACAACCTATAGAATACTACAATTAAATCGCTCAACAAAAAAAGCATAGAAATAACACCAGAGAAAAAGGCCAATACCAAAATTAATGGAGCAGACACAATTCACGACCTTATAATAAATACTTATGTCACCAAAATAAACAAACCAAAGTATGTCAACAGAGAAGAACTTCTTCAAAAACTTAGAAAGAAATTTGTACAGCTATACAACATCGATACAACAGTTGTTTTTTCTGGAAACCACATGTACATTTTAATGTTTGATTTGGAACAACCCCTCAGTCCTTCACCCACAGGACCCCAACAAGGAGAACAAAACAGTCACATTCATGCATCTTAATTCACTATATTCCAACATAAACAGCTATAACAACAAAAAACATCTACTGTTCAACTATGTAGAAAACAACAATGTTGACTGCGTTATGTTAGTTGAGACTAAAACTGCTAAAGATACAATCTCATATAGGGACTGGAAAACAGTGCAACTGAATGGCAATTTGATAACCAATAAGGCACGAGGAGGAAGTGTCATACAAATGCATCCGAATTTGAAAATGGGAAAAGCCAATGCTGCTAGGATAAATTACTTCCTGAACGAATGTTTACATGTGACAGTACCGTTCCATAACGATCAACTACATTTATTCTTAGTATATGTACATTCAACCAAGACCATTTTTGTGAAAGCAGCATTATACAAATATTCCATAATAATAGGGGACTTCAATGTAAATAAGTCTAGAAATAAACAAATTAACAATTTTATTAACAACAGTAATTTCAAATAAAATTATATAAAAAAAGTATTTTTAAGAAAAAGCTTTTATCTGAAAAAACTACTAAAAAGTAAAAATAATTTTTTTTAAATTCATACACATGGAAACCAAAAGCTTTGGGGGCGGTCATATAGTGATATTGCATAGTTACTTTGGTCAATTGACCACCCCCAAAGCTTTTGGTTTCCATGTTTTTTCTTAAAAATACTTTTTTTATATAATTTTATTTTTTTCTTTTTAGTCTACTTATTTTACAAACAGACAGACAAAACCCTTTCATTTTCCACCGCCATCCACCCCTCCCCTCTCCCGTCTTCTCACCCCTCTAACACTACTTCCCACTTCTTCCCTATTTCCACCACTTCCCCATCTCTCTCCACCTCTTTCCACCCTATTCCCACCTTTTCCCACCTCTTCCTCATCTCTTCCCACCCCTTCCCTACCTCGTCCCATCCCTTCCTCATCTCTTCCCACCCCTTCCTCACCTCTTCCTACCCCTTTCCCACCTCTTCCCACCCCTTTCCCACCTCTTCCCCACTTATTCCCACCTCTTCCCCACTTCTTCCCACCTCCTCCCACCCCTTCCCAACCTCTTCCCACCTCTTTCCCACTTCTTCCCACCTATATATATATAAGTCTTTTTGATACAACTTTACAACAAACAATAGAAAGAAACACACCAACAGCACAGCTACGCTATTATGCACATACACTACCACCTTACATTATAAAATTAATTAAAGAAAAAAGAAAAATATTCCGGGAATACAAGTCAAACCCAAATCCTGAAGCCAAGAGACAAATCAATGACTTCACCAAACACATACAGAAACTCATAATGCAATACATATCTAACCAGTGGCTTCAAGCATGTGAATCTATAAATGAATCAAGGGGGCGAGCATTTTGCCAACAAATCAACAAACTGTCAAAATACAAATCAAAATCAAAAATAAAGGATATAGAAGTGAACGGAAATATCTATGACACGGACGAAGAAAAAGCTGACATTTTTTCAAAATACTATGAAGAGCTCTACAGAGCCAAATTTTAGTCAAAACCACCAACAAGGTGTTGATAACTGGTACATGGAATTTTTTAACAACAACAATACAGATGAAGAGAACATAACAATCGATGACAATGAATATTTTGATATTTTGTACGCACAGAAGAACACCTCCCCAGGTATTGATAACATCCCATGGAGCATAATCAAACAATTGGATAGAGATATCAACGTCAACGTCATCATCATTAAAATTTTCATATTCAGTCTTCAAAATAAATACTATCCAAGCGACTGGAAAAACAGTGTTATTGTAAATATTTCAAAACCTAACAGTGATCACAAAAAACTATCAGGATACAGACCAATCACCCTACTGCCTGTGCTAGGAAAATTGTTGGAAAAAATAATCAGAAACAAGTTATACATGACTATTAGGCACAAAATTCCTCCACACCAATTTGGTTTCAGGGAAAAATGCACTACTATACATCCATTAACGATTGTAACATCGAACATTCAGACTGCCAAACACCAAAACCTCAAATCTGCTGCACTATTCCTAGACATTAAAAAAGCTTTTGATTCTGTATGGCACAATGGCTTACTATTCAAACTTAAAGAAATTGGAAGTCCCAACTATTTGATACATTTTGTCTGATCATTTTTAGAAAATAGAAAAATATGTGTGAGAATTAACGAAATAACATCAAGAGAATTTTCCATGAAACAAGGATTACCCCAAGGCTCGCTTTTATCTCTGCTTCTCTACAATATTTACAGCTATGACATTGTATTACAACAAAACGCTAGTGCAGACCCTACCTATATTATACAGTACGCAGATGACAGCCATATTAGCACATGACAAAATGCTAGCAAAGGTCGCAGCTAATCTAAAGCAGAAATTAATGGAAACAGAAATCTGGTTTAATAAGTGGAGACTTACTCCTACCCCTCCAAAACACAATTCATAATATTCAACCACACTATATTTAACTCATATCCAACAATAATAATGGGCAACCAGAATATAAAACCTTCACCATCGGCAAAGTATCTTGGAATAACCTTAGACCAAAAACTCAACTTCAACGAACACACTAACTTAACAAGGAAAAAAGTAATAAGCAGGGCAAAACATTTTCGAAAAACGAAGGAATGTCACTAAAGTCGGCCTCGAAAATCTACAAATCAATTTGCAGACCACTAATAGAGTACGCAAATGTTCTATTTTCAAACTGTAGAAAGCCTGTGTTGGATCGCATCAGAGTAACAGAGACTACTTCATTGAGAACCATTACAAAGATGAGACATCCACTCAATCCATTCCATAATCCACCTAATGAGATACTGTACGTACGAACATATATACAACCCATCAATATAAGGATCAAAGACCTATCGAAGAAGAAGTTCGCTATCAAGCAACACAACATGCAACTGTTGCAGCCACACTGTAGAACACGTGATCAACAAATCAATTCCATATATAAATTTCCAGAACAGACCCTATATGAAACAATCACAGGTTGGGCTGAAGACATCCCTGAGTAGTTCTTTCCCCTTTTTTTTTTACACAGTTATTTACATATCTTTATTCTGTATGTATGTATTAAAAACACTAATTTTGTTAAAATACTATGGGCTGAAGGACTGCGGTCAATGGCCTTTTGTTAATCAATAAATCACGTTTATTATTATTTTTTTTTTGCAGCGAGGCGATACCAGACCGGGCCTGATATTGCTGCCACTTGGAAACAATTTCAAGAGGAGGGAGATCGTCCCAACCAATGCCTAAAGTCCACAAAACCTATATCAGACGTTTCGCAAAGCATGTCACAGGACTTAAGAAACCAAGGGGGTCGTATATCCGAGCAATTTCTGGTAGAATAGAGCGTAGAATAGAACAGTTGGAATCACGAGGATTCACAGCAAAAGTGAACGAATCTAAAAAAGGTTGCCATTGACGACCAAGTACTTTCGTAACACTATCATTTTCATGATCGAATGACAAATTTTGATTCAGGCAATGAGTCGCAGGAAGATTTTCCAGTAAAGATGGATGGTGACTTGTCTCTGGAGTTCTAGTGCTGCTTCGAGCGAGTCAGCGTCACAAACTAAGTCGTCCACATATAAATCGTTCTCGATGGCTTGGGAGGCCAAAGGAAACTCAGAGCGTCCTTCCTCGGCTATCTGTAGCAAGGTACGGATAGCAAGAAAGGGAGCCGACGAAACACCATATGTCACAGTGTTAAGCTGGTAGGTTTGCACAGGATCTGAAGACGAAAATCTCCAACAGATCAATTGGAAGCGTTGGTGCTCCGTTGCCACTAATATTTGATGATACATTTGTCTCACGCCACATGTTTTCTATGTTTGGACTGTAACTTTTCAATTTTTACAAAAAATAGGCATCCAATTGCAAAAGGGGCAAAGAAAGCAGGAATGACAGAAAAAAGGGCCAACGTTGGCCAAAGGCCAACGTTTTGCTTGATTTGCCTGTTTCCCCTCTGGCCAGAGTGCTTTCTATTGGTGTGATATCCAAAATATCAAATCACACCTGGAAATCCCCACGTCAAACTCAAAACACAAAATACTTGTTTTTAGCAAGGGTTGTTCCTGCAGCAGAAATCGCCGCCAACAAAACCAAACAAGATACTGCCACTATATGGCACCAAAATTCCCAATATGGAGTGGCAATTGCCAACCCAATAATTCTCATTCCCACAAAAATCCCCCAAATGCAATAAATGCGCCAAAATTAAATTTCTACATTCTGTAGTGAACATTCCGCCCACTGTAAAATGACTATTTTACAAATCTACTATTTACTAATCAAAATTGAACTATTCTAAACTCTTCTAAAACTAAATTGCAAGTCATTGGTTTGGAAGTGAACATAATTTGACGATTGGTCTTTTTAGTTCTCCATTTGCCCGAGGTTATCGGATTCGAAGTATTGTTCCAAGCATTGCGCTGTTGAAGAGTATTCAGATATTCCCGACTCCACCGCCGCCAAAATTGCTGCTGCAAAGCCTGAATTCTTTGCCACCGTAATAAATGGGCTAAATTTATATCGGAGAAATCCTCTTCGCAAAAGGTACCCAATGGCTCTAAATTTAAAAAATGACGGAGGGTGATCGCCTCCAAGTCATTGGAATCCGACCTACTAGGACACAACGGTCTCGAGTTAAGCAACGCTTCGATTTGGGTAAATACAGTTGACAATTCCTCAAAGGTAAGAATGGATTCTCCCACCGTTTTAAGTAAATGCTTTTTCACCACCTTAATTTGGCTTTCCCAAAGACCTCCCATATGAGGGCTTGCAGGAAGGTTAAATTGCCATTTAAAACCTTCCGATTCTACTAGGGACTGCATACACTGCACCAAAGCATGATTGGCACCAATAAAATTCGAACCGCAATCACTATAAACCCGTACACAATGACCTCGACGTGACAAAAAACGACGAAATGCAGCCAAAAATGCTTCACTCGATAAATCTGAAGCCAATTCTAGATGGACGGCTTTTGTGGTGAAGCAAACAAATAAGCATAAATACGCTTTTAAGGTCCTTGTCACCTGAGTCGATTCATTGCAAATGGACCTGCAAAATCCACCCCTACAAATTTAAAGGCCTTCACTTCAGATAATCGACTCTGTGGCAAGTCTGCCACCATAATGGGAAAGGTTGAAGTTGGATTTACTCTAAAACATGTCTGACAATTGGACAGAACACATTTTATTGCTCGATGAGGTGACAAAATCCAAAACTGACGACGAAGTAAGGCGAGGAGAGTATTCTCACCAGGATATAAATGAATTCTATGCATATGTGAAATAATCAGGCTTGTAAGAATACTCTTACAGGACAATAATATTGGGTGTTTGGAATCATAACCTAAAGATGAATTTCAAAGTCTTAGAATATTTTCAGAATCCACAAATGGATTTAATTTTCTAAGGGGGTTGCAGGACCCTGGCTGCAACCTGCTGCTGCAGGCTTACCCTGTTTACACTGCTTCATCTCATAACCAAACTCAGCCTGTTGCACAAGTCGCACCAGGACTAATAGTGAATTATGAAGTTCCTTTGATGTGAAGCATTCCTTCAAAGTTTTATTTCCTCGACAATAAGAAATGAAATGAAGACAGTAACGCACAATTCTTTGTACTTTTGGTAAAGATGAAAACCTTTCGATGTGATAACAAATCATTCTCAACCGTGACATTGAGACACAACTTTGTATCTCTAACCTCTTCGACAGTATCACACAAACCAGGTTGCACAGGCCAACAATCGGAAGATTCCTGCAACCAATGAGGTCTCGCCCACCATAAGGGATGATGAAGCAACTGAGACGGAAGTAAACTTCATGATGCACAGTCTGCTGGGTTATCCACTGACGAGACATGATGCCAATGGTTTCCGGGTAGTTGCTCCTGGATTAAAGCTACCCTATTGGCTACAAATGTTTGCCATTTATATGAAGGAGATTTAAAAAACTACTTGAGAATCCGACCACGGCCATACTCTGGAAAATCTAATCTTCTGTGCAAAAACATTTCGAACAAATGTTATTAACTCCGACAGAAGAACGGCAGAATTTAGCTCTAATCGAGGGATTGATAGCTTCTTCAATGGAGCCACTCTCGATTTACTGCAAATCAGCATAGTAGAAATGTCTCCATTCTGTTGTGTTAATCGAAAATAAACAACAGCCGCAAATGCAATTTCACTACTATCACAAAACCCATGTATCTCACATATAGTAGATTCATCCAATGACAAAAAACGAGGCAGAGCTATGTTATTCAATAAGGGCATGGCCTGGTATGTTTCCCCGAGACACAATATCCAAAGGAGGCTGTTGGTCTCAATCTATTCCTAACTTCCAAAGTCTCTGAATAAGATGCTTTGCAAACACCACTAACGGCGCCAAAAAGCCTAAAGGATCGAATATCCTTGCCAACTCCGATAAAATGATGCATTTCGTACAGAGATTGGACTGAGGACAAATGTTATGAGCAAAATAATCAGATACAGGACTCCACTGCAAGCCTAATACTTTGACAAATGAAGGTTCCTCTTTATCAAATGAAACAGATTGTTGAACTGACACAGGAAGACTATTCAACACGTCTGGTTCATTACTTGCAAATTTCCTAAGATCAAAAACACCCCTTTTCAACAGGGAAATCAGGTCAACAGCTAAACAGCGGGTTTCCTCCACAGAATTACTCCCGGTGATGACATCATCAACATAGATGTCCGATTGTAACACTTCTGAAGCCTTGGGAAAATCGGAACACTCATCTAATGCTAACTGTTTAAGTGTCATTAGTGCTAAATATGGAGCAGATGAAACACCAAATGTTACCCTATTCATCACATATTCCTGTATCGGTTCATCCGGATTAAACCTCCATACAAGTCTTTGAAAATCCCAATGCTCTCTTTTCACTAGTATTTGTCGGTACATTTGTTTTATGTCTGCAATTAAGACATATTTGTGCAATCGAAAACGTAACAAGATTGTAGTAATGTTTGTGTGTAGTTTAGGACCAGCTAATAAAGTTTCATTTAAAGAAATTCCATTTGAAGACTTACAAGAAGCGTTAAAGACTACTCGCAACTTAGTACTTGTACTGTCAGGCTGAATCACTCCATGATGAGGAATATAATAAACCTGATCGGGATTTGATGCTGGATGAACGATTGTCACATGTCCGGTTTCTAAATAATCCTGCATGACCTCACGATAAGCCGCATACAGAATGGGATTTTTTAACAAACGATATTCTAGTGATTTCAAACATTTCAATGCAACAGAATAACCGTCACCCAATAGAGGAGGATACCCTTCCTTAAAAGGCAATGATACGACATATCTTCCTTCTGAATTTCTAACATGACTGTCTACAAAATGTTGTTCATACTGTTCATCATTAGTGCTCAATTTAGGCGGATGAACTTGTTCTAATTTCCAGAACTTTTTTACTATGTCCTCTAAAGACGTTTCTAGAAATAGACAAGAGGGACTTACGGCAGAAATTCTAGTATGAATCTTTCCCATCAAAATATACCCAAAAATGGTATCAATAGCAACTGGTTCTTTATCTTCTTTTCCGGAAATAACTCTACCTGATAATATCTGAGGAAACATCTCTGCTCCAATAAGCATGTCGATGAGTTGCTTCCGATAAAAATAAGGATCTGCTAATTTCAGATTCGTAATGTGACTCCAATCTTTTGTGTTCAAAGACACTGAAGGCATGTCAATGCAAATACTAGAAAGAATATGTGCCTCCAAAACCAATGTACGACTATTTTGCGCCCGAGGTTGCAAAGTACAAGTGACTTCTAGTAGACGGTAACTGGTTTAAGCCCCTAATAGACAGAGACGAAGATGCGCGAGGAAGACCCAAACGTTGCACACAATTTTCAGAAATAAAATTCACTTGGGAATCGCAGTCAACCACAAGCCTAACCGGAACCAGTGACCCAGAAACATCTAAAATATTAACAATGGCAGTCCCTAACAATATAGTAGGCTCTGATGTCACCATACCTGTAAACACAGAACGGTCGGAAGAAACCCCTGGTACATCAGTCGCCATATTTTGTGCCTTAGTGGGGATCACCTGCGTATCAACTGCCTGAGTATCAGAATCGGCCCTAGAATTTCGTGCGTAATGTAACAGATCATGATGTTTTCTCTCGCATGTAGTGCACACCCTGGATGAGTTACAAGCTTTAACTAAATGAGCACCGCTTAAGCAATTCAAGCAAAGATTTTTATTTTTAATTACTTTAAATCTTTCATAGGGTGTTTTATTGAGAAACCTATCACACTTCAGAACTACATGATTTGCCCTGCACAAGGGGCAGATTTCCGCTGAATTTACTACTAGTGATACTGGCGAATGTTTAACCTTGGGCTTTGAATCCTTTTTAACCACCTTAGACATCTTTGCATTCGAGACAATTATGCTGGGTCGTGGGAGCCAAACACAATAAATTTATTTGAGAGCTTTTTATTAAACTAGCTAGTCACAATTACTTTACTTTCTATTGATGTGTTTAATTTAATGATTAATGTAGAACTGATTTACAATTGCAATTTGATTAGTATTTATACTATTTACTTATCAGCAATGAGGTCACTGGAAAGTTTATTATTTTGATAACAAGGTTAATGATATCCATAACATTATAATTGTTATGCCTAATATGAAACAATAAGAAATAAAAAAAGAAAGTAGGTCGTAAGGGTTAGTTGTATAACTAGACACGGCCTATATTGTCTAAAGCGAAACTCTGTTTCTGAACAAAATCTAACAATGTTTCTATCGACGGAATCAACTGTCCCCCGTACACAATGCTTAACTCGAATTGCTTCCGAGTACGAATATCTAATTTTTGCAAAAGCATATTTATAGTTAACAAATTAAGTTGATCCTTTTCTGCAGTTAAGACTGTTTTAAAGGCAGACCAATTTTCCTTAAACTGGTCCACTACCTTTTTTTAACGACTCCGAAGATCTCTCCAAAACAGGATTTAACCCATTGATAGTCTATAAATAACTATTAGCAACCAATCTAATATTCAAATACCTCTTATCCAAAGTTTCTAAAGCTATTGAATAATTTGCCGCAGTTATTTTCAAACATTTTATTAATGAGAGAGGTTCACCCTCTAAAGTTAGAGTAAGATAGTGAAATTTGTCAACATTGGATAAGTCGTTGTTATTATGTATTAAGCTGTTAAGTAACTCTATGAATGACTGATACAACGTTATATCCACCGAAAATGTTGGTAATTTAACATGAGAACTTGAAGCTACCGGTGGAGTGTTAGAAACCTGAAGACCCTCAACCTCGATCTTCTTATCAAACAGACGCTGTAAATGTCATCCTTTAGTTTTAATAGAATAAGAAAGACTGTCAAATGTCTCTTCTAATTGATAATAATTTTCTGCAAGAGAAATGTTTTCTTTAATGGCCAAATTCGAAACTGCCGCAGCTTTCTCCTCGAATTGTTTAATTTTATTACCAAAATCTTCCAACCTTATAAGACAGTTTTCAATTTTTTCTCGATCATCAGAACTTTCAGCAGTAATACACAAATTTAAGAGCTTTTCCCCAAGGTTTAAAATAGTTTTCATTTCATTCTGTAAAGAATCTATTTCATCTGCCATATTGACTAATAGCAACAATAATCCAAATGATCAATGACAAATATTTTCTTTTAAAATGCACCTTGCAGAATTTGTTAATTCTAACAAACAAACAAATCTCAAGTTTTAGAGTTTTACTTTCCTCAAATATACACAATGTACATTTGAACCACTTTGCAGAAGAGGAAGATGAAAACAGATTTCTCCCTATCTTTTGTATAGGCAAAGTTGTCTTTATCTATGATTTCTTACCCACAAAAACTACTCAAAGTATAAAAAACCCGATAACCAATCCAAAAAACCGGTATAAAAAAGTTTAAGATAAACCAATGAATTACAAATTACTAATAAATTTCAAATAATTCAACAAATATCTCGGCCCGAAGAACCAAATGTTTTCTATGTTTGGACTGTAACTTTTCAATTTTTACAAAAAATAGGCATTCAATTGCAAAAGGGCAAAGAAAGCAGGAATGACAGAAAAAAGGGCCAACAACTCACTCGTTTCGCCTGGTTTGCCTGTTTCCCCTCTGGGAGTACTTTCTACTGGTGTGATATCCAAAGAAAACATCAAATCACACCTGGAAATCCCCACGTCAAACTCAAAACACAAAATACTTGTTTTTAGCAAGGGTTGTTCCTGCAGCCGAAATCGCCGCCAACAAAACCAAAAAATATACTGCCACTATATGGTACCAAAATTCCCAATATGGAGTGGCAATTGCCAACCCAATAATTCTTTCCCACAAGAATCCCCCAAATGCAATAAATGCGCCAAAATTAAATTTCTACATTCTGTAGTGAACACCACAAATGAAAACAAAAGAATGTACACAAAAACGAAGAAGAATACTAGCAATGTCACGTTGAAGTTTGAGGCCGATTAATAAGAAATCGTTTAGAGAAACACCATTTGCATCTTTGGCAGACGCATCAAACACCACACGAATTTTTGCTTGGTTATTTTCTATTTTAAAAACACAGTGATAAGGAATAACATAAGAGTTTGACTCTTCTGGAGGCACCTCAACTAGTGCCATATGACCCGAAGATAAATAATCGTTCATGAAATTTACATGCTCACGACGAAGCAAGGGGTTAGAATCCAATTTACGCTCAAGAGAGAATAAACGACGGTCAGCTAGAACACGTGAGTTCCTGAAAGTGGGCTCTGCAGCTTTAAAAGGTAAAGAAACCCCAAAACGATCATTAGATAATCTAAAATGGGTTTGGATAAAACTATTTTCTGCTTGTTGTTCTTCTAAGGAAGTGGAAGCCTTTTCCGGAACTTCTTCAATTTTCCAAAAGCTTTTCAAAGTGTTGTCTAAACATGGTGTGTCAACGGAGGCAAAAAATGTCCGCACTGCTTGAGGCAGTTTCGAATAGGAACCTCGTCCTACTAAAATCACTCCAAATATGGTATGAATACCAATCAACGAACAATCGTCACACTTTTCCAGTCCAGGTAAAACGATAGACGAATAAATATCTGTGCCTAATAAAATGTCGACGGGACCAGGTTGGTGCCACGTAGGATCTGCTAACTTAAAGGGTTTGAAATGAATCAGACTTCAGAGCAAGAGAATAGCCGAAGGCATCTCAGAACAAACTGTACGAAGAATAATAACATCCAAAGGAAGAGGTGGCTCTGACGAGCCAGTAGGTCTAATCAAACAATGAGAGACACCAAGGCAAGATTTTGTAGACATCTGCCCTAACCTGCAATAGGGATGGAAGCACGATCACGAGGTAACTGAAGTCTCCGAGCACAGCTTACAGTCATAAAGCTGGCCATTGAACCAGCAAACCGCGAACAATTTGAGGTTGGCCTTTCACATCCAAGATCTCAAACAACACAGTGGACAATAACACAGTTTGACCAACATGAGAAGGTAAAACACTCGCACCAACATGTACAATATCGCTGCTAGTTAAAGTTGACAAAGCAGTTGAAGTTTCCAAAGGATTACCACGAGTATCTTCAGTGAAATGTAAAGACGAATGATGTCTTTTTCCACAATTCGAACACGATGATTTTGAAGGACACGTTCCTACCCCATGCGTATCTTTTAATCAATTAAAACACAAATGAGCGCTTTTCACAACCACATGACGCTCCTTAGGTGTCATGGACAAATACTGAGAACAACGATAGAAAATGACAGTTGTTAGAATTGACAGACTGACAGGACACTAAATACATGGTGTCTACCAAATCCAGACGTGGGAATTCCCGACTTTTTCCCAGTTTTTCCCGAACTTTTTCCACGATTTTCCCGGTTTTTTCCAAGCGTCAATATAACAGACTAGTACAAATAATAATAATAATAAAAGCTTTTTATTGATATATATACATAACACATACATACATATCAAAAGGCCATCGACCGAGGTCCTTCAGCCTGTCTTTATAACAAATAAGTCATTTACAAAGCGGTTGTACTAATTGTAAATACATACTGTAGAGTAAAAAAAAAAATGTATATGTTTATATTGGATACTTAAATTTAAACAGTATTAAGGATTTTCAGATAATGAAATTAATATTTCTTGAATTGTTTTTTCAGGAAACTTGAACTTGGAGGGTTGATGTCTTGGTCTGGTAATAAACATATGTTGCATTATTTCCATATTATGATGACGATTGGCAAACTTTAAGGACAGCTCTTTTAATCTTTCGAGAATAGGCTGAATATTTATTTTGCTGTAAAGCAATTCATTTGAAGGATTATGAAGTGGATTTGTGGGGTGACGAATTTTCGTTATAATTCTCAGGGCTGTAGTTTCTGTTGTTTTTATATTATTAAGAGTTGGAAGTCGACAATTGAAGTATAAAACATGTCCATATTCAAGTATCGGACGGCATACATTTTTGTAGCAGTTTTGTAGGTTAAAGCTCTGAAGTGTTTGGCTCTTGTTATTGTACGTCTTTTTATTAATTTGGTGTGGTGTTTTAAATTCAATTTGTGATCCAGCAGAATTCCAAGGTATTTAGCAGTTAGGGAAGGCCTTATTTGATGATTCCTGATTGATATCGAAGGGGAAGTGTGTGACGGGACGTGATTAAATATTAGGAGCTGTGTTTTCAAGAGGTTGGGATGTACTCCAGTTGTTAAACCATGTTTCTGTTTCGGTCATTAATGTTTGAAGGTGTTCTATAGTTTTATTTAAAGATTTTCCATGTGCAATCAATACTGTATCATCTGCGTATTGTAGAATATAGGAATTAGTGTCATTTCAATTTTTTTGGTGGATATCAGAGCAGTATATATTATAAAGAAGTGGTGAAAGTGGTGAGGCTTGTGGAATTCCTTGTTCAGGGGTGAATTTTTCAGACACGTTGTTTACTTTTATGTGAAGCTCTCTGTTTTCAAGAAAATTCTTTACTATATGAATTAAGTAATTTGGTATATGCAAATGTTTTAATTTATATAAGAGACCGATGTGCCACACACTGTCAAACGCCTTTTTTATGTCAAGAAAAATTGCTGCTGATTTTAAGTTTTTGTATTTCGCAGTTTGCACATTTGCTGTTAATATCGACAAAGGATGAATTGATCCACATTTTTCCTTAAATCCAAATTGAAATTTTGGTATATTGTCCTGCACTAATTCCTGAATTTTATTTTTTCAAAAAGTTTTCCAAGCACTGGCAAAAGTGTTATAGGTCGATAATTATTTGCAATTGTGTTGTCGGAATGTGGTTTAGGAATTGTTATTATTTGTCCCTTTTTCCAGTCGCCTGGAAAATAACAGTGATTTATGCAATATTCAAAAATAGTTATAATATATCTATGTATTTCATAATCGAGTTTTTTCACTATTGTCCAAGGAACGTTGTCGTATCCTGGCGAAGTATTCTTTTGCGCGGCTAATATCTGAAAATATTCTTCTTCATTTAATTGATGGTTGCTAGGTGCCAAATTTTGATTGAAATATTGGTCATACCATTCGTTTACTTCTTCATTTGTTGATTAAAATTAGGGGAGTCTACCTGTTTATATGTTTTTTCAAAATGTGTAGCAAATAGATTGGCTTTATCTGCATCAGAATTATGTTGTTTACCATTTTCTATCAAAGGTGGAATAGAATGTTGGTTTTATATTTGGATAGTTTATTGATTTGCTGATAATAATTTCTTCCCTGAAGTTCATTAATTTTTTGACATGATTCCAACCATTTGTGTGTTCTGTAATGCTCTATCATTTTGTGAATATTTTTATTAAATTCATTTATTTTTCTTTTAAATTCTGTGTTGTTGTTTTTATACTCTCGATACATCTTGCGTTTTATTTTAATAAGTTTTATAATAAATGGTGGTAATTCATGTGTATGATACTGGGTGTTCATTTTAGGTGTGTTTGATAAAATGGATTCTTGAAGTTTAATATTGAAATTTGAAATACTTTCAGGAGATATGGGTTAATGGCCTTAGTGAATATCGTTTCTTCGATACCAGATGTTGGGTGGAAGTATACGAGAAATATATGTAAATTATCGTCTAGAAAAGGGATGGAAAAATGTACTGTTTCATTAAGAGGATTATTTATTCGTGGAGAATTTTCTCTTCTCATTTTAAGGTTAGGGTGTATTTGAGCAAGACTGCCTCCTCTAATATTATTTTGAAGTATGTTTCCATTTTGTTGCAGGATGTGCCAGTTTTGGTATTTAGTATTTGAATCAGATTTGGTTTTAGATTCAACAAATAGTGCACATTTTATATCATAGGATTCTACTACATGGTTAATTATGTGTTTTTTAGGAATATAACTGTTTACATTTGTGTAAAGTATATTAAGTTTCGACGAGAACTTGCACATTATTTTCTCCCTGTGTAGGTTTTGTAGGTGAAGGTAGATCAGGAAAGTTCATATCGAACATTAAAATATAAATTCTATTTCCAGAAATAAATGAAACTTTAGTGTCATGTTATAGTCGGCAATAAATCGTTTCCTTAATTTGAGTAATAATTCATCTCTGTTTGTATTCTTTGGCTTATTTAATTTATGTATGTAAGTATTTATGATTAAATCATGTACAGTGAGAGGTGCATGTATTTTAGAGGTCTTCTTCGTCGAATCTGTAATTTCACTGGATTTTTTATTTAATAATTTTACTGGTATATTTGGTATGCCTTCTATGGGTTTGGTAGGTCGTTTAGTACATTTAAATGACCATGCTTGATCCTCTGCTCCACAAGCCGTACATTTGGGAGGCAGATTGGTTTTACATTTATTGGTGTTATGATTTTGACCACATTTACTGCATTTTGGGGGTGCATTACAGTTCTCAGATGTGTGTGTGAATTCAAGGCACTTATTATAGGGTAATGGTGCTGGTGGTGGAGGAGTGCTTGGATATACAAGATAGTGCCTACATTTGTAGAAGAGCCCTTCGTTTAACAGTTTTTCATAAGATGGAACACATGAAGTTATAATTCTTATATAATGGCATGGTTTGTTGGTGAATTTTGAAATAATTCTTTTGCAGTATCTGTGTTCTATGTGTAGTTTTTTAAGATTTTCACTAATCTGATCATCGTTTATGTCGAGTTCTACTGCGGCAATAACACAAGAGAAAGATTGCTGGCTTTTGTTGGTTTTGATGAGGATTTTAACAGAGTGTTAGTTTCAGAAAAATTTGAAATTTTCTCTCGAGATTTAAGTTTTTATAGGGTATTAATTAAAATGATTTTAGTGGTGTTAGATTTCGATAAAAATCCTTTAGTTGTTTTTAATATTATGTCACGGTTGTTGGTTCTTTCATGTTCCCATATCTCTGCCATTTCTAACCTGTTTGTTGTGGTGATTAATGTAGAATAAATGATTATACTGTTTTTGTTTTATCTCATTCATTTTAGCTGAGTAATTTTTTGTTGTGGAATTTTTGTTTGTGTTTTGTCTTGTACTTATCTGGCTTGTTTTTGTGTTAGAATCTTTTTGTGGAGTTCCTATGATGATAGTATTTATCTCTTCACTTGAAATAGTTTTTGTCCTCTTTCTTAAAATTGGAGGGGAATCTAGAGGTTTTTGTTTTATCTTTTTTCTTCTTCACAGTTTTCCAAGTGTCCTTTTCACTTTCACTAATTTCCATTTCGCTTCCACTACTTTCATCACTCATTTTAACTAATAAAAATTGAAAATATGTTACTAAATTTATCTGATTAGGAGAGAATCAACTGTCACTGATAGACTGAGACTAGTACAAATAATAAAGAAAAAGTAATGTATGAGAAGTAGATTTTTCTAATTATCTCAGTCACAGCTCCAAAAGTACAAGAGAAAGCATTGATTTAAAAAAATAAAAGTTTCATATCTTATGCTTTATTGTCTACAATAAAATAGATTTTAAACAGTAAATAATAGTATATTACATACCGAGGTGGAAAGTGTTTCATTGTTGTCAAGAGATAAGATAGTTGACCGAGGCGTGCAGCGGCGAGGTCAACTAATTCTCGAGACAGCAATGAAACTTTTCACCAAGGTTTGTATACTATTTTATTCACAATCATTTCCCTTAATGAACAAAAAGCAAAAAAAAATCGTTTATTAAATTTTTAAATAGCATTTTCTGTGAAAAATACAGGTTGGCAAATGCTCTTGCCAACCCGAAAACGGGTAAGAAAGTGGCTACTTTCCAACCTGAAATGTTAAAATGTCACTTTCCAACCTGCAAAAGTCACATTTCAGTTCAATTGTCAAATGAAGTAGAAATGTCATACTTTCCAACTTTTGACATGTAAGACAATTTGATGATTTCTGTATGATTGTGAATAAAAATATTTATTTAATAAATTGACCTCAGATCGGTGAAAACTTGTAAACAAAAGTATCGAGTACTCAACATAAATGTAACTTATTATAAAAAAAACGCTGCCCAAGGAATCATTACTTCCACAACCAGATTTTTTATACAAGTCACTCACAACGAAAAAATTTTGTATGTGGAAATAATTGTTTATGGAACTTTAATAATATAATATTTGAAATCCTCTACCCCAAAAACTCATAAAACGATACCCCACATCGGAAGCGGGGTGGGGGTGGTGATAGGGGGTGGTAGTGGGGGTGGATGAAGTAAAGAAACATTTTGAGGTTTCTGGTTCTTGTACACACACTAAATCACATTTTTTTTTTCATTCCCTTTAATAATGGGTGGGGGTGGTAATGGGGGTGGCTAATGCCAAATTTTTTTTTTCAGACCTTAGCTTCTCTTGTATATACTAAATACCAATTTTATGAACTCTTACCTGCTTGATTTACCTATTTTCCCCAAATTTCCCCCAATTTACCCCCCAACTCTTCTAGATCTCGTTGAAGTATATATGTGTACCAAATTTCAAGTCAATATCTCAAACGGTTCCAGAGTAAACGTGCGCACAAAAAAGTTACAGACCGACAGACCGAAATTTTTGCTCAAACTTAAAATCTCGACGTTTCGTGACATTCTAAGCCTATTTGAACAATAAAAATTTTTTAAAATTTTTTTGTCTGGATGTGGAAGTAATTAGTACATAAGTATACTTAAGGTACTTGTATACTAAAATGAACTTTTACAGTTTTAAATGTAATTTGGTATACTAATAAATAAAGTGATTTTACACTTGAATTTTCAATAAAAATAAAATCGTCCGTTTAGTTTCGGAGTAATTGATTCGGAAAGTTTGACTTTTTTAGGAAAAGATGGCTTATTTGACGTAGTAGAGATCGGCTCAAGTTAATTTTCGCTCTTATTACCACAATTTTTGAGAAATATGCTTCAAAAACTAACATAACATTAAGTAGTTTCTTATTAACACTCTGTTAAAACCCTGAAAAAATCGTCCGTCTAGTATAAAAGTTATTAGAACTTTAATCAATTTTAAGACCTACATTTGTGTAAATGAAACAGCTGTTGAAATTGATTGACAACGTTGCATATTAAGAAGCTGGCGTGAATATTTAAATTTTTAAAAAGTATAAGATTAAAAATTAGTATAAATGGTCTTTAGATTTGTTGCCTACAAATTTTTCTGAAAAATTAATGAATATCGAGATATTCGAGTAAATGGAGAAAATTTCATTTTTTCTTAGGAAATGCATGTAAATCTTAAAAAAATTATTTTGCCAGAAACTTTTATTTTAAAGGGCCGAGATTAATAAAGTATCTAGGTAATACATGATATTAAGTGGACATATATGAGATCGATTTTAATTAATTACCAATTAATTACGGTGACGAAATGGCGAAATTTTACAGAAAAAAGAAAAGTCCCAATTTCCGCCCCCTCTAATTCCCTAATTTTTGTCGGGATCCAAAAAATAAAAGAAGGAGTTTTAGCAAATTTAATTCTATTTAAATTAGCTAGAATAGTCTTTTGGCATAGGAGTCAAGATTAAGAAGTTTTCAACTTTTGAAGCACAAAAGGGATTAGCCGTACTTCCATGGCGAAACTGCCCCTGATAGGAACCTATATCATAACCTATGTTATATTGTAGAGGGCGCTAATAATAATTGATCGAGTAGATATTATAGCTCTATATCTTAGTTAATTGAGGAGCTATTTGAAAAAAAGTGTCCGGAGACGACTTTTTTTCAAAGCGATATATCTTAGTTAATTTTAAAGCTAGGAAAATAAAACTAAATGGCAGTGTTATGGTACACTTTACAGTTTATTTTATAGCATTTCCTATGGGCCAAGCCTAAATAAAAGTATTTAAAAAATGCAAAGAAAAATTTTGTCAATCGATTTCTATCAGATCTAATTGAATTACCACTTTGAAAAAAATATATAATAATAGTCTATGTCTTGCCTAACAGCATGCCAAGTTTCATTAAAATCCAAGAGGTGCAACATGCCGAAAAAAAATTTAAAGTAAGTGGACTACCTTACGACCACTATGTTGACGCTTTTAATTTGCATTACATTTCAATAATATTTGGAAAAGTTGCGTTTTGACAGCTCATAAAAAGTATATCAACGGTTGGTGGTGTCAACTAGCCTATTACAATGTTTTTTTGATCTAATTTTATAGTGACTGTAGTCGGTCTCAGTTAAGAATGCAGTTGTTTTCGTTATGAGCGGAGCACAGTTTACACAGGATATGGGAATTCCCAAGTAAGTGGAATCCCCCCATGGCCGACTCAAGCCAGTTGGTACATAAACTAAAAATTAACGGTTTAAATTGGCTTTTATTTGGCATTTGGCTCTTTTATAAATACATTGAAATTATTTAATTCACATTTCAGCATATTTTATTCAGATTAATGAAAGCTCATTATAGACGTAAATCCTCTAAAAATGTCAAGTGTTATAAGAAATGGGTAAACCTACTACTTGCTTGTGCTCGATATCAGGCGAGCTGTTCTTATCTCTGCCGTTCTGAACTGTATCTTTGATCTCTCTCGCGCAGCGCACATCGCACATCGAAGTTTATTTTATTATTTTATGATATTTATGAATATTAATACAAAAGAAATTGTACTAATTGTTCATATATTGTTCGGCTATTTCCTTCCATTTTTATTAAAATTAGCCTGCTATAGTTATATTTATCTCTTTTATTACAAATAAGGATTCACAAACACGGTAGCGCCTGTGCTAAACACTGTGCGATGTGCGAAGCTCAAGTTGTTGATTTCATCACTCTCATTTAAGAGCATGGTTCTATTTAATTTTATTGTGCGATGTGCGAGGGGCGTCGATATGGCCACTCTCATTTAAAATAATGGTTTATTTAATTTCAGTGTGCGATGTGCGAAGTGCGGTGCTATGTGCGCTGTGCGTGCACCGACGCGATGTGACGACGTGGTCATGCACTTACACGGAGGTTATGATATTTGTGTAGACTTTTTAGGCAGGTATATGAGAGAGATCAAAGATACAATTCAGAACGGCAGAGACAAGAACAGCTCGCCTGATATCGAGCACAAGCAAGTAGTAGGTTTACCCATTTCTTATAACGCTTTGACATTTTTAGAGGATTTACGTCTATATGAATTAAATAATTTCAATGTATTTATAAAAGAAAAATGCCAAATAAAAGCCGATTTAAACCGTTAATTTTTATTTTATGTACCAACTGGCTTGAGTCGGTTATGGGGGGATTCCACTTAGTTGGGAATTCCCATATCCTGTGTAAACTGTGCTCCGCTCATAACGTAAACAACTACATTCTTAACTGAGACTGACTATAGTCACTATAAAAGTAGATCAAAAAAACTTTGTAATATTCTAGTTGACACCACCAACCATTGATATACTTTTTATGAGCTGTCAAAACGCAACTTTTCCAAAGATTAATGAAATGTAATGCAAATTAGAAGCGACAACATAGTGGTCGTGTAAGGTGGTCCACTTACTTAAAAAATTTTTTCGACATGTAGCACCTCTTGGATTTTAATGAAACTTGGCATGCTGTTAGGCAAGACATAGACAATTATTACATATTTTTTTCGAAGTGGTAATTCAATTAGATCTGATAGAAATCGATTGACAAAATTTTTCTTTGCATTTTTTAAATACTTTTATTTAGGCTTTGCCCATAGGAAATGCTATAAAATAAACTGTAAAGTGTACCATAACACTGCCATTTAGTTTTATTTTTCTAGCTTTAAAATTAACTAAGATATATCGCTTTGAAAAAAAGTCGTCTCCAGACACTTTTTTTCAAATAGCTCCTCAATTAACTATGATCTAGAGCTAATATCTACTCTATCAACTACTATTAGCGCCCTCTACAATATAACATAGGTTACGATATAGGTTCCTATCGGGGGCAGTTTCGCCATCGAAGTACGGCTAGACTCTTTGCGATTTTTTGCCCTAAATCGTCGACATTTCAGTAAATATCTCCGTAACGAAGAGAAAAATTAAAATTCTGATGGTAGCAAAGGATTCGCAGTGAAAGATACTTCCTAATTTTTTATTTCGAGCTGGCTCTTACCATTTCGGACATATCTGCGAAAAATAGTAAAAAACAGCCTGCCATTTAGGAGACGAAAAATTACAAAAACATGCGATCTTGACACGTTCATATTTTTCGAAAAACACCAGCGGGACGGCCATACGATCTCGCGACGTAAAGAGGAAGACCTCCAGTTAAACCTCATCATAAATTGCATATAGAAATTAAAAAATTCGGCTCGGCACGAACGAAATATAGCCAGATTAAATGTAGCAGATTAGTATATGACAGTTATGACAATCGTATTTAATACAGTGTTGCCAAATCCTTTTACTCTATCTCTCTCGCGTTTTAATTTATAAAATCCACCGCTAGATTCGCTCTTATCAGTATACAAGTACCTTAAGGTGTAAACCTTTATATTATCAAGACAAAACTTTAAAATAGTGAAAATATTAAAAACAGTGTATTTATACACCCAAACAAAAGAGATCCAAGAATCTCAAAAAGTAATCGGGAATTGCAAACGTCGGCTAATAACTATAGGTATATTTGCATTCGCAAGATACGAGGTAGCTTATACTGTACTGTATTTCCCCATATATTTGTTTACATTACCCAGTAATATGGGAATATACAGTGTGTTCAACTAAGTCGGCACCATATGGGAAACTTTTTTATTATTGGTTTTATGAAAAAAAGTTATTCTTGATAAAAAGTTTTGCATGGCCTAAAACCCAAAATGAAATAATCAGATATCATTTTTTTGCAGTCGTATACGAGGTTTGTCGAAAAATGTAATTTTTTTCTCAAGAGTAAAGTACCTACCTTTATTTATTATATCGACAATCGTTATTAAGAAAAGTTGATCCTAATTTAAAACCACGGTCAGATATCCAATATTATCCATCTACCATGAAAAAATGATCTTTAATAATTTTTGGGTATTTTCATGGTAGATGGATAATATTGGATGTCTGACCGTAATTTTCAATTAGGATCAACTTTTCTTAATAACGATTGTCGATATTGTAGCTAAATAAAGGTACTTTACTCTTGAGCAAAATTTACATTTTTCGACAAACGTCTTATACAACTGCAAGAAATGGGCCTTTCTCGCATGACTGAATTTTACTGTTTCACCACGACCAAACCATATAATAAACTGTAATATAATTTTATATTAATTTAGTTTCTTGCAATTTTGTATGTTCTACCAAATATTTACTTTACAAAATCAGTTTTATTTCGCTTAATTTGAAACATGAGTTCTAAGGCGTGAGCTTGCAACGTCAGTCTGATTAGACCAATAAAAAGTCGTATTTTTAAATGGAGTTGTCTATTGCCATGTGTATGTCTTTTTATGTGAACATGGTATTTCCGATATCAACTGTCTAGTTTGAATAGTACATTTTTTTTCATTACAACGTACTCTTCGTTAACCTGATGCTAAATAAAAACAAAAATTCTGTCAACCTTTCACTGTCTGAGTCTAAAATCCATATATCATGTTTATATTCTCTATTTTTGATTGTTTTGGTTCACATATGGTATAATATCAGTATCATCTGGCAACGCTGTACTGAAATGCTCAAATCATATTCGATAACCTCACTTTCTATTGTTTATGTTTGATACGATATTTACGTAATTTAATTAGAAAATGCCGCTTACAAGGGTTTGTTTTGTACCAGTGTGTCCAATCACTAGTGAAAATACTACCAAGTTATTTTTGCGCGTCCCAACAAATTTGAAAATTCGAAAATTGTGGTGGAAAGTTGCAAAAGTTCCTGGTGTTGTTTATACTGCTCCTGGATTTTTGTTGTGAAGATCATTTTAACGTATGTGTATATTGTTACTAACTTCCTTTTAGTGGGCTTGATTTTATACTTTATTTGTCTCTTTAGATTGAAATCACAACATTTACGTTTACGCAATGTCAATCGGGATTATAAACGGACTCATAAATGTACTTCAGGCACCAATAGAATTGCAAGATATGGAAAACAGAATGCAAGTGAGATTGTTTGGGAACTTGGTTTGAGAATGCACCTTTATAGCTAATTATGGCAGCGGTTTAAGATCATATTTGATTGGTGTGGTTATGATGACGTCACATTGCCGCCCGAATGCTATCGTTTAAATCTGCTGTTGATTTAGGTAATATTTGAATATTTTCTGTAGTATTTTATGCGTTCAGAAAAAAAATTAAAATTCATTTTTAGTAATATTTTGATAGGATCTTTCCAATAACACAATAAAAAAAATAGTGGGAAAGGCCCATTGATATCTGATTATTTTATTTTGGGTTTTAGGCCATGCAAAACAAGAATAACTTTTTTTCATAAAACTAATAATAAAAAAGTTTCCCATATGGTGCTGACTTAGTTGAACACACTGTATATTCTCATATTACTGGGTAATATAAACAAACATATGGGAAAATACAGTACAGTATAAGCTACCCCGTATCTTGCAAATGCAAATATACCTACAGTTATTAGCCGACGTTTGCAATTCCCGATTACTTTTTGAAATTCCCGTCTTTTTCCCGGTTGGACTAAATCCCCGTCATTTTCCAGGTTTTCCCGGTTGGTAGACACCCTGTAAATAAAGTCACTAGATGACAAAACGTTGAAATATCTTTAGAAAAGGACAAAGTTACAATTTACAAGATGATGCAATCCTTTTGGAATGCAACGGTTTTAGCGAGAAAATGCTTATTTACACGCACTTAAAAAAACACGATTTTTTTACCTACTAAAGTTTGTTTACAAATTTCAAAGCCAAGCCAACGCTGCCTTTAAATGAACTGTAATAACACATAAAAACCAAAGGACTGTTTCTAATGTGGCCAGAGGACCAAATGAATTGTCTTGTAAATTTCTTAAGCATAACAATAATGAAGGACCACCTATTTGAGCTAACAGAAAAGCATGTGTGACCTACCTTGTAATCCCTTACTATTACATGAAAATGTCCAGGACGCCAAGGGTTATGTCGGCGGCATATCGTTCACCAGGTCAAGGAGCTCTAGAGCTGTATTCTCGTTAATTGGCTGGATATGTGTCCAACACAATAGATTTAGTTATAGGGAACTAAATTGAAACGAATCACATAAAACTGCTAAACTAGCATTCCACACCATTGACTACATGACCACACATAATGAGTTTTCAAGACGAACTGTCCTTAGATTCACAAACTCTCTCTCGGACGCTGGTTTTTGGCGGCAAGGCATTCCATTGGTCGATGCAACTGTCATGCTCAATAAAGTGGCGCATTTTCTTTTTTAAATATCTATTTCGCGAACACGAAACACCGTTAATCAAACTATTACAGCAGTTACAGCTACATTCCTTTGAAAATTTGATATTTTCATATTATCGTCACCAAGAGGTTGTTAATAATGTTTTAAATATGATAGTAAGTATGGTCAATTTAAAAATCATAAGTAAATATTAAAAGAGATTTTTCATTTCTTTATTTGTATGGTCAATGTAGTGCAGTGTTCTTTTTCAATAAATCATAATATATGATCACAATGTAATAATTACAGTACAACCTAATTCATTGAATCTCAGTTACAAAGTTTTATTTTTCATTTAAGTATATGTTTGTACATTCTATAGGATACAAAAGATACAAAATTCAGTCCAATTTTTTTTTGTAAATATGGGTGCAATAGAAAAACATATGGAAGCTTAAGTCTACAAATGTTTACAATATTTAATGAAAATATTCAAAACTTAAATTTCTAGTTGAATCTTAACCTGCACAGATAAAAAAATGTTGGAAATAAGAATCTTTTCACTTGATTCATATACAGTGTGTCCCCACTATTCAGGTAACACCTTCATAGCTGTTATTAGTCATTCACTTTCAACCAAATTTGGATCGGTATCAAAGACCTTTTTTGAGTAAAACAAAACTTATTTCAGTCCAATGACTGCGCGCCATTTTTATTAAGAAAAAAGGTGATTTTTCGAGAGGCATTTTTTTATTCAGTCAGTCTCAGGCATTTGAAGGGAGGTTGTGTTCAGGGAAAGTTTGTGTTTACTACAGTGGGTTTTACAGTGGTTATTACAGTGATTTAGTGCAGTGATTAGGCAGGTAAAAGGCCATAAAGCCTAAGGGATTGCCGGGTGTCATTGGAAATCCCAGCCTGCTGAAAAGAGAAAGTAAGGATTTACTTTAAATTAATATTTCAAAAGCTATAAGAAATTAATAACAACTTCGATCCTCAATGGAAAATGCTCAAACTGTGATGATAAAGTAGGGAAGGATTTACTTTTTACTTGTAACGACTGTGAAAAAAAAATATGTAAAAATTGTGCCAAAATATCATCAACAGAGGCAAAAGTATTGCTACTTAAAGAACGAGTTTTGAAATTTCATTGTCAAACATGCTTAAAATTCCAAACATATCCACTACTGAAAAATATAATTGAAGACAAGCAAAAACATATTGAAGGAACAGAAAAAATAATAGAGTTATTGGAAAAACAAATAGCAGATCTAAAAACTAAGGCAGAAGAAAAGGCACAAAATGCATATACTAACTCTTATGCTAATATTGTTAAGAAACCAACCGAACCAGTCAACAACAATTTTCCCAGTCTAATAATTACCCCAAGAAACCCACAAAAAAACGGAAGATGAATTAAAGAAAAACATAAAGCCGAATGAATTAAAAGTTAGAGTGAAAAATATCAAAGTCACAAATAAAGGGAGTATTGTTATCAAACGTTTAAACAAAACGGACGTAGATATTCTAAAAATGCAGCTGTAGAAAACTTGGATAGCAATTATGAAATAAAGACGTCTAAAATGAGAAAACCAAAAATAAAAATTGCAGGATATGAAGGTAATCTAAGTGGCGATGAATTAACACAGAGTATAAAGGACCAAAATCAATTTGCAGACCATGACGAATTAAATATAACATTTATAAAAAAAATAGGATCAACTATTTTTGCAGAGTGCTCTCCAGGACTATTTTACAAATTAATAAATGGAAAAAAAATTATATCGGATGGGAACGTTTACCAGTATATGAAGATTTGAGTTTACCGAGATGTTTCAACTGTCAACAATATTAACATAACATAAACATAAACACACCACAGATAGTAGACAACCCCCAAATCCAAAGCCAAGGCTGTCCGGAAGGGGGTTACACATTCGGAAAAACGCAGACATACATCCACACCCACCGGTGTTGTCAATACCGGGGCTGGGGGTCGAACCCAGAGCGCGGTAGCGAGTCGATCAGCGTATTCGCCACTCAATACGCCTTAACCGATTGAGCTACCGTGCCATAAAAACAATAACTGCAAAAATAAAATTGTTTGTGAAATTTGCTCAGAGGAACACGATAAAAAAGACTGCCCACGCGACAAAAAGAAATGTAACAATTGTGTGATAGCGAATTCTAAATATAAATTAAAACAAGATGTCAATCATGAAGTCACCGATCCCAACTGTCCCTCGTTTAAATGCATGATACAAATGCTTAAGAACAAAACGGACTATAGTTATACAGATGGCTGATCAAGGCGAAATAGAAGTCTTATAGAGAAACTAGAACTTTTAGAAGAGAATCAGTATGACGTAAACGTGGACAGTGATAGTTTAAAGGGTGAGATAGACATTTTTAAATATCATACATTTAAATATAAGAAGTATTCGAAAAAATTTTGATGAACTACTTATATTTTTACATGCATTTAACTTAAGAGATTGTCAAATAATAGTATTAAGTGAATGTTGGAAAATTCCTAACTGTGATCAGTATAATATACCAGGCTTCATAACTATATATAACGAGGGTAATTTTAATAAAAATTATGGAGTCATAGTTTTTGTCAGATCTGAAATTGATATAAATACAGAAATAATAAAATTGGAAAAGTCATCCTTGAATGCAATTAGATTATCCTTCAAAATTAATGAAGTTACATGTGGCCTCACAGCAGTGTATAGACCACCCCCTTCTTCGGTTCAAGGTTTTATAGAGGACATGGATAGATATTATACTAACATTGTACATAACCAAATTGAAATTTTTACTGGAGACACCAACATAAATATAACTGATAAAGAAAATAATATTGTTAATCCGTATCTCGCTTCACTTAATCACTATGGGTTTATGTCATGCATAAACTCCCCTATGCGTGTTGCTACAAATTCATCCTCCTGTTTGGACCATATATTTATCAAAATAAAAAATAGTAAATTTAAATACAAGTCATTTATTATCAATTCTGATATAACTGACCACTATCCAATAATGTTAAACCTAACCTACAAAATCGATTGCAAAATAAAGACATTAGATACTATTGAAAATGCAATAACCAAAAAAATTGATCATAAAAAATTACAACTAATCAAAGAACAATGTGCACCTAGGCACATTCAATTGTTTAGTCATTTAGGTGCCTGTACTAACTGTACAATTAAGTATATAAGTTGTAATTTATGAATATTGCATCCAATTTGTATCTATTGAATAAAGTTGAATTGAATGGGCCCTTCCCACGTTTTTTTTTTAATTGAATAATTGAAAAGTTCTCTTTAAAAAAACTCACCCATATTTTTTCTTTTTTACGAAATTTGCTTCTTTTCTACAGAAAAAATTATTATGTTATATGAATTTAAAATTGGTGGCAATATTTCTGCACTGATGACGAAATGGGGGGAATGACCAATCAGTATACTCTTGCACCCTTGGTAGAGGCTACATATGAGCAGATTGTATGTATAAGTGTTTGTCTCTTTCTATCTTTACCGAATTGACAGACATGTCATCAAGCTTTGTTAGTTCTAGTCTAGTGACGTGTGAAACTACAGAAACTTTTCTTTGATGTATTTACTATTAAGTTGCCAAAAATGAATGAAATCTAAATCATATGACAATATTCCAAAGCTAAAACCTCTAGTTTCTGTACTAATATATAATAATACATTTATAGTTACAGGTATTTCATACCTGCTGAATTTATAAAACTAAATACAATACAAAAACTGAATAAAAACATTAAAATATGATTCATTTCACTTTTGTAGTATACAAATTACAGTTAATAAATATAAACAACTAGGTTTAAGCGTTTTATTTTCTTTTACATTTATTGAATAATTTTTAAAATCATTATTAAATCTAAGGATTTATCAGTAACAGTTATTTTATTTAAGTAAACAGGAATTGTCATTCACCATTTCACTGTCAATAATAGGAAGATTATCACTTGCTGCCTTCTCAAAATCTGTCTCCATTTTTTTTATGTCTACACAGTACACACACACACACACACTTTTAAATAATTAAGAAACACAGTTATGAAGTCAAAATATGAAATCCGTGCGATCACAACGTAAATCGTAAATAAGAGAACATAACCTATTTATTTTATTTCCATCATTGTTGCCAAGTGTCAGTTATTTGTTGGGAGCCAACATGTCGAAAGTGTGTTTCTTCTGTTAATTCGTATCATTTTTATTATAGGAAGTGGTATTATTCAATGGAAATTCATTATTTTCAAAAGCGGAGATAAAAAGTAGACATTCTTTAGTGAAATAATTTTATTAAAGCATTTCCTCTAACGTTAAACATTCATATACATTAGGCAACATGGAAATAATCTCATCAGCAGGTTTCCAGACGAGATGTAAAATTCAGAAACATCAAGAGGTTCGGTTAATTTTCGTATACGGCATCTGCATCATAACCTTAAATTTTAAGTTTTTCAAGTTTATTCTCATTTTAAATGTTTGTATACGCATTTTTAGCTTGATGCCGTACTGGCTTCAAGCAAATATTTAAAAATTCACGTAAATAATTTTTCAATATTGTTGATTAATAAAAATAGACTACTAATTACAGGTTAAACTTCCAACCTACAAAAAGAGCCCTATTTTATTAGGACAAGGTATTTAGAACTTCATAAACATTACACTGAACTAAACTTTAGTTGAAAATACGGGAACCAAGCAGAAATTTTAATAGCTGGGTAATACTCTTAAATCTTAAGAAACATATATTTTTGAGGTTAGCTGTGACGTCACGTGCAAATGCCCTATGAACCCAGAAATTGTTTAATTTTGATTGGAGTTCCCCCCATGACGTAATTTGAGCGCGTTTATTATTTCGAAATATGGAGTGAAGGAGACAATATTTTTATTTTTAAAATATCCGTTTAAAATTAAAATATTATACGATATGACGTGTATATACAATATTTATTAGGTGTTAATAAATGATTTATGACAAAATAATCATCAAGTTCCATTACATGGGAAAGGGGCATTGAAATTGAATTCAAAAACTAATGCAATTTTATTGTACAACATGCTTTAGACAATTATATCTAAAATTTAATGACATTTTCATTTATGGTTTTCAAATTACGGTCCCCTAAACTTACATTTTTCAAATATTAAATAATTAATAACTTGGAAACAAATTGCATTTTGAAAAAAGCGAGGGGCAAACCGCGAAGGAAATCTGATGTACACATAGAAGGAAATCCTAAGGAAATCTTAAGGAAATTCCAGGAAATCTTCGTCAAAGATTACTTCCTGGTGTACAAAAATTTGGACGCAGTTGACGGAAAAAACCCATTCTACATTTTCTCTTAAATTCACTTTTTCTACCTCAGTGTCATCTAAACTTTGAAATTTCGTTAATTAATAACTTGGAAGCGAATTACTGTTCGAAAAAAGTCATTCCTTATTTTCTACTTAAAATAACTTTTTCTACCACCTACTTTCAAATTCGGCAATTCTAAATGCATAATTAATTTACAGGTCTGCTAGTTAAAAATTGTTGTTAATTTTTCAATGGTAATTTCTTGGCTTATGAAATTTGAAAGTGTCGATCAGACTGGGTGGTAGAAAAAGTGAATTTAAATAGAAAATGAAGAAAACTTTTTTCCCAGTTATTAATTCTTAAATATTTGAAAAATGTAATTTTAATTCGAAAATCATATAGTCCTGTCAACGAATGGTTTCTAGAGCGAAATGCCTAGATCACAATTTTTGACTTGTGGGCTGTGTTTGGACTATTTAGAAGGTAAACATATCAAAAGTCCACGAACGTAAGAGGTAGGGGGTGCAGGGGGGCATTAAGAAGGTCCTGGTTTTTGTTTTTTTGCTCATATCTTGAAAACGGTTAGCCCTAACTAATCTAACTATATGCAAAATTAAAGCTGACTAAAATTTCTACAATAATGTTTCTATTCATTTTTTTCGTATCTGTTATGGTTCAGTAATGAATGGTATATCTTTTGACTGTATTCTAACTTTATTATAAATTGAATAAAAATTTGAATAACCATCTTAGAAAAAAAAATGTCTTGTACAGATACAGCAGACAACTCAAATATCGAATAAAAAATGTCTTTGCGTATGTAAGTGTGTGTGTGCGTGTATACCGTTTCTTGTAAACACGATAACTTCTGTTAGACTTAAAATATTTAATTACAATTTGGAACATATGTAAAACAGCATATTACAATAATCCCTATTGAAATTGGGCCATATCTGTAATACATGGTGATAACCAGAGACCTACACTCTCACACGTAAAATGGGTTTTATTTTAATTTATGTTCCAAATTGTAATTAAATATTTTAAGTCTAACAGAAGTTATCGTGTTTACAAGAAACGGTATACAAGCACACATGCATATATACACACACACACACAGACTCAAAGACATTTTTTATTCGATATTTGAGTTCAGTCTGCTGTGAAACGGATATCTGTAGAAGAATAATAAATTTATAATAAAGTTAGAATACAGTCAAAAGATACAATTCATTACTGAACCATAACAGATACGAAAAAAATTAATAGAAACCTTATTGTAGAAAATTTAGTCAGCTTTAGTTTTGCATATAACCACTTTTTGATTAGGGCTAACTGTTTTCGAGATATGAGCGAAAAACCAAAAACTGGGACCTTCTTCGTGCCCCCCTACACCTCCTCCCCCCACCTCCTACGTTCGGGGACTTTTGGTATGTTTACCTCCTAAATAATCCAAACACAGCTCTCAAGTCAAAAATTGCGATCTCGGCATTTCCCTCTAGACCCCCTTATTGAACATTCATTGACAGGGCTAATAAATCAAGATGTCATTAAATATTTGATATAAGGTGATCAATAATATTGCATTAGTTTCTCAGTAAAAATGACTTGGACCCTTCATTTCCTAATAAAAATGCACGCCAATGATTGAAACGAGTTTTGTTTAACTCAAAAAAAGATACAGTAAAGGTTTTTGATACCGATCCAAATTTACTTGAAATTGGATGACTAATAACTGAGCTACGAACTTGTTACCGTGAAAAGTGGGACACACTGTATACTCACATAAATAAATTCTTAATACAAATAATTTTTTATCAAGAAATTAATAAGTTTATAATGTTTGTTACTTGTAATAATAAACATCATATTTCTTGCTAGAAAATTATTTGTTTTATATGAAATAAAAAATTCTTGATTCAAAACATTATTTTTATCCGCATGATATACATCTACTTTAAACTATTGAAATATACATATTAAATAAGTAAAAACAAAACTTCCATTATCACAATGCAAGTTAATTTGATTACCTTATTATCAGTTATAAAGATACAAGTCCATACAAAAAAATGGTTTTCTGGATGTAGGTATGTATGTGCATAATAGCATACTACTCTCTGTGAATAAGCACGTAGAATCCCAAACAAGCAAGTACAGCATACTGAAAATATAATAAACTATAAGAAAATATCCAAGGAGCACAAAAGACAAAATATTTTACTCAGAATTGTTTTACCTTTCAAACGATTTTAATAATTCCAATAATACTGAAAGTTATAAGCTTGTGGATGTTACTAGGTATAGCAATGCATTTAGGTTTTTTTTTGTTCCAGTATTCTTTTCAAACTTGACATTTAAGAAAAATCACATTCAGTTTGGATATATTTTTATATTATTACTTTATCTCTGGGAGGATTTTAATTATTCTGTCTATATAATAGAAAAAAGTATAAGCTTCTTACTGGCAGTTTTTGAAACATCAGATATGTATCTGATAGCCTTAACAAACCGATAAGTATAGAAATTGCGTTTCCGAAACGTTCGACAAGTGCTATCGCTTCGATAAACCTAACAAACAGATATCTCGTCAATAAGGGTGGGATATCTGTTTCAATAACTATCTGGTAGTTTTTTGACGTTCAAATGTTAGGTTAACTTATTACCCTTTACTATTATACAATACAAACAACTTGTGCTGTACTTCAATACATATAACCCATTTGTTAGTTACAATTTGAGATAGTAGATAAATACCAATTCAATTGCAAGTTAAAAAATATTAGAGCTGTAAGTATTTTAGAATGGATTACTCAAGCACTTCTAATTCTTCAGACGACGAAGTGTTTAAAGTACCATCGAAATCTTTGCATTAGAAGTGGTTGAACTATTATAGTGATGAAATTAACCAAATACCCATCGAAATCGTTATCTATCTACCTTTGCAATTTGATGTTTTCTTCAAATCAAAATAATTGTTACATATGAATTATTGAGAATGAATGCTAAAAGGAATATTAAAGTCTCTACTATTATTATTCATGAATGCTAACCTAACATTAACATTGGAAAACTGACAGTAGACAGTAAAAATGACATTAAAAATAATAACATGAAGTTAGCTTCAATGAAAATTCATCTAGTGTACAGTAGTTTAACCAACTTGACAGCTGGAATACTATCGATTGAAATTTATCAACACATAAGTTTTCAGAAACACTTTGCAAGTTATCGGATACATAACTTTATCGAAGCAATAGCTATTAGTTCGATAGAAGAAACTGGCTGTTACTCACGATGACAAATTTTATTTCTTCGAACGTCCAAGACATATTGTAATGATTATTATTAATAATATAATAAGATTATACAAAGGACGGTGATTCTTCAGACAGATCACATCACTAAGGACAGAAATCTGAACCTTTCATTGGAGGACTGGGATATGATGAATATCATCTCCTTATTATCGACGTAACCGAATCCCAGCAAAGTGCACGAAGAATCGGTGAATGTTTTCCATCGTCGGTTGAGAAAGTATCACTTAGGTCTATAATAATAATAATCATAATAACAATAATAATGATAATAATAATAAAACCCGTCTGGGTCTGGGTTGTAAAAAGAATAGATCCAGGGTATGTTCCTGCCTGTCGTAACAGGCAACCAAACTGTATGTGTAAGTCCGTTTACGAAAAAAATGCTAATTTGAGAACATAAATATAGAACAATAATTGTTTTGATTTCACGTTTGTCATGGTGCTACTTTACATTGTTTGTATTTACTATTACCTTAAATTTCGGATATTCATTCATCAATATAGTAACCATCCCAACATATGGCAGAAATCCACGTGCACGTCCAACAACATCCCTTTTTGTCAACCATAACTGACCTGGAGCATATAATCCCCTATCATCTACACTGTTATTATCACCTTTGGTTAGAAATTTAACTGTACCATTTTTCCTAAAATTTACAAATATAATTACTATTGAATGACTGATAATTGAATAAATATTTGAAGTTTAATTCTCGGTGTAGGCTTCCTTTTAAACGGACGTGTAACTGAGTGCGGACAAATTGATATTAAATTGCAGAAAGATATTTTAAGAATTTTATATATTGAATAAAATTTTCAAGATGAGTAAAAATAAACCTCCCGATCTGAGTAAAGAGGTAGACCCTGGACCAAACGATGATATGGGAATAAAAATAATAATAAAAAAAGGTTTTATGAATACGGCTGAAGAAATGGTAGTAATAGATGATGAGGATGTATCTGGTGAGTCCATTCCTTTATATAAACAAATACCGTTGGGACAAAAGGATATTAAAATATTACAAGATGTAATTCTGAATAAAAATGTCTTAGGTGATAAACAAAATCATCATATCGATAGTGATAGAAAAGAAAAAAATGAAGTTGATAAAAACAAACAGTCGCAAAAACATTTCGATTTAAATATTCGATATAGATCATGCGATAATGGCCCGTTTGTTGTCTATGTGGAATCCGAAAACAGAAATATAGGTAGACTTCATGCTAGACTGGTTGGACACTTTTTACACTCAATAATATTAAAAATTTAATTACAAGTATTAATGCAATAGGTGGTATAAATAAAATTAAAATAACTCTTAAAGATTTTCGTTTTGCTAATTAGTTAATAAATCACAGAATACTTTTGGATAATGGCTTAATTGCTTATATTCCAAGGTTTTTTGTTGAACGTAAGGGATTAATAAGATCGGTAGACACTATGTTTGATGAAAATTATTTAAAATGTAAGATAGAGGAAAGTAGCAATCTTAAAGTAAGTCAAATTAAGCGACTCACACGAAAAATTACAGAAAATGGTGACAAGAGCGGTACCAAGACAGTTGATTAGTATCTCATTTCTAGGTACTGTGCTCCCCAGGGAAGTAGTTATAAATAGTTGTATCTTTCCGGTGGAGCCATTTGTTTATTCTGTAATTCAATGTTACAAATGTTTACGATATGGTCAAATGCAACAGCAATGTAGAGGCACGGGCAGGTATGAGCATTGTGACATGAAGGTGAATGCAATAGTCCATCGAAATGTATACATTGTGGCTCAGACAATCATTCAGCTGTATCCAGAGATTGTTCAGAATATAAAAAACAAAAACACATAAAAGAAATTATGGCATTTAATAATATATCATTCAAAAAGGCGCAAACCGGACAATTTAAGCCCAATTCTTATGCTAATGTTACAACTAATAACCGCTTTTCACTGCTTGCAAGTGATAAAAAAATACATATCACCAAAGGTATACAGTACTGCTTCGCATATTTTCATGTATACCTAATTACTAAAATATTTGTATATATATGTCAAGTGTAAAAATAGGTCAAGGATTTAACATTACACAGTTGTATAAAATATAAAATATATAACTATCATACACACATGTTTTTACATAAAGAATTATATCAACAAATTAAAATAATAATTATAAACCTAATCCTAAATCTAATATAAACTTTTTTATTTTGTCTTTAAAACTTCTAGTATTCGTAGATGAGTGAACCGGTAACATGTTATATATATGAGCTGCTTGATAGCAGAAAGAACTCTTAAAACCTTCTGATTTGTGTCGTGGTATACTTAGATTATTTCTGTGCCTTGTATTTAAATCGTGTATATCGCCATGTCTACATAATAGATCATTTAAATATTCCGGACAATTAGTGTTTAAAACCGTATTAACTAGGCAACTCATATGCATAAACCTTCTTTCGCTCATATTTAACATATTTGCACCACGTAGATGCGGAGTTATATGATCATACCTACTTAGTTGACAAACAAATCTAATGCATGCATTTTGAATTTTTTGAATACGATATTTATTAAAAGCTGTTAAAAATGGTCCATATACACAGTCCATATAGTTAGGTATTGATAGTACCAATGATTCGACTAGAGTTATTTTTACAGACTTTGGCAACAAATTACGATATTCATATATGTTTTTTAGGGCAAAATATGATTTTTGACAGATTTTATTTAGATGAAAACTAAAAGTAAGACTTTTATCAAGGTGTAAGCCAAGATATTTTACCTCATCGCACCACGTGAGATCGGTGCCATCAATGTGAAGACTGTGAAGTGGTGTATCAACATTAGTTTTACTAAACATTATAGCTTTGGTTTTATTAGCGTTTATCAACAAAGAGTTACTAATGGCCCATTTATTGATATTTAAAAGTTCAATGTTTATAAGATGTTTAGCTGTTTCAAACTCTTGATAATTATATGACATGTAAATATTAAGATCATCAGCATACATGTGAAAATTGGAATATTTTATAGATTTACTAATATCGGCACTAAAAATTGTAAACAGTATTGGCCCTAGTATCGACCCCTGCGGGACTACCGACATTATTTCCGAAGGATTAGAAATATCGTATTTACCGTCAGCACTACAGAGACGAACCATTTGATTTCTACCATAAAGATAATTTTTGAACCAGTTAATTCCTTTTATATCAAAGTTATAGTATCTTAATTTTGCCAATAACAACTCAAAGTTGATTGAATCGAACGCCTTAGACATATCTAAAAAAACCATAGTTGTACATTTGTTATTATCAAATCCTTCTGCGATGTCATTTGTGATTTTAAGAAGAGCTGTGGTGCAACTATGGCCCTTCCTGAAACCTGATTGGTATATTGGTATTATATTATTATCATTTAAGTACTTGACCATCTGAACTTGTATCACTTTTTCTAATAATTTTGAGCCTGTCGGTAGCACACTAATTGGTCTAAGATCACTAAGTGAAGGATTTTCTTTTTTAGGTAATGGGATGACCATTGCTGTTTTCCATAATGTCGGAATTTCTCCTTGTTTTATAGAATAATTAATAATATGTGTGAGAGGGTTAAGACAATATGGCAAACAAAATTTTAGCATTGTAATAATAATAATAATAATAATAATAATAATAATAATAAAATGTTTATTGAAAAAAACACTTATACATTTTCTCAAAAGGAAAGGGCATTGCTAAGCATTTTTCAGCCCTTCCTTAAATACAAACAACTTAATAAAACTTATAATAAAACAAGTATACATAAAATAATGTTGGTATCAACATGGCGTTAATTGCTTAAATGTTTAATTTTCTTTTTGATTTTCTAACATAAGTGACTTAATTTTATTTTTAAAGCTGTAAGGTGTTTTGGTGGACATAAATATATTATTATATTGATTAAAAATCTTTGGACCTAAATACAAAAAACAGGATTCAAATTTCACAGTTCTGTGTTGAGGAATGGTCATAATGTCAACATTTCTAAGAGTGATATCATGTGACCTGGGTATTAGACGGTCATATAGATAAGCTGGCGTTTTAAATGATACAGTTTTGTATAATAGTGTTGCAAATAATACAATAAATCTATTTTCGATTTTTAGGATGTTGTGCTTATTATAGTAGGGTGTGACATGTTCATTTCTGTCAATATTATACGAGTATCTTAAACAATTGTTTTGTACAATTTGGATTTTATTTTGAAAATATTTTGTTAAGTGAGGATAATAGACACTACTGCAATAATCAAAGTTACTTAATATAATAGAATTTACCAAGTTCCATTTAGTATCAGCAGGCAAAATGTATTTAAATTTGTATAAACATCTAAATTTAGCATAGGATTGTTGACATTTTTCTATAACGTGATTTTCAAAATTTAAATGTTCATCAAATTTTATACCTAAATTTTTGACACAATTTTTAAAAGCAATTTCACTGTCATTTATTCTAATTTCACTGTTTAAATTAAATTTAGCCTTTTCACATTGTACACAAGTGCCGATACACAAGACGGATGATTTTTTGGGATTGATGGTAAGACCATTATCTGTAGACCACTGTGAAATCACTAAAAGATCACTATTCAGTTTTTCAATAGCTTCATTGCATTGTAGGGGGTTACAGGAAATTTCAAGTAAGTGTAAGTGTAAGTGTAATACCGTCTATTCCTACAGCATTACTCCTGATAGAATGTAATGATTTAAGCACATCTATTTGTGATACAAGTTCAAGGCTAAAGACGTTGCTGCTTGTTGCTTCATTCTCAGCCCATGCGTTGACTGTCTCCGGACTCACCTGATAATGAGGCACACTATTTATGAAATGATTATTTATAACATTTGCATCTGAAAAATCATTAGGTATTTGAATTGCACATTTATTGTTTAATTTTAATTGATTTATTTTATTCCATACAGTTTTAGAATTTTTGTTGGTATTATTAAACATGTAAGAATAATAGGTTGACTTTTCACGCTTGATAGCTGTCGAGATAATATTTTTCAGTTCACAGTAGTATTGTTTGCTTACCTCCGTTTTTAACTTTTTGTAATTATGAAAAGCCTTGTCTTTTAATTGGATCATACATTTAATGTTATAAGTCAACCAGGGTGTCCGAGGTTTTCTAAGTTTAATACATCTAAGTGGTGCGTGCTTGTTAAAGACTTCGTTTATTTTGTCGTTAAAATATTCTAATTTTTGGTTTATATCACTCATAAAATATATTGGATGAAAATCAATATATCTGCATCAAACTGAGTCACATTCATATTTTTAAAATCCCTAACATATCTAAAAGCAGGTTTATATTTAAAGTTTACACAATTAATACTAGCAAATGTAGCTTCATGATCACAGTTAATAGGATCACAACTAATGACACCACTATCACAAATAGCGTCATAGTCACTCGTAAAGATTAGATCAATAATAGAGGATGACTCTGGGGTTATTCTGGTAAGATCTTTGATGATTTGCTTCAGATTAAAAGTTTCACTTAAATTATTTAGGTACCTTACATCTGGTGAGTTAGTATTTTAGAACATTTATGATGACAAGGAGTTCCTTTCTTTACCTGGCACACATTCGAGTGCACCATTTATAACTAAACTGAGAGTTCATACTAATTACCAACAAAAAAGTCACAACGATAAAAATGACCCGGGAGTATCTAAGAAATGGAAAGTATCAGAATCAGAGTCTTTACCAGTTTTTAAATCACAGGTCTCCAATTCATCTAGTTCAGTTCTTCCAAATCTTATAGAGATGAATTCATGATATATAGGGAAAAACCGGTGGATGGTGTTTCCAAATTTGTTGATAATTTGTTAAATTTGTTAAATAATGTTAGAACATCAACATGGATATAGGCAGGGGAAATCAACTATAACCGCCCTTATTGCAGCGATTGAAAAGGTGACTGAAGCACTAGACAACCAAGAAGATATAGACATCATATGCTGTGACCTAAGTAAAACTTTCGATACAGTAAACCATGAAATCTTACTAGACAAACTGTATTATTATGGAATTAGAGGAAGTCCACACAATCTTCTTAAAACATACATAACACAACGCTATCAGACAGTTAGTTGGAAAAACAAAACATCAGGAAAACTGCTTATGAAACATGGAGTTGCGCAGGGGTCGATACTTGGACCAGTACTTTTTATTATCTATACAAATGACCTATTGTCCAACGTACCAACATACGGAGCTTGTTTATATGCAGATGACACCTCATTCTTAACAAAAAAGCTAGAGACCGCAACTGAAACAAATGAAACGATATTAAAAAATGCAAACATCTGGTTCACTAGCAACAAACTGCTGTTAAATGAAGAGAAGACCAAGGTAATGACAATATCTACGAAGAACAATTCTGAAGTAGACAATGTAAAATTTCTTGGAATGAATATGGATAGTAAATTGAACTGGAATGTGCACCTGGAAGAGTTAAGCAAAAAATTATCCAAGGCAATTTACACAATAAGAACAATAAAAAAAGTATCGACTCACCTTTCAGCAAAAACAGCATCCTACGCAAATTTCCACAGTGTTGCAGCATATGGAGTTCTATTCTGGGGCACTGCCACAGAAGCTCATCGGATATTAATATTACAAAAGAAGGCGATTAGAATACTATGCGAATTAGGCTTTAGGGACAGCTGCAAAGAAGCCTTCAAAGAACAAGCGATACTAACGATACCATCTTTATACATACTGAACTGTGTAAAATATGTACATTTCAATAAACAGAAATATCTCTTAAATTCGGAGCATCACAAATATAATACAAGAAATAAAAATGATCTTAAAATTCCACATCATCGAATCAACAAAACACAACAAGTTATAGACTACTGGGGAGCCAAACTCTACAATAAAATCCCTAGCGAATTAAAAACAAAAAGTGATAGAGCCTTCATAAATGGGGTAAAAAAGCTTCTTCTTGGGAAAGCTTACTATTCGCTATATGAATTCCTCGATGACGACGTGCATGTGATATAAACTGTGATATTATAGATACTGTGCTCAATATTTCCCAAATTTAGACTGATGTATGTGATAATAGGACTTTATTTTACATTTACAACTCTTTTAAACTTTCTTATATATATGCATATATATAATTATATAAATGTTATATTTGTTTTGTATGTTCCTGTACTGTATGGATTGTTTTGACGTTTCAGTGTAACGAATGTGAATTTACATTGAATAAATCTTGTCTATTTATCTATCTATCTATCTATCTATGGGAGATAACCAACATATAAATAGTATGGTTGCAGATAATATTAAAAAATCTGTTTTCGATTTAATAAGTAGTTTAATAAGTAGTACATAAAATAATGGCTAATATTTGTAGCAACATAAATATCCTTGAATGGAACGCTCGTTCAGCAATTGCGAACAAGATATCATTACAAAATTTTCTAATTAACTACAGTATTCATATTGCTATAATATCTGAAACATTCTTTAAGCCACTCGAAATAGTAAAATTTAATGGGTATAATGTGGTACGAAAGGACAGGGAAAGTGGTAAAGGTGGAGTGGCTATACTAATAGCCCACAATATAAAATTTAATAAAATGGTGTTTAACAATGTAAATATAGAGGATCTGATAGAGGTGTGTGGTGTGTGGTATTGGGGTCACAATCAATGACAAGCATTTAATGGTGATATCCTTATACAAATCGCCAAATGTTAACGTATCTTCAGAATGCTGGGAAAATTTTTTCAATAATCTGAATGGGGAGTGTATAATAGGTGGTGACTTCAATGCACACCATGGCTTGTGGGGTTCTAATATGTCAAATTCACATGGAAATAAATTAGTTAATGCCCTTAATGCCACTAATCTTATAGTAGCTAATGATGGTTCAGCAACTAGGGTAACTCCGCCAAATATTCAAAAATCTGTTGTGGATATAACATTGGTGACACCAACATTAGCGTCCTTTATCGACTGGCAAGTGGTAAATGACTGTATGGGGTCTGACCACTTACCAATCTTAATTGAAGCTAAGTAGTCTTCCTAATCATATCATATATCCCACTCGTAAATGGCGTATAAGTAAAGCAAACTGGACATTATTTAACTATTCGCTAGACAATATTTTATTGAATGCACCAAGTAGTGTCAATGTCACCGAAAAAATAAGCTTTTTTATTCAAGCCATAAAAGAGGCCGGCGAAGTCTCAATACCTATTAATCACTTTTTACCCCCACTCATTCCAAGAAATTGCCCTGGTGGGATAGTGAGTGTGACATTATACAATTCGAAAAAATATCAGCTCTTAATACCTATAAAAGACAACCTACTTTAGATAATTTCTTAACGTATGAAAGAATGGAAGCCAACGCAAAGAAACTGTATAAATCTAAATCAAAAAGTTCTTGGATTAAATTCTGCAGTAGCTTAAATTCAAATATGCCTAAGCGAGATCTGGCGTAAAGCTATAGGATCTTAAAGAATTCTCCTGTTCCAAACTCCAATGTCTCCGAAGATATAGTTGAACAAATTTTAAATAAAATCACGCCCTTAGCGGATTTTAAAAATCTGTGTAATGCTTTTCTCGTAGCATCAAATAACCCTATTACAAGGAGGTTTACAATGGAGGAACTAAACTACGCAATCAAACAGTCACGAGATTCCACTCCCGGATATGATCAAATAACGTACACCATGTTACGTAACATGAGTCATGCAGCTAAACAATTTCTGTTGGTTAAAGGCAGACGTTCCAGAAGAGTGTGTAGTAATCTTGATTTTAAAACCTGGCAAAGACCCCAACGATCCAACTTCATACAGACCTATAACACTGCTTTCTTGCATAACAAAAACATTAGAAAGAATGATTAAGCTCCGCCTTGAATGTTGTTAAACCATTATTAAATACTTCCTGTTAACCAGTATGGCTTTAAACGAACATATGGTACCATGGATGCAAGTGCGCATCTAGTTACAGACATCCAGCTAGGTCTATCTAACAATTTAGTGACTGGAGCATTATTCGTGGATATAAAAAGCGCATATGATAACGTCATAACCGATATACTGTTGCAGAAAATGTTATGTATACAAATTCCACCCAGAATAGCATGTTTGATTATTCATTTATATCAAAATAGGTGTGTACGTATACGTTACAATAACAAAATAATTGGTCCCAGATATACCTTGGCTGGTATACCACGGGGTTCTGTGTTGAGCCAGCTATTGTTTAACATATACACAATAGATATACATCAGCTATGGTCGCCAAATATCACATGTATACAATACGCCGATGACTGGTGCATTTACTCGAAACACAAATCATATGAAGAGTGCAAACGAGAATTAAAACATATAATGTATAATCTAAATTTATGGACGTTCTCTGTGGGATTCACAATTTCTTGTGAGAAATGCGCAGTAATATTCTTTACAGGGAAAAAAGCACCAGCAAGCAATACAATCGATCTGTGCGGAAGAGACATACCAGTTGTCTCATCTTATAGATATCTAGGGATTTTCCTGGACAGGAAACTACTGTGGAGTACTCATATAGATTACATAATGAAACGTTGTGAGAATGGAATAAATTTCTTAAAAATGTTGTGCAAAATTTTGTGGGGAGCTGATCAGTTGGTCTCATTAATTTTTTATAAGGCATACATAAGATCCATTATCGATTATGGATCAATTTTGTATGGTTCTGCATGTAAATCCAGATTAAAGAAGATTGACACTATACAGCATAAAGCTTTAAAAATTGCAAGTGGCCTGATGATGTCAACCCCGAATGATGTTACTCTAATCGAAAAATTAGAACCACCATTATCCCTCAGAAGAGAATATTTAGCAAGTAAATATGTTATAAAACAAAACGCTTGTTGCAATGACATGTTTATAAGAATTATCAATCTAGCCTCCCAAAATCTAAGTACCCAAGGAACAATTTAAAAGTCATTTGGACTTGAGGAGGTTTTAAGAAAGGTTTGTCACGGTTAGGAAATAGTCATGTACTTTATTGATGTTGTAGTTAAGGCCTTTTAGGCTTCAAGTATACTTGCTCTTAATAGTAAGTTTTAAAGCATTATGTAATTATAAAGCTAATTTGCTTCTAGGATAATATGTATTTGTAATGGATTTATCATAACCTACATAAAACTCTCCATAAAGCTAATTAGTTTTATGAAAGTCTTAAATTCCATTTAGATTTAAAAAGGCTTTAAATTATTCTTTATGGTTTTAACATATTTGCAATAAATGCATTCTAAATCCTTTTTAAAACTAGACATTTTCAATGCCCATTAGTACTTATTAAAGGCCATTACAAAACTAGACTCTTAAAACATCCTTGATAAATGTTGTGATGAAACCGTTATGAAGAAAAAAAAGGCCTCTATAAATCTAAAAAGCAAATTTTAATTCCATAAAACACTTTCCAAAACCTCAATAAAACATTTATTATAAAAATAATAAACAATATGTCTGCCTGAAGTGTCGTTGATGCATGTGTGTGTGTGTGTGTGTGTGTGTGTGTGTGTTAATTAAAAGCATTTCACGACTTACTGATGTGTAATTAAGTCTTTTTTGGAAAGGTGGAAGAAAATAAAAAAGAGTGGCCATTTTAAAAGGACTGTTAAAACACACACACATACAAATTATTTTGAGGTCAAGTTTTAAGTTTTTTGTATCAAATGTCAACGTCCCAAACGTTTTATTATAGCTTTTATCAAGTCCATGTGATCTTCGCCAAGTGCATTTGCATTTTTGTAAGGAAGGGATTATTTGTGATAGTATACAAAAAGACTAAATTCATTTAGAGTAAATGTTCTAGGTCATTACCACTATTAGAATATATAGTTTAATGAGAGGACCAGTATTGCCAGATCAAAATTTTAAAAGTTATCAGACGACGCTTTAAAAAGTTACTAAATCTTACTAAAATTTCACTAGATTTGAAATTAAAGCTCTCATCTTTAAATTTCAAAAGTTGCAGTGTCTGTAGGACACGTAATTTTCTTGAGCTCTCTGAGCACAGCGTAGCTTTGAGCGTTCTCTATCTGATCATTTCGTTGCCAGACTTTGTACTCTGTATTGTATTAAATGGTTTGTAACTAGAAAGTACTGTTTGTCTACGAGACGCTAGAGAGCAACGAGCCCAGGCTATTCGATTGTAGCGATTCACGGTCAATAAACTATATGGTTACCTCAATTAGCAGCTTTTAGACGAGAGAGATGCGCAGAGCGGGAAATTGAATGAAAGATATTCTGTTTAGGTCAGATGTAGACACTACAGGCATCTTTGTCTGTGTCTTTTGCACGGAAATCAGATATGTCTGTATCTTTCATTCGATTCCCTGCTCCGCGCGTCTCTCTCGTCTAAGAGCTGCTGATCGAGGTAACCGTAGAGTTTACTGACCGTGGTAGCGATTAACATGAACAGTTCTGTATTAAATGGATCGCAACTCGAATTTAATGTTTGTCTACCTACCAGTAGATGGCAATAAATTAGATGATTCAAAAATCATTAAAAATGGGCATTTTCATAAAAGTTTTCACTAAATCACTAGATTTAAAAAAAATCACCAGATCTAGTGAAATTTCACTAGACCTGGCAACACTGGAGAGGACGATAAAATGACAATTAGGTTTTTAGTTGGCCGGCCATGTTTTTCTTGTTATATAAAAATATTCAAGGTCAATCTCACAATTATAATTATCAATAATTATCACTTTTTCGTTAGCAAATTAAGGTAGAATAACAAGAAAGGACTGAAAATTACCGTGGGAACCGAGAAGCAGCCCACTTTTTTAAATTTGCTGATTACGTGTGTCTATGCAAATTTTGTATGGATATTAAAATCATTATTATTTCTGAGGGGCTCTTGTTTTTTTGGGCCTTTCTTATGTAGTTTTAACGATAAACTGCCGTTGGTTTTAATTTTTTTGTCATACTTGATGGCTTTTTATTACCTATTAAATCAGCCTTAGAGAGGTTATAGTGCTCGACGTTGCTTCAACGGAATATCGACTGATATTCATATTGAAGTCGCCTCTACGTTCACCTCAATATGGTTTTAAAAACCAGTTTTAAGGTAGCCTTCTAGGTGTTTTCTAGAAATGCAGGAACCAAATAGAAAAGCTTCTGACAGCTTTAAAATAGGTTTTAAGAAAGGTTTTAAAATGGCCTTAACAACCTTCATAAGGGTGGGCCCTTTTAGTCTACAAGTCGCTTTATGATGGTATTAAGGATATTGTTACAGCAAAATAGATTTTTCAAGGCATTTTATAAATAGTTTTATAGCACCCTTGTATACATTTAAGAAACTAAAATTGGGTTGTTGACGAATTTTCAAAAATAGTGAAATATGGTAGTGGAGGACTTAATTTAGTTATATATTTAATTTGGAAGAAAAATTCTTAGCGCAACATATTTTAAAAAATTGTTAAACTTCGACTATTTGAATGTACCGCGAAAACGGTAATGACATCATAACGGCAGTTAGATGTGAACTTATAAGCAGAATAGATGAAGACGAATAAGTTGACATTGCTGACAAGAAAGAAAATAATCTCATATGTCAAAAGAAAATTTGATGTTTAGCTAGCAGTGATTGATGTTTGCAGTTATTGTTAATATTTTTTTACAAAACGACTAAGGCAGTATATCTGTAAAAGCTAATTCTGACATTCTACTTGCGGTAGATATATTTATGGTCAGGTTTTTTAAAAAGAGACGATCGTTTTGACATTGCAATGGTTGGAAGTGCAAAAGCAGCAAGGTACTTACGTTACAGCTGCTATAGACAGTACAAACTATTGTAATTTCTGCAAGAACTTCCTTTATCTTATCTTATTAATATTACATAATATGTCTAATATGTATTTTATTATTTAATTTAGATGAATTTGTTAACTATACTTTGTATTTTATTAAATATTTCCTTTTCATTGTTTTATTTCCTATTAACTATATACATGCCTATCTAACTGAAAACAACAAAATAAGTTTATCTACTAAAGAAATTATTTATTATCCATTGATACTCACTTCTAAGAAGAGTCAGAATGAGACTTACGAAGATATCAAGAAAGGTCTGTATTATAACAAAAAATAATAAATAGGTAAGTACTTTATGCTAGTATCTATCTAAGCAATAAACAATGATATGTATTTATAACACACATAATTCAAAGGGCATTTATAACAATCCAAGGCATTCGTAGCCATTTCCGACTGATTGTGTCACCGACTTTAGACGACTTTCACAGTTTGTTTCATATAGTTTTTCAATGGCGAGTTTTTAAATTTTCTTTCTTAATTTATTGATCTTCCTAGTATTATGGGGCGTCTAGGGAGCTTCATAAATAATCAATAGCTAACAAAAACAACTGCACTTTATTCCAACATAAACTAGATAAAATACATAAAAGCAGATTAAAGCCATTTCCCTCCTTTTAGGAAGTCAAAGCATGAATAACATTCTAATGTAGAGCCGTTAAGAATACAGTAATACACCCTGTTTTATCCACCAGTTTGGCGGGTAATTTAAATTTGTAACAGCTAGAACGCCACACAAGTCTTGTAATGCGGCCGTTTTTCCTACAACATAAATCCATATTAAAAATCAAATTCCTACATTAACTACTACTACTTACTACTACTTACCACAAATAAAACGCTTAGAATACATTGTAATTTGTTACTTTACTTGACAATGAAATGGTCTCCACAATAAGAAGACTTGGTCCTTCTCTGGTGGCTTTGAATCATTCATTATTACGTTCAGCGTTTATTATTGGAACACAACAGTTTTTCTAGTGAATTGGTGGTATTATTTACACAGTACGGCAGAAAACACTATCTGTACTTATATTTATCCATAACTAGATGCTGTTAAACTATACCGAATTGTAACCTATGAACGTCAGTTGAATTTGACGTTAAATATAATGTCAGATTAAACTGTCATGATTGTCTTTTTTCTCCGTCGCTATCAGCGAGTTTCTAAATTAGTACCCGTTTCTCGTCGTTTTATAACTAACTTCTCTACAGACTGCCGTTATTATGTCATCTCTGTTTTAAATGCATGTATTTTTGTAATTAATATTATAATATTATAAGACTTTCTTTTCAACTTCTACATGTTTCTAATGATTTTTTATGAATAATTGTTATTGTTTAACATAGATTCTCCTCAAATTTTAACTTAGTGCAATAACCCAATTGTTCCTTGGGTACTGCATATTTCTCAAAGAAAAATTCGCCACCACTAGCAGATGTATATATTTCTTTAAAAGACAAAGATCTATTATTTAATTTCGAAAATCCCGTCCGGGAACTGTTAAGAGTATAAATTGCGATCAGTGAAATGAAGAAACGAATTATTCAGCTTATTTTTGAAGATAGAAGAAACTTCAAATTCTGTACGTATGTATTAAAATATATATTCTAGTTCGTCACGTTTTAAATTTTTTGTTTTAATCAAAAACACGTGATCAACAAAAAAATGGACGTTGAAAAATTAGAATTTACAAAAAAACGAAATCGTGACGACCTAGATAGTCCATAAATAATTACGTGAGTAAAAATAACATCTTAATTTTCAAACATAGATTCAATAAATAGTTTCCAATTTTGCCGTCAATAGATGGCACTCGCCTCGGCATTCGCATAGCTTTACCCGCTCTCAGAGTTTAGGGAGGAACCAGACGCGAATGAATGCTTGCCAGGGAAGCATTTAGGAGGTTGTGGTAATTGCAATTTTCAATTTATTAATAAATTTTTTATCTTACAGAAATAATTTAATAGATGCAATGGGCTCATTTACCATTTTTTTTTTTAAATTCATATTTCGAACGTACACCTTGTAGTTAGTAAATGTGCAAAATATCAGATTTTTTTTTCAACTCCTCCCTCAAAATAAATAATGAAAATAGAGAGCGCGAAAACACAGTGTGACGTCAAGTCACCCGCACTCCAGCCAGTGGTCGCGTCTGTGGGTCGACCGCTAGCCTGCACCCACATAGTTTGATAGGCAAGCACAATAGACCGAAAAACTCATAAACAACGTTGCCAGTTAATAAAAAATTAACGTACTGGTATCGAAACAAAGAAAAGTAATGATCTTATGAAAAAAGTACAGATGTTAATTAAATCTTTTATACGATATCTAGGAATTTTAATAAATATAAAAAAATACTTCGCCACTCAGATAGTTCTTATCTGTTTTATGTATAAAAAAATATGTTCGCAATATTCACTTGAACTGTTACTACAAAAACAGCCATTGCGTATTCTATGCGAAATACTTTCAGTGTCCTCTAATCACATATTAAATTTTGTTAGTGTATGCAATAACTATTGAATTTTTAAATGTCCCTCAGTGCACTAACTTCTCAAGGACCACAAACATTTTTACAATTCCTATAGACTGTAAATATACGTAACTTCCTTGCGGAAAACCAAGGTTGGTCCCTATTGCCATGCATCCATTAGACATTTTTTAAATGCAAAGATGACACCTTATTCAAGCGAGAGAAACAGAATTTTCGAAAGTGATGGAAAATCCGGAACTAACTTGCGAACAAAAACATGGTGTTCTTTTGATCCTGCCATATTTCATTTCACGGATCATGATAAATTATTTTAAAATTTGTCGTCAAAGTTACAAAATAAGTAAATAGGACGTCACACAAAAAAATGTAGCGATACAATGAAAGCAGCACTGACGTACTGATTGTGCTCTAAAAGTATTGATTTCAGTACAAATGTACTGACACTGGCAACTCTGCTCACAAAGCCAGTTGAGCGGGTGCCGTGACATCATCCGCGCTATCGGGTGTTTCAAATATGTTACGAATTGAAAATCAAATATTACAGTTAATATTAATGCTAGCGGCCTAATTTTTTCACTATATACTTACAGAAAATGCAAAAATAAATTGTAAATTAAATGTCACTAAATGTCACATTCTTGAAAATGTTAATAAACAAAAGGTGCCAAATAGAGAGGACCGTTTTGTATAAACACTTCTACAAATTTTATTATGAAAATTTGAATGCGGTTTTTAATTAGGTCAGAAATCAACTTATTCGAAATTATTACCAAGCAAAATGTACAGGGTGTTCCAGTCAACGTGCTATGCTCGGTTTTCTCGGTAGTTTCTGAGATAAGTTTATGGTTCAAAATCCAGTCTGACGTAGGTTTTCCGAGGAATTTCATGCTGCTAAGATATTTAGGAATCCAAGATGGCGGACAAATTTCGTCATCTATGGCCCTATTCGACTGAAAATCGGTATCTGGGGATTTTCGGGGATGCGGGTTACGAATTTTTGGTCAAAATTTAGGAATCCAAGATGGCGGACGAATTTCGTCATCTATGGTCCTATTCGACTGAAAATCGATATCTGGGAGTTTCCGGGGATGTGAGTTACGAATTTTTGGTCAAACTTTAGGAATCCAAGATGGCGGACGAATTTCGTCATCTATGGTCCTATTCGACTGAAAATCAATATCTGGGGGTTTTCGGGGATGCGGGTTACGAATTTTTGGTCAAAATTTAGGAATCCAAGATGGCGGACGAATTTCGTCATGTATGGTCTTATTCGACTGAAAATCGATGTCTGGGGGTTTTCGGGGATGCGGGTTACGAATTTAGGAATCCAAGATGGCGGATGAATTATAACTATATTTTGACCCCCTCTTTAATTATGTTATTATTGAAGATAAAAAAAAGTTTCGTATAAAAGTTGTACGGTTGTATACATAAGTAGTTATCTAATAAGAGAGCTGGTGGAGCGGAGGGGCGCTCACTAGTGAGCAGCCAATCAAAAGCTATGAAAAAGCTGGTGAACACGCGTCAAGCATCTGGTGAAAGGTGAATGACCTATGTCAATGACCTGTCTGGTGAAAAGGTTAGATTCTCACGACAATACCAGACATAGATCGATGACTCATGACATCTGGCAACCAGTTTCCCTCAGGAAATAATTTTTGCCCTCCCACCATGTGCAGCTGTCCACATGTAATAACATTAAGCTTAAAAGGTCAGACTCCCACGGGAAGTATTTTTTGACCTCCCACTATGTTATTGCAGCTGTCTGATAACTGACTAGTTTCTCACAAAATGGGCAGTTTTTGGCCACCCTCATAAAAAAATGTGCATTTCAGACCACCCATGAATACTGGCTCTCTATAAGTCAATGAATACCTATGGTCCGATGTCTATACCTATTAAAAATTTCGGAATAATTTCAGTGGAAAAAATAAGCATTTTTCCAATCCCAAATCATCTACACGATTCCAGACTATAGTATTGCATCAGCATCAAAAAAATAATAAATTTTTAAAACACCCAAAAAATCTTTCTAAACAATGTGTTTATAAATTTGCATCAATACGATACCTTATAGGTAATCCAATGGTAATCCAATGTAAAAACAAAAGGTATCCAAGAAAACATAAACATTATTACCACTTCGCACTATTTCACAGTATTTTTATTTCATAAAAACAATATTCACAAAATATTCTTAGAAGCACAAAACGCCCACCAAACAGATACATCGTAGAGGTAAACACATTCACAAAACGTAACGCGCTGAGGTAAGCAGATCAGGTAAGTATTTAATAAATCAATGTTTTAACATTTATTAGTAAGCACATTTAGGCCGTTCGCGCCGCAAAGGTCAAATACGGACTAAAAATAGAATTATACATATTTCGTATTGAGATGTGCATCAATTCGCATTATAATGTTACAAGGAGACAATAAATAACTTACAAACTGAAAGCAGTTTGAAAATACTTGATTAATGTACAGGGCTGTGTGAAATAAAATACATATTATTCTATTTCTATTTTATTGTAATAAAATAATTAAACATATACAGGGGGTTAAATTAAAAATTATTTTATAAAATTAGTCCGGGAAACATTACTTATTTTATGTAATGGAAAATAAACCACATGTAGTTTTACAAATATTTATTAAAAATATTACAATTATACAATAGAAAAAATATTGATTCATAAAAGATGATAAACTGATTAATGTACAGGGTGTTAACAATATCAATTTTCACAAAAACTTAAGTGGTATTACAGAAAATACAAAAACGTGTTAGACAGTACGTAAAGTGGAGAATCGCAGGCGTGGCACAATAAAGCTCTGTTTCCCAATTCCACGGCATAGTCTGTTATGTGTTGAGATATCTGAGAACTTTCGATGTTTGTGTTGTAGTCCACAACCACATCAAAAAAACAACTCATACACAATGTCTTTGCTTCATTTTCAACCAAATCAACACAGAAATAATTTTGAATTACACATACGTATTCGTGGGCCCAGTTCTGTACAAACTGTAAACTATTAACTTCATGCTTCTTCTCTATTATGGATTCACTGTCTAGTTCTAGTTCTTCAAAAGGAGTGTCAATCATATTTATCTTCTTACTCAGAAAGACGCAAAATTGCATATGCTTTATATACTGTTTAAGAATATAAATAATCTTAGGTGGGGGATGCTCTCCATAGCAACAGATGTTATACAGACATCTGGCTGTGCGGGAACCAATTCAAACAGCTATTCCCACGACTCAGCTCATCTGGCAAACAGATGATATATCTGGTCTCACTGACTTGTCTAGACAAGTTAGGTGAGACATCTGCTAAGCAGATGATACTTCCGGTCGCTAAACCCCCCTCCCGGGCATTGAAATCTGGTGGGGGGGCTAGAATATATAACTCACGACACATATCTAAGAGCATTAGTCTTCAAAATGTCTGCGTCCTTCAGTTTCTCCGAATATGTACCTCAACAATATACAGCAAGTGTAGATCAATACACGCCATCAAGTGAATACAAAGATAATATTCCAAAAGATGTAGTGATTGGTGAAAGCTCATTTAAGTTAAATAAATCAACATGCAAATTTGCTTCAGTCGGACTTACATATAACTCTTGTTTCACCGCCTGTGTAAAGGTGTCAGGAAATAAAGGCGATCAAGTGATTTTCGATGAAGCCGATTGGAAGAGATTTCTATCTCATCAAGGAACAATAATGAATTACCTGTATTACAATGGAAAAACGGAAGCAATACGTGAGGATAACTTTTCCATAAATTTCGAACAGTTCTCAGATGCTTTAGTAATAAAAATTTCAAAGGAAAATAATTACATATACTTGGGCTATGAATCGATGTGTTATTTGAAATACAGCCGCTAGTGAAGTATAGACTGGAAATGATTAAAAGCCAACAATTTGTAAATTACTTCAAGATTGTACAAGATGGACTGTAAAACCAGAGTGGTAATGTTTTTGAAAATGCTTTAAATATAATTAAAGGCAATCCAAACAGTCAAAAAGTCTGCATGATTCTGGAATTAATTTATATGCATCCAAAGATCTTTGAAACGGAATGTAGTACAAGATCATAATGAAAAAAGTAACATTTAACGAGAAAAATAATCAAGTTCATCATCTTATAACGTGGAGCTATGCATACAATTCATCTAGAAAAAAATATTGGGAATTTATGGTGGTGGACAGACTGTGCTTTCACAGAAGAATCAAGGAAGCCTCATATATACTTAACCCTATTTTAGATAAAAATCATAGATAATAATAATAATAATAATATTTATTCATCCAATGAATCAGAATTTGACATAGGATAGGTCACACTACAGACATTTGTTACATAAGTTAAAAAGAAATTTTAAAAAGACATTGAGATAAAATATAATTATAAGATGTGATAAAAAAATAGATAATAAATAGATAATGAGATAAAATACATAGATAATTGACTATATTAGTTTATATATTTACAAAAAAATTATAAAAAAAGCTTTTCGTTACTGCTGAAATATTCACTAATTTTATACATGGGGTTTTTAACAAGTACATCTTTAAGCTTGCTTTTAAAATGTTTAGGAGGAAGAAGCTTTAGTTCTGGAGGGATGAGATTATAAATTTTAATACCCATCACAACAGGAGCCTGACTAGTTTTTTGTAGAGTATGTTTGGGGATTATAAGCTGTATTTTTCTAATATCATAAGAGTGTGTAATTAGATTGTTCTGGTATAAATCTCTATTTTCATGTATAAAACATGCTACTTCTAATAAATAGATTAATTACTGTTAGAATTTTAAGATTTTGAAATGAGGGTCGACATGAGTCCCTGTACTTGGCCGACGATATACATCTTATTATTTTTTTTTGTGCTAATGACACTTTCTCGGCATGTGGTGATGTTCCCCATAATAAAATACCATACCTTATCCGCGATTCTATGTCACTATGATATATATTTTTCATATTTGATTTTCCAAGATAATATTTTAAATTTTTAAAGAGATAAAACTTTTTCCCTAGGATAGAAACTAATTTTGTACATTGCTCGTGCCAGCTTTAATCTTCTTCGATATATACTCCTAGAAATTTTACTATATTATTTCTGTCAATATCCTCATTGCCTACATGAATACTATAGTTATGATCAATACTTTTCTGATATGGATGGAAATTTACAAAATTTGTTTTTGTTGAATTAAAAAGTAGATTATTTCCGCAGTACCAGGCAAATGCATCACTTATGGCTGAATTTGCTTTTTGAATTCATCTCTCCCTTTTATCAGAAAATTATTATCATCTGCATACATTGTGACATGTGCATTTTGAATATGATATGGTAAATCATTTGTATATATAATGAATAGTATAGGTCCCAATATAGAACCTTGGGGAACTCCTATATCGGATCTTAAGACTGTTGATCTGGTTTTCTGATTTATCCCATTTATACATGAGGTAATTTCAACACATTGTTTACGGTTTGCAAGACAGGATGCAAACCATTTTAAAGAGATACCACGTATTCCGTATTTTTCTAATTCATCTAATAATAGCTTATGATTTACACAATCGAAAGCTCGACCTAAATCACAAAAAACTCCTACTGGATATTGTTTCTTTTCAAAATATTCTATAATTTTATCATAAAAGGATAATATTGCACTAATTGTGGACTTGTTTTTACGGATGTAAAATATTTGATGAAAGATTTGAAATAAAAACCACAATAAATGAAATTTGTTTTATTTAAGTTTAGTACGTACAAATGTTTACATGTTTATATTAATTCATTCTTATTTATCCAAGAATTATGCTTCTTATCTAGGCCTAACCATTTTATATATAGCTTATCTCCTTTTCTTTTTAAAACTTTTTCAACTAAATAAATATCTGGATATTTAACGCTCTGGAGTTCGTGTTCATAAAAGCCTCCTTCAATTTGTTCTCCTTCTTGATCTTCCAAAATGTAAGTGGTGGGATCTGTATTGCATACTTTCCATATCTTAAAAACTTCATTTGACCAATGAGCAAAATGCATAAATTTTTTTGACATCACCGAATAATAGATCACTAAAAAGCGTTATTTTCTATGTATTTTTTTTTTATCGGAATTAAAGGATAAAAAAATAATTTAGTTTCGCTGAGAATTTAGACACGTTCAAATGAAGCAAGTTTTCTGCCATTTGCGTGTGACGTCATCCGGCATTTAGCATTGGCAATGTTTATTAGTATTATTTTCAACAGATATTTAATCTATGTACTTAGTGGTGGCAAACTATTTAATATAAAAAAGTTATATAATCTGAGACGAAAAACAATAGTTAATGTTGATAAAAATATTAAAATAATGCATTATGTTTACATATTCTGAGGTTAGGTATCTAAATCTAACTGCAGTAAAAGGATAAAAGTGAGCGTAAACAAGTTTATTGCTACGAACAATGAATGATGCATCCTTGTCGCTTTTCCACCTCCAATTTCTGCACTGATATAATCGGTATTATTACCAAAAAATTGCTCATCATAAACACGTCGATTTTTGGCAAATTGTCACTTTGAGCTTGCACAAAGTCGCTGTTCGTCATTTTTACCACTTAGATAAATTAATATACTAATAATTTTTACAAAAATAAACAAATCGATATTTAAAGGTCAGCAGACTAAAATTTAACATTTAATTAACACACAATTTAATATTTCAGCACTAGTAGATGTAAACTGTCAAAGCTATCAAACTTGTCACTTGTCTCCGTACTTTTCTAAATTTACCACTGGGTGGATAAAATACGAAGCTGATTGGCTGTGTTTTTCAAATTAGCCAATCATATAATGTTATTTCTTACTGATGCGCTCCACCGGTGAATTTAGAAATCTGCGGTCTATGGATGAAACTAAAACGTTATGCCAGATGACATCAGTACCGTTTATAGTCACGTGGTTTTGTTCCAATAAAATTTGAATTTTAAAATGATTTTTTTTTACAAAATAACTTTTTTTATAGTTTCCTTTTATTATATACTCGGCTTATATAATATGTATAATGAAAAAATAATAAATTAATGCATTTTTAAAATTCATGCATCTTGCTCATTGGGAGTATACCCTTTCGAGAAAGCTTCTCGGTATTTACTTATTCTTACATGTTCGCCTTTACTAAATTTCTTTTTACGTGGATCTACAGTCTTTAAATATCCATAGGCCCGTTGTAATAAATATTTTTCATCTTTTTCAGTAACGTTTATTGGCTTTCTCTGCGTAGTGTGGTGGATTGCGTTATTGTATTGTTTAACTATATCTGGTAAAAGATTTAACCACTTGTAGTTTCCTTGTAAACTAAACTGTCGCTACATTAAATTTTTTAAGATGCGATTTGCTCGTTCTACTATACTAGCTTTTAAATTTGAGAAAGTGCTGTAGTGGTTAATTTTAAATTTATTCATTAATTATCTAAATGGTTTATTGTAAAAAAACTCTCTACCCATATCTGTCTGAAGGTTTTTCGGCTTGATTTTTATCTCTAATAAAATTGTTTGCATCGCGTCTGTTACTTCTTTTCCGCTTTTTCTCTTAACTGCCCGAACCCATACAAATTTACTAAATACATTTATAACAACAAGAATATATCGATTGCCTTTATTGTTTTTAGCATACGGAATCATTTCAACCAGATCAGCTTGAATAAGGTCATTTAGTCCTTTAATAATCACGTCTTCTTCAAAAATTTTTTCTGGCCGGCTTATGTAATTCATTAACTACTTCTAACTTTATGTTACTCATTCTTCACTAATGGACAGCGAAGTACAATTTCTACAAAAAGCGCAGGCGTTGGATCTACTTGTGGAAGCGAAAATGAAAGATTATCTCCTTTGCTGAAGCTTCTATACCATCATCTAACACGTAAAATGTATAAGTTCGAAGTTTGTTTGGTATTTTCTGTGCCACACCTCCGATTTGTATAAGATATAGGCTAGACAGAGTACTAGCATCTGTAGGTGCAGTTAAAAACGATGATTTGGGATAAGGTTTAATATTGTACGCAAACATATGTCTACCAAATTTATCTATAGGCATTGTGTTACCTTTACTGGCTAGATTTATACTGAACAGAAGATGATACGAGGTCATTATTTAATAATACGTAATTCTTGCAATTCTGAGACTATTGAGAGAAGTTCCATTTTATGTCCATCATTTCCAGCCATCTGGGAAGCCACTAGAAGCCTTAATCTATCTATTAACTCATTGGGATCGTCATAATATACGTAATCGATTTTTTTGTTAGACAAGTCCAACATTCCACCTCTTGTAGGCTGCTTAAATGATTGAGCTCTAGGACGAATAGTATTTGGAGGTACTGGTTTGGAGAATGATGATGTCCTTTGAAAAGTCTTCGTCATAGATTTCAGTATACCTTTATCTACTAAATATGGCCTTATTATAGTTCCATATTTTGCTGTATTATTGTGCTGAATTTGCTCGTTAGGATTGAAATTTCTGCGATAGGTATTGGTGCGTTTTAATATATTCATATAGTGATCTAATTCTAACTGATTAAACGCCTTAGGACTTTTCTTAAACAGTAATTCATACAGTCCAATGGTTCCAGGATATACAATATTTTTCACTTTTATGTCTTTACCAACTATCTCTAACTCGGCATCACCTATTTGAAATTTTTCAGTTACATGATCATGCGTTACGCCATATATGCAATCATTTGCCGCTTCATCTCCTCGTACGGACTCATCAATATATGTTCTAGGTAAGGGATCATATGCATCAAGATATTCTTGGTTTTTGACAATTCTTGCATGTATATGCGACTTCTTTCAACCTCCTCATTAATTAAATCGCTACTATTCCGTTCATCAACAACAGTAAAATTCTGTGCATTGATTGGATCAAATTGATAAGTATCCTCCAAAAAAGTAAGTCCTGTCATAGGTAATGCAGGCATATATTTATTTAAAATATTAACTGGAGATTTTTTAGGTGTAGAGCTGTACATTTGTTTAGGAGTTTTGGATTGTTCACTTTCTTCAGGCTTTTTTTTAAGTTCTACCTCAGATTTTATGTTTTGTAAAAATTTTTGTAATGGTTCGGTAATAGGCTTATAACCTTTTTCCAGCTGAGCTTATGACTGTGCGATATCAGATTTTAGAGACAGATATTTTTGTCTCACTGATTGTCTAGTTTTTATTAGCTCTTTAGCTAATTTTTTATCCATCTTTGCACTGTGAAATATTGACAAACACTGTGTCTCACTCAACACATTTATGTATTATAAATCTTATGGTGTAATGTAGTTATCAAATCTTTTTCTATACCTCCCATTATTTATTGCACAGTCCTTATCTATCACTACAAATCCATATGGTTCTCGCCAGCATAAAGAACAAAGATCTTTGAATTTTTGAAATGACATATCGACACTTCGTGATCATCATAAATATGCTTGAGGTTTGTATTATCCTGATGAAACATAACTATTAAATTAGCATTGTCCCTTATTAATCTTTTTTCAATGGATGAATATGTCTGATGAATATGTCTGACATATTTAAAGACAATCAGTATTCTTATGGCGTCCAAAACAAAAGTAATCTCGCATAATATTTTGATTACAAGAAGCTACATCATCGAAGATAATAATCGAATTGGGTTTGATAAATATTCATATTCTGGTTGGTACAAGGACTTTGAATACAGGTAAACATTCTCAAATCGGAGTCCATTGGGATGTGAAAGCAACGTAACTAATAAATTTGTTTTTCCACTGCCACTACTCCCCACAACCAATGCTCGCTTGGATAAGCCTCCAAATAGTTTACCATGCTTTTGATAATTATTTTCCAATGAAGACACGTCCTGGTTAATTATTGGTAACGTAACACTTTGCTTTTCAATCTTCATCGTAAAACTGCATATAAGGAACTGTACCACCAATCATTCATCAACACTATTTATAAGATTGCACATTGTCGAAAAAACCAGTTACATATAGAACCTTCGAGAGGTTATATAATGCTTGTACACAACACACCAACAGTTAATCGTAAACGAAGACGTGCAAAGACAGGGTCAGGCTTTGTTAATAGTCTTATTAATAACCTACCTTTCGAATTACATATACCAGGTTACAACTATTGTGGCCCAGGAACAAAACTATCTAAACGACTTGCGAGAGGTGATACTGGCGTCAACCTATTAGACGAGGCATGTAAGGAGCATGATATCGCATATTCACGTTCTAAGGATTTAACGAGCAGACATCAAGCACATAACGTGTTGGCAGAAAAAGCCTATTGGCGATTTAAAGCAAGTGATTCTTCAGTTGGTGAAAAAATTACCCCATTAAGTGTGGCAGGTGCTATGAAAGCAAAAACTAAACTTGGAATGGGCTTACGTAGAAAAAATCGCTCTAATCAGAAACATGGTAGGGGAGTGCGTAAGAATACGTTAAGTTTTAATAATGCAGTACAACGAGCGCGACGTGGCATTCAAAGCAGTAATGGGGAGAGCGCCAATATTTTAATAAAGGTGGAAATAGAAAGTAGACAATAAAAAAATAGTGACGTATTTCTTATTTTTTCTTAAATGTTGTTTATTTAGTTTTAATCAAATAAAATAGTTTTAGAGTGGGGTAGTGGTGGGCAGCGTGACGTACTTACGATAAGTTCCACTGTCGTCTATTAGATGGCGCGGCATCTTTTACCTAGTTCTTCTAGTAAACTTAAGGACTTTTCGAATTACACAAACGGTAGTATCGGTAATAACCAGATTACTTTCTGATTTGTTGATGCAACATTAAAATTTCTTTCAGCCAGCCAATGATATCCATTATTGCTACCAGTTAAAACCTATGTGTGCATGAAATGTCCTACTGTAGGTCTATTCCCTTGCACTAAAAGTGTAGCACTGAGCTGCACTGGTGCAATATTGTCTCTCTTTAACTTATGATATCCGCATTGATGCCATCTCTGTCGTTCAAAATTAGTGTCACACTTCTTGTGCAAAGGAATCGACCTTGTTACCATTATTATAAGAAGCGAATTTGGTGGTTATGTTATGTTATCAAATGTTTTATTATTTTGTGATTTTATTCTGGTGGCTGTGAAAAAGTACGATAATTATTTTATATTAAAGCAATTGTTTCTTGTTATTTTTAAGTGGACCAAGTAAAAGTAGAAAGAGGTTAGACATATTTACATGAAGGAAATAAGTAACAATTTTTTTTTAGATCATGGTTTATAAATATTGCTTAGTTCCAACATGTGGAAATAATACAGCAAAAACAAGAAGCAAGATATTTTTGACTGTGAGACGACAAAAGTGGTGTTCAGCAATAGAGTCATTAACATCAAAAAAAGTTTGTTGCCCTCCTACATCTAGATTTTATGTTTGTGAAGATCATTTCAATGTAAGTATATTTTGAAGTTTATTTTTATACGTACGTACTTTTCTGCCAACACGTTATAAAAAATAATATACTTTTTAGCTAGAAATAGACTGTGAAAATTGGATGCAGTATAAACTGATGGGTAAAAGAATATGTTTAGAAAAAGATGTTGTGCCACATATTTTACCATCAACGTCTAATCTAATTTCTCAAATGTCATCCTCCGAAAAGAAGAGAAAATATGAGATTCAGCAGGAAATGTCGACAACGCCATATAAAAAATATAAAACGTCTCATGTTCGAAATTTCTTTGAAAGTCCACCTGAGCCGAAGTCTAGTGCAAACCTAGAAGTTCATTCACCATCTGGAATGTTTCGTGTTAGTAGGAAAGTAGACTGTGGTTTACAGTTTACTCCCAATACTAAAAGCGTAGCCATTCAATGTAAAATAGAAATGCCCTCTATTATTAATGTTGAAGATAAATTAGTTTCCAAACTGAAAACACAGCATCTCAAAGCCCGCTCTCTGAATATTCAACAAACGGGACATCAAGTTTTTCTTCAGTAACTGGATCTATATATTTGCCAACTACAACTGAAGAGGACACGAGTGGAAATGGTGCTTCAAGACAAAAAACATGTCCTGTTGAGTTAAACAAAATTAAAGATAATCCAAAATTTTACTTGGGTTTGCCCAAGATCATGTATGATATGATAAATCTGTTACAAACGGAAACACAATGCCCTTCTTTACATATATTGATGACATTAAAAAAAATTAAAATGGGTGATACATTTCGTAGAATCGGTTTAGATTTTGGTTTTACTAGAGGACACGTTAGTAAAGTATTTAAAAAAACACTGCCTAAAATGGCTTTCCTATTAAGACAGCTCATAGTATGGCCAGAAAAAAAACTTATTCAGAAGCACTTACCCATTCAATTTAGGTACAGATATAGAAATGTTCAGTCCATTATAGATTGTTATGAAATTGAAATTGAAAAGCCTTCTGATGTAACTTTGCAAGCATTAACGTGGTCGCAATATAAAAATACTAATACAATGAAATATTTAATATCATCAACTCCAGATGGGCTTATTAATTTTGTATCTGGAGGTTATAGTGGGAGAATCTCTGACATAGCATTAATTAAGGACTCAGGCTATTTAGATAAAGTTCCAGCTGGTTCAAGTGTCTTAGCAGATAGAGGATTTAAGGAAATTGCTACATCGTTAAAAGCAAAAGGCTGCATACTTCTTAGACCTCCGAGCGTAAGTGCTGGGGAAAAATTGCCCCAGAACCTTGTTCGAGAGAGTAAACGAACTGCCAGCTCTAGAGTTCATATTGAATGGTTAATAAGAAGAATTCGAGAATTTACATCGGCTAGATTACATGCATGTGCAAATATAAAAAATGTATATATGCTAGATGATATAATGTCTGTGATTTGTGGACTTGTCAATTTGCAGAAAAAGCTTACTAAATATTAATTTATATATTTTTTTTTTATAATAAATTTCACATTTCACAGAGTGATAAGAAAAAACCTTAATCGCAGTTTTCTATGAATCAACATATTATGTTATTGATTGGTTAATGAGTATGATTTACAATGACACGTGATAATCAAGATTAAGATTTTTCCTTACGGACATACCTACACAACTGCATCTCCTATTTTATTGGGAAATTATTTTGGTAAATGGGGTCATCTCGCATATTTTTTTTATTTTAAATTATGATAGTTCGTTAAAAAATAATACACCCGTATTTTTTTATTTTTTCATATTACTTCGTTTGATATAAGAAAAATAAAGTTAAAATTTTCCCGCGCTACTCGTGACGTAGCTAATCCCGCGCCAATGAGAAGGCTGGGGGCCTTCTCATTGGTTGCCGCTTTTGTCGCCGATAACCTAGAAACTGTAGTCTGCTCAACTACCTAGCTGTACTCGGTCGATAAATTCCAGAGACGGCTTTCGCATGTACGTATCAATAATAATACACGTGTAAAATAATAATTAAAATTATTTTTGGAATAAGGAATCAAAAGCTTCCTAGAAATGCGATAAAAGTAATTCTCCGAAAGTTCGCTATTTTACAAGCTTTTATTTAACTTGCAATGTTTGTAATGTCTTTCCGGTTAATTTGTGATGGAATTTTATCGAACTTTCTATTATCCCATCAATCTGAAATTTTGCACACTTGTATAAGTTCTTTGACAATGCTATTGAAAAAAATTGAAAAATTAAAATGGCGACGCCAAGATGACGGATCATTTTTTTCATTTATGATTCGATACGACTGAAAACCGATATCTGTACGTTTTCGGGAACGCAGATAATTATTTTTTTTTAATCAAAATTGAAAAGTCAAAATGGCGACGCCAAGATGGCGGACCATTTTTTTATTAATGATCCGATACGACTGAAAACCGATATCTGTGCGTTTTCGGGAACGCAGATTATTATTTTTTTTTATCAAAATTGAAAAATCAAAATGGCGACGCCAAGATGGCGCACCATTTTTTCATTAATGATCCGATACGACTGAAAATCGATATCTGTGCGTTTTCGGGAACGCAGATTATTATTTTTTTATCAAAATTGAAAAGTCAAAATGGCGACGCCAAGATGGCGGACCATTTTTTCATTTATGATCTGATACGACTGAAAATTGATATCTGTGCGTTATCAGGAACGCAGATTATTATTTTTTTATTAAAATTGAAAAATCAAAATGGCGACGACAAGATGGCGGATAATTTTTTTATTTATGATCCGATACGACTGAAAATCGATATCTGTGCGTTTTCGGGAACGCAGATAATTATTTTTTATCAAAGTTAAAAAATCAAAATGGCGACGCCAAGATGGCGGACCATTTTTTCATTTATGATCTGATACGACTGAAAATCGATATCTGTGCCTTTTCGGGAACACAGATTATTTTTTTATCAAAATTGAAAAATCAAAATGGCGATGCCAAGATGGCGCACCATTTTTTCATTAATGATCCGATACGACTGAAAATCGATATCTGTGCGTTTTCGGGAACGCAGATTATTATTTTTTTATCAAAATTGAAAAGTCAAAATGACGACGCCAAGATGGCGCACCATTTTTTCATTAATGATCCGATACGACTGAAAATCGATATCTGTGCGTTTTCGGGAACGCAGATTATTATTTTTTTATCAAAATTGAAAAATCAAAATGGCGACGCCAAGATGGCGCACCATTTTTTCATTAATGATCCGATACGATTGAAAATCGATATCTGTGCGTTTTCGGGAACGCAAATTATCTTTTTATCAAAATTGAAAAGTCAAAATGGCGACGCCAAGATGACGGACCATTTTTTCATTTATTACGACTGAAAATCGATATCTGTGCGTTTTCGGGAACGCAGATTATTATTTTTTTATCAAAATTGAAAAATCAAAATGGCGACGCCAAGATGGCGCATTTTTTCATTAATGATCCGATACCATTGAAAATCGATATCTGTGCGTTTTCGGGAACGCAGATTATTATTTTTTTATCAAAATTGAAAAGTCAAAATGGCGACGCCAAGATGACGGACCATTTTTTCATTTATGATCTGATACGACTGAAAATCGATATCTGTGCGTTTTCGGGAGCGCAGATTATTATTTTTTTAATCAAAATTGAAAAATCGAAATGTTTTCAAAGACGCGGATTACGAATTTTTGGTCAAAAGTCATCAAGTATTGATATAAAATAAAATAATTAAGACGTAACTAAAAATTAGAAGAAATAAAATAAATTAAAAAAAACAACTTTTTAAAAACACGCTTTTATTATTTGGTGTACTAAAACGAAAAAAAAAAATTAAATTAATTGACTTAAAAGCTTGTAGCGTGAATATGAAAAAAAATACGACAAGCTTTTAAGACAATTCATTTTATTACTTCCACATCCAGTGGACAAAAAAATGTTGAAAATATTTATTGTTCAAATAGGCTTAGAATGTCACGAAACGTCCAAATTTTAAGTTTGAGCAAAATAAATTTCTCTCTGTCGGTCTGTCTGTAACTTTTTTGTGTGCACGATTACTCTGGAACCGTTTAAGATATTGACTTGAAATTTGATACACGTGTATACTTTAACGAGATCTGGAACTAGATTATATTTTGATCTTATTCTGCTGAATGGTTGGGGGGTAAATTGGGGTAAATGGGGGTAAATAGGTAAATCAAGCAAGTAAGACTCCGTAAAATTGGTATTTGGTATGTATAAGAGAAGCTAAGGTCTCAAAAAAAATTTTGGCATTAGCCACCCTCATACCAACCCCCACCATTATTAAAGGGGGTGAAAAAAAATAAAATTGTCATTTAGTGTGTGTACAAGAACCAAAAGCCTTAAAAATTTTCTTTTACTTTATCCACGCCCACTATACCGATGTAGCATATCGTTTTATGGGTTTTTGGTGTAGACGATTTCAAATATTATATTACTAAAGTTCCATAAACGATTATTTCCACATACAATTATTTTTCGTTGTGAGAGACTTGGATAGAAAATCTGGATGTGGAAGTAGTGATTCCTTGGGCAGCGATTTTTTTTTATTCTTTCGTTTTAGTACACCTAGATAATAAAAGCGTGTTTGTAAAAGTTTTTTTACAAACATTTAGTTTTATTTTTAAATTTTTAGTTACGTCTTAATTATTTTATTTTATATTAATACTTGATGACTGACCAAAATTTCGTAATCCGCGTCTTTGAAAACATTTTGATTTTTAAATTTTGATAAGGAAATCGGAATCCGCGTCCCCGAAAACCCAGAGATCTCGATTTTCAGTCGTATCGGATCATAAATGAAAAAATAGTCCGGCATCTTAGCGCCGCAATTTTAATTTCTCCATTTTGATAAAAAAATAATCTGCGTTTTCGAAAATGCACAGATATCGATTTTCAGTCGTATTGGATCATAAGTAAAAAAACGGTCGGCCATCTTTGATTTTTCAATTTTGATAAAAAAATAATAAACTGCAATCCCGAAAACGCACAGATATCGATTTTCAGTCGTATCGGATCATAAATGAAAGAATAGCCTGGCATCTTAGCACCGCCATTTTAATTTTTCAATTTGATAAAAAATAATAATAATCTGCGTTCCCGAAAAAACCCAGATATCGATTTTCAGTCGTATCGTATCATAAATGAAAAAATGGTCCGCCATCTTGGCGTCGCCATTTTGATTTTTCAATTTTGATAAAAAAATAATAATCTGCGTTCCGGAAAACGCACAGATATCGATTTTCAGTCGTATCGGATCATAAATGAAAAAATGGTCCGCCATCTTGGCGTCGCCATTTTGATTTCTCAATTTTGATAAAAAAATAATCTGCGTTCCCGAAAACGTACAGATATCGATTTTTAGTCGTATTGGATCATAAATGAAAAAATGGTCCTCCATCTTGGCGTCGCCATTTTGATTTTTCAATTTTGATAAAAAAATAATAATCTGCGTTCCGGAAAACTCACAGATATCGATTTTCAGTCGTATCGGATCATAAATGAAAATATGGTCCGCCATCTTGTCGTCGCTATTTTGATTTTTCAATTTCGATAAAAAAATAATAATCTGCGTTCCCGGAAACGCACAGATATATATTTTCAGTCGTATCGGATAATAAATGAAAAAATGGTCCGCCATCTTGTCACCATTTTGATTTTTCAATTTTGACAAAAAAATAACAATCTGCGTTCCCAAAAACGCACAGATATTGATTTTCAGTCGTATCGGATCATAAATGAAAAAATGGTCCGCCAAATAATAATATAGCTATGCGTGAAAATGTTTACGAGATGACACATCTTCTGAGGCCATCCCTGTTGTTGATAAATAAACATCCCGCCATTAACTTCGGGCCGACTCGTGCACGCTCGTGCACGATATTTGAATTTGGGGATTATATACGTCATCACCCCGGAATTCAAATTTCAAACGTAAAAATAAAATACTAAGAGACGATAAACTAAAATTTTATCGCTGTATTTATTAACTAGAACCTCTAAGCTGTTCACCACATATATTAGAATATCACGATTTAGATGTGCGGGATGACCCCATTATTTTAAATATATTTTTTTAACATTTCTATAGCTTTACTAAGCCAGTATTCAAATTTGGTATTTCACCAACAGAAAACATCAGAAACTAATCACTTTGTTTATTGGTAATATCGAATATAATTGATTGCACTTTTCATGGTTTTTTAAAGGATACTTTATTTTATATTTGTGCGTTTACGTTAATGTCCATTCTTAATGTTTCACTTTGGAATTTTCTCTTAACTGTACATACAGTTAAGTCCAAATTTATAAAGATAAACAGTAAGTGTTAACAGTGGATATTATGATGAAAGTTTTTTCTGACTATTAAATAATGCATTTATTGGAGATATGTTTTTGAAGAAGTAATGGGGCTCATTATTCAAAGCCATGGATAATTCATTACTCAATAGGCAAAAACCAATCACCAGAGTTCATTTTCATTAATCAACAGTAGTTGTGGAGCAATCCAAAAGACGATTTAGAATTAAAAAATATCGTACATGCCATGACTCAATTCAATCTGTCATGCAAACATCAATAAGGACATCTAGATTTCTTTAAATTTTAAAATGATTATCAGGTTATTTTTGCTAATTTGTGCAAGTTTTTTGTGAAAAAATTATTTCAAGCAATGAGTAGTCGTAGAAACTAGTATATTGTGTATTTAGGTGTGAAAGTAATACATTCCCGGATGACGATGCAAGCATCGAATTCCTGGAATGTGCTTTCACACCGAAGTATACATACTATTTTATCCGAAATCACAATCAATATTATTATAAATTAATTAATGCATAACATTTCTTCATTACAATCTAACTGTTTACTAATAAATGCAATTTTAATGTGAGTTGATTGGTCTGCGTCTCCGATTAAAGAACTTATATCTAGATACATAATGGCATTGATTTATTTGTCGCTGAAAGACTCACAATCTAAGGCACTTCTTCCCATAAGTTGCTGATTGGCCCATCGGCGTATTCGCGGCTGCTCGTGCACGATCGGCTTCAGTTCGATTATCATAATCCCAGTTGACAGTTCGGCCATTAATGTCAATAAATGTTTTTCGTGTTCTCCGACCAAAAACTGGTGAAAAAGTAATTTTATTTTAAGTTGTGATTTGCTTAATACCTAAATAATATTCTCTATTCATATTTACACAGTTTAGTGACAATATATTTTGTGCAAATAAATAGTGTAGTGCTGTGCCGTTTGCAGAAAGCAGTTTAGAAAAGAAGAAAATCGATCGTTCCATAGTCGTAACATGATGAAGTTCAGTTTACAGTTATAAAGTAAATAGCAATTAAATTTTAATATCCTTTCAATACATATTTATCTTACTGTAATATCGTATGCCTACATCACGTTATATAAAGAGCCGGTAATGCAGGAATTGCAATAATTCATTTTAATGAAAATATTTACCATTCTACACATTTTCTACACACACAACGCCACTGTTGCCTATGGGATGTGATGTTCATCTATCCATTTTAATGGACATATAATGTGACTATGTTAGGAGCAAACAAGGTATATAGTGAAAAGATAGCCTGTTATGTATCTAGATATAAGTTCTTTAATCGGAGGTCTGCGTGTATTTATTTACTATCTAAAATATACATAAAAACCGTATGGGAATGTTACTTTCCCGGCCTAGGCCTCACTGCCACACAGCAGTGTATTAGAGTGATCAGATCACAGCTCAATAAAAGTAAATTAATTTACTATAAAAACATACCATTATTAAGAGTAATAAGTAGTTTTTATAGGCATGTTTATTATAAAAAGAAGGTTACATCACACTTTCTCTCTTAAGGACATCAAAGAAATCAAAACATTTAATTTGTACAGAATTTATTTGCAGGAAACGAAAACATTACTCTTGTAATAAAATTTTAAATATATATTTGTTCCAGAATTCTTCGCATTGACTGATTTGCTCCTTTACTAAGTCACCGTCATATGCAACTTCGATGATTGTTACTTCTTTATCCATTTCAAAATTTGGCGAAGCTACACAGAATAAAGCTTTCTTTCTTTTACATAAATGCATTTGTAAATTAATTTGAGATAAGCACTTTTTTGCTACAATGTTATCTTCAGAAATAAATCTTTTTACTGTTGATGGTTTTGATGGACATTTAACTTCTATGTAAAATTCCTCAGATAAACCATCTGGGGATGCTCCAAATACCGGATGTTCCGATGAGAGGTGTATCCCAGTTGAAACTGATTTCAAATTGTATTTAGCTTCCACAACTTTAAGCACTTCTTTTTCCAAGCGCTTCCCTCTCTCAATGGCCTCTGATGAAAATGGAGTTGTAGCACCCATAATTTGTTGTACAATTTGCCCTTCTGTTTTGCACCGACTAACGTCATAAAATATGGATGCAGTTATGCGTCCGTATCGAACCTCATACCACAAAGGTGATAAGCTTTGTTGTTTAGTACGAGAAGAAACATTTTTACAAACTTCTACAGTTAAATACTTCTTACAAAAATCAAAAAAGTTTTGAGACGTTTTATTTTCACTTGTCTCCTTAAAACTGTGCATTAAATGATGCAAAGAACTAGATTCTAAAAGCGTTTTTCCCTCTTTAGGCTTTAAATATTTGGCTAGTTGTACATCACTATTCTCAGGAGCCATTTGTAAAACCTTGTTTAAAAAATTTCCACCCAGACCAGTGGGAGCTTGGAGTGTTCCCGGAAAATCGCTGCATTTCAAAAATTGTTTTTTGGTGTCACTTAGCTTTGATTTCTGCCAATAAAACTTAATTTCTGTTACAGCTGGTTCTTCAGACCTCCTATGAAGCCAGTATAAAAACGTAACAGCTTGCTTACAACCTCCTAAAATTACAATAATTTACATGAAATATATATTTAATTTATTATGTACGTATATTACCTTCACTTGCAGCACAATCTTGACATTTACACGCTTCAATTTGTAACGGGTAAATAGTACTTTTTGGGGCGAACCCTGTATGCATGGTTCCTTTTTGGTATACCTTACCTTGTCCTGTACGTAAGTGGTAGGAACATTTCTTCATTGAGCGCATAGGAGCGACACAACGCATTTATAATTATATCTTTATGGTATAAAGTTTGATTCGGTTAATTTAAGGAAGTAGCATGTTACCTTATTATTACTATACCTATTGGAAGAATGTTCGACTCCCTCATGGTACTAGGAACCTTCAGAGTTTGTTTGGTAATTAGCATGGCTCATAGTGCTTAAATTAATTTGTTGATAAATTGTCAGGGTATGCGGGCGTCTAAAACAGGGCAAAGCAGTAGTGAAACCTTTTCCCAGTATTGTAAATAACGTTGTGTGCGTTTTCAATCACTTTATGCCTGGGATTATTTACATGAAAGTCATAAGTTTCTCAGTTAACATTTGTTTACGCCAATTTTCGGACAGAAACAGCCATGTTAGTTGTTTACGTTTAGTTTAGAATCAGGTTATTGGCTAAGCGCACTGTCGGTATAGGGCGAGCGCGTCATTGCGCGATGTATGAATTTCAAATACCAATTGTTTTTCATTACGGGTTTCCAACGTACATGGATTCGGTTTCAGAAAAGAGGGTTTAGAAGGAAGTAACGGCCATTTAAGAAGCTGTTGGGGCACCGAGCACATGGCTTAGAGAATTTTGTTAGATTATATTTAAAAGAAGGGCCATTCTGCGAGAAGGTACGTCTAAATTTGTTTCGCCGTGTAGGCAGTTTGTTAATTGTTCCTCGTTTGCAGTAACGATAACAATATTTCTTGTTTTGTAGATTTGCCGGCCTAATTTACGTATAGCTAATTTACGTATAGCTAACTTACGTTTGGTTAATTTGCACATGGCTAACTTGCATTTTGTAATTTGCACCTTGGAATTTTCGAATTCATAACTCGTATCCTGTAGACTTGCTGTTTAATATTTAATGATTGTATGATCCTGGATCTATGTAATTTGAGCTGTAATACGGTTATATGGTTGGAAGCGCTGTGATTCGATTATTCAACCGGCTATTGGATAACCACGGTCGCACGTGAAGCATGCCGCCCGGCCGCTAGGTCGCTTACCCTGATGAGAACACATGGTTGTAGCACATGGTTGTAACACGTTATGTAAATAAGGAATTGCCCTGGATGTCCATGGTACTGTGAGGTGTCGACAAATTAAAAATAAGGTCAGACTGTTTTTTCTAATTACTCAGAAACGGCGACGTGAAATTCCAGCCTCTGATTTTACAATAAACGTCGTGTGAGACGACGGCGTTGAACTATAAAATTTACCAATCTTTTCAAAGAATTTATTTGTTTGCTAAATTACTAAGCCAATTTTACACCTAATTTAAGTCAGATAATTTCGTTAATATTACGATTTTAATAAGTTCCACAGTTACTGTGAACCGCAAATAGTACTATTTGAGGGGGCCAAAAAGCGGACCATTTGTGAAATTAAATGAATTAAGTATTAAGCATTTTGATGTTCGTAGAGCACATTCTTACCCCATAAGGATACCTTATTGTGATACATTTTTATTATTAAATCAAATTTGAGGACCCAACCTTGACTTATTTTTTTGCAACACCCGCAAACTCAAAAAGGCTAGGATAGGCATTTTTTCTTGGTCTTAACTAAAACAAGATTAAGTGGCGCCTATTTAAATAATTGAAGACTTTAAAATTAAATTTTCCAAAGATCCTTACCCATCCCCAATGCTTCCGACGAGAGAGCTGCCGCCTAGCAAAGTATAATCCCCGGAGGGGTTATACGAAGTTGACGCCCGAACGTGGGGCCTTGAATTTTGGTAAATTAAATGGTTGCAAAAATAAAGTCTAAGATGATTTTGGCTCGAGGAATTTCACAAGTCATCGCTGTGTGAACTGATAAATTTTTTTGAAATTAACGTTTATCAATTTTATTCTGATATACAGGCTTTTTGTTATACAAAAACCGATGATTGTTATTTGACTTTGAAAAATGTGTTCTTAACACACGTAGTTAATCTTATATTTAATGATAAGGTAATGAAACACCTGGAGTTTTTTTTGAACTTTATGCCACGAGTCAAAGGTGTTGTGTCTCTCTTATCTGCATATTTTCTTTTGTCTTTAAAATAATTCGTATACGGGGTGAAATAAATTTATCCATATACAGGGTGTACAATATAGCTAGCCTTATACACGGTTATTTATATTTTTTTCAATTCTTTATTACAACATACGCTTCTTAGAATTTAGTCATATACAGGGTAGTTAATAGTAACGGCCAGTGCAGTGATAGTAGGACAATTTAGGTAAATAGGGTGACAGTTGTCCTTGTCTAGTCATTACAAGCCATTTTAGAAAAGAATGAATTAATTGCTCGGGGCTCTACAGATTTTTTAGATTAATTGTTATACTGTTTAGCGTATTAATATTTTGTGGCGGCGAACTGTTTGTGATATTTTGGCCTATTGGCCTATTGAATGTCCAGATTTACACTTTACATATATCTGGTTAACGTGTTAGTATTCTGTGGAGCAGAATTGTTTGTGATTTTTGAAATTTAGTACCGGTCTCGAAGTAGCATTTTTTCATACCTGATTTAGGTTTTAGTATTCTGTTGTGGAGAATTGTTTGTAGTATTTTAAACGCGATACGCTTAAACTATATAGATACTTAGTGGTCTAGACTGGGGGGATATTTATAAGGCAAGATGGAGGAAGTCGTGTATATGAAACCTAACCATTTACTTATAAACGAAATTAATTATGAGCTTAGAATTCGCGGAGTAGTAACAGATCGTGACATGAATGACAAAAGAAAAATTTTAGGCCGACTTCTAAATAAAGAGCGGGGTAGAGATCTTGATATTAGGGACCCTGATTTCGATTTTCTTACGGAAAGGGATGCTATCACGCATTCTGTGGAAAATATAAGCGGGTTAGTACGTGACTTTGAGGGGCCAGCTACAGATGGGTTGTTCATACGTCTGCGCTCTAGATTAATTCACGTCACTGGTAGGGTAAAGCGATTGGAACCTGGAGAGGACGCGGACCATAAATTTTTCAAGGATGAAGCTTACGCTTCGTGTATACAACTGGAAGCGGAACTTTATGAGCGGGTAACGTCAGACACACCTGCTGTTGAACACCATGCGCAATTACCTGCCGTCATACAAATACCTGCGCAGTCGTCCAAGCCTTTACAAATTTATAAGTGGGGAGAAAAATTCGATGGGCTTTCCCAACGTTTGGGGGTAGAAGCGTTTATAGAACGAGTTGAGGAACTAGCAGACGCGAGGGGTGTTAATAAAAAAGATCTTTTTGCCTCGGCAGTCGACTTATTTACCGGGAAGGGTCTTGACTGGTGGCGCTACGCCAAGCCAACGCTCTCTGATTGGGATTCCTTGGTCAGGAGACTTAGGAGTGACTTTTTGCCGAAGGACAACGATGAACAATTGTGGAAAACTATCAAGAACCGCAAGCAACGTGACAACGAGTCGGTAACTATTTTCATTGCGGAAATGGAAGCTTATTTTAGGCGTCTTAGTAACGCACCAGCAGAAATTACGAAGATAAATAGAATCCGCGAGAACTTGCTATTTAAATATTATGAACGCTTAGCTTTAACAGATTTTGGGTCAGTTAGTGAACTTGCAATTGCCTGCAAACGATGGGAAGAGGTCCTGTCAATGCGTACACGGAACTCAGAGTTGGCATATGTTGCGGAGCCGTCCACGTCTAATAATTTAAGTCGAGCTAGGGATAGTCACTGGGGAAGTAATTCTACCAATTCCGTACCTCGTAACTGCACTTGTAGTTGTAGGTGTTCCAATGATGTTAGCGCGCTGGGTAGTTCTCAAACGAGTGAGAGCGCTAGGAATAATAATAGGAGTAATTCAAGGGCAAATATAGTAAATCAGAGTTCAAGCATTGGTAATGCCGCAAATAGTAGTAATGTTACCACACGGTCAGTTTGTTGGAACTGTAACCAACCAAATCATACGTTCCGAACTTGCAGACAGAGGCGTAGTAAGTTTTGTTTTAAGTGTGGGAAGAAGGGCGTAACTGCCTCAAATTGTAGTAGCTGTTCGGGAAACGCCGACAGGGGGTAGGACAACACGGTCGTGTTCAACCCGACGCTAGTAGGCAGGCCGAAAAAATAGAGAGTAACCGCAGGCGCACTCGTGAACAAAATATAGTTTTAGAACAAGTAAATAAGTTTTTTCTGATAACTTCAGAAAACCGGAGGAAAGGAATACCTCTCCTGTTTTAGTGAACAAGGATCACGACAACATACCTTATGTGATGGTGACCTTATTTGATAGGGAGTTAGTGGCATTGTTAGACTCCGGGGCAACCAACTCGATAGTTGGAGTAGGAGGCCTAAGTATTTTGAAAATGTTTAATATAAAAATTAGGAAGTCTCCCCATAAGTCCGTTACCACGGCCGATGGAGCTCATCAATGTATACAGGGTATAGTTGACCTGCCGCTTTGTGTTAACGGTGTTTGTAAGGTAATCTCACCTCTAGTTGTGCCATCACTTAAACATGACTTTATTTTAGGTAGCGACTTTTGTAAGGGATTCAAGGTTAATATAGACTTTAGCAATAATTCGTGGCATGTACGTGACGATAATAATATCGATATATCTACTCTAGATACGGGAAATTGTAAGCCAAATGGTCGGGTTCTTTCTTCAGTTAACCTTACTGATGAACAGATCTCGCAGGCTGAAGAGATAATTTCGAAATTTAATGTGTTGAATAAGGACGGGAAACTGGGGCGCACCAACAAGTTGATCCACTGTATTGATACGGGCGACGCCAGACCGTTTAAGCAGCGGCAATATTTGTTATCCCCTTACATGTTGGGTCACCTTAACAAGGAACTCGACAAAATGTTACAGTTAGGAGTTGTTGAACCCTCGATGAGTGAGTGGTCTTCCCCTGTACTGTTGGTAAAGAAACAAAATGGGGAGTTTCGTTTTTGTTTCGACGGGCGAAGGTTAAACGCCGTGACGAAAAGGGACTCGTACCCACTACCTGTTGTGGATAGAATATTAAATATGCTTCGCGACGCGCGTTATATTTCATCTGTCGACTTGCGCAGTGCATTTTGGCAGATCCCTTTAGACCAAGCGTCTAAAGAAAAAACAGCCTTTGCCATACCCGGTAGGGGCTTATTCCATTTTAACGTTATGCCTTTTGGGCTATGCAATGCGGCGCAGTGTCAGCAACGTCTGATGGACGCGATTTGCGGTCCAGAGCTCGAACCCAACATTTTTGTTTATTTGGACGACGTGATAATTGTGTCCTCCACTTTTGAGGAGCACTTAAGGTTATTGAATGAGGTGGCTCGACGTCTTTGTGATGCGAACCTCACGGTAAATTTTGATAAGTGCGAGTTCTTTCGTCCTTCACTGAAATATCTCGGGTTTATAGTCGACAATGCAGGCCTGAGGACCGATCCTGAGAAGGTTTCGGCTATGGTTAATTTTCCTCAGCCAAGAACGACAACCGAAGTAAAAAGGTTTACTGGTATGTGCAGCTGGTATCGGCGCTTTATACCACAGTTTTCTACACTTATGAGCCCCATCAACGAATTGCTTGCCGGTAGAAAAAAGGGACAACCAATAATTTGGACTGAGGCCGCTGACAATGCATTCCGCGATGTCAAGCAGGCGCTTATTTCAGCACCTTTACTGTCTAGCCCCGATTTTAACCTACCTTTTTCAATACAGTGCGACGCTAGCGATACAGGTCTTGGGTGTTCACTCACACAAGAGCAACAGGGCGAAGAAAGGGTGATAGCTTTCGCCAGTAGGAGCCTCTCAAAGAGCGAAAGAAATTATAGTTGTACTATGAGGGAATGTTTGGCAGTTATTTTCGCCTGTGAAAAGTTTAGGCCATACGTTGAGGGAGTCAGGTTCACGGTCATCACAGACCATGCATCCCTAAAGTGGTTGTATAAACTACGCGACCCCTCTGGGAAACTTGCACGTTGGTGTGTTCGGCTGAGCCAATTTGATTTTGAGATTGTCCATAGAAAGGGCAAATTTAACGTCGTCCCTGACGCCTTATCTCGTAGTCCCGTAGATCCCCCTCCCGTCGAGTCAGAATGTCTCGAGGGTGCCGCAATTAACGTTGATGATTGTATCTCGCTCGATATTGATTTATCTAATATAGACTCTTTCTATGAAAAGATGCGCGAGAAAATTTTAAGTAGGCCTGATGACTTTCCCCAATGGACAGTAGGAAATAATAATAATAATAATAATAATAATAATAATATTTATTCATTTCAGAAAACTACAAGGTGTAAGTTTAAGAAATTTTGTCACAAGTAGCTTATCTAATAAAAAAAATTTTTAGATACTTATATAATTACAAACAATTATAATATAAAAATAACAATAATTGATAAAAACTAATACATAAAACACACAAATATACATACATATATATATATATAAGTCATATATACAATTAATGGTTTAGGTTTGACTTGCAGACAAAGAAAAAAACTCTTAAGTGTTTGATAAGAATTCATCTATGGTGTAGCAATTTTTATTTAATAATAACAATTTTACAGCCGTTTTGAATTTATAAATTGTTGGTAAACTTTTTACATTTTCAGGTAAAGCATTGAAAAGCTTACATCCATTAAAAAAGAGACTTCTTTGATACAGTGCTGTTTCGTGCTTATGTGGTATCAGCAGGTTTTTTTTCCTGGTGTTATGAAGATGTTGAGCTTTATTTTCAACAAAGACTGTTTTATTTTTGTATACAAAACAGGAAATTTCATAAATATAAACTGATATCAGGGTTAGAATATTTAATGATTTAAAGGAATCTCTGCAAGATTCATTATAACCTAAATTTGCCATAATACGTACTGCTCGCTTTTGTAAAATAAAAATGCTGTGTGCATCCGGTGATAGACCCCAATGGACTATGGCATATCTAATGCTGGAGTGAAATGACGCAAAGTATAATTGCCTTATAATAGATGAACTGCACTGCTTTGATGTTAAAGCTAATGCATAGCATGCCTTAGATAATTTAGTACTGACATCTTGTATGTGGCTAGACCATTTAAGATGACAATCTATCCTTAACCCTAGCATTTTCGAGTTCAAAGAGTAATTGATATTAGTTTGGCCATCTAAGACTATGCCATCATTTACATTCAGATTAGATTTAAATGTTTTAAAAAGTATGATCGCTGTCTTTTCATGGTTAATGCATAAATAATAAATATGTGTATAAGTTGATACCCTCGAAGGTACCTTTAAGTACGAATATTTCTGAGTGGAAACTCTTAGTTCCTAAGACACAACGTCTTTCTGTGTTGCGGTCCTGTCATGATGACGAAAAGGCTGCACATTTAGGTGTCTCTAAGACTGCCGCTCGAGTCGGCCTGACGTATTATTGGCCAAAAATGCGCCGAGACATATATCGTTATGTCAGATCTTGTAAGGTGTGTAATGCGCAAAAGGCTTCAAATACTGCTAGGTTTGGATTAATGGGGGCTGAAAAGCAAGTACGTTTTCCTTGACAGGTCATTTCGGTTGATTTAATGGGTCCGTTACCGAGGAGTAGCGCAGGTCATTCATATCTTTTGGTGGTAAGCGATTGGTTTACAAAGTATACACTTTTGCACCCGTTGCGAAAAGCTACCGCCCCGGGTATTGTACGTTTCATAGAGAATGAGGTATTCTTGGTGTACGGTGTGCCGCAATATGTCATTTGCGACAATGGGTCACAATTTGCGGGTACCCAGTTTAAAAATCTTGTAAAGGAATATAAGTCAAACATTTGGTTTACTGCCAAATATCATGCACAGGCCAATTTTGTCGAGAGATATAACCGCACTGTTAGCACAGCCATCCGTAGTTATATCCGAGAAAACCATAAACATTGGGACAAAAACATTGCAAAGATTGGTTTTGCACTGCGTACCGCTAACCACGAGGTTACCGAGTACAGTCCCGCTTTCCTAAATTTTGGAAGAGTAGTTCCCGCGACTGGAGATTATTACGGACGTTCGAGTTTCGATAAGTTAAAACCTGGGGATACTGCGCACTATGCGCTCGGCCTAGGCAAACTAGGGGAAATTAATAAAAAGGTTCAGGACAAATTAAATGCAGCGTATAAGTGTAATGAAAAGTCATATAATTTGAGGAAACGCGATGTGGAATTTTTTGTTGGCGACAGGGTATGGAAGCGGAATAAGGTGCTGTCTGACGCCGCGCAAAATTTCTCAAAGAAGTTAGCTCCACGGTATGTGCTTTGTACGGTACGTAAAAAACTTTCCAAGTTAGTCTATACGTTGGAATACGAAGACGGTTCAAAGGCGGGGAATTGGCACGTCAAGGACCTCAAGCCATATTTTTATCCGACTTATGATCTGGAATGTTCCGATTCTGAGGGGACATAGATTTTGATTTCACCTTCGCCATATTAAATTGTGTTTAACTCCGCACAGTACGAAGTCCCGTTGTGGAAGAAATGCATTTTGCAGATCCGGTTAATGAAACTTTAGGGCTACCCTAGATTATTTTGGGACAGTATATTTTCTTCGATGTAAATCTGTCTGCCTGTTTTAGAGTTAATTAGGCGCCGAAGCAGGAAGTTTGTTATATGTGACGTTCGCGCCGTTATATTTAAATGTTGTGGAAGCTGTAGTCAGCAAATCTTACCATATGTTAGTTCTAAGTTAGGTTTAAATCTGCGCAGATACTAGTCAATAGTTAGGTAGGAACTTGTACATATGATAGCTTAGACGTGTTAGCTTAGGAGCGTTAAGTTAGAGCTGTAGTCTTAGTTTAGGTAGGGTGTAGTTGATCGATCGATTCGATTATTTAGGATAAGTTTACTAACAGTCTAACTGGGTTAAAATAGAGGAAAGGGTCCTTATGAAAAATAGTAATTTTCAATTCCTATTTTTCTACCGTTGAACAGGGGTGATTGTGTAACGGGTAAATAGTACTTTTTGGGGCGAACCCTGTATGCATGGTTCCTTTTTGGTATACCTTACCTTGTCCTGTACGTAAGTGGTAGGAACATTTCTTCATTGAGCGCATAGGAGCGACACAACGCATTTATAATTATATCTTTATGGTATAAAGTTTGATTCGGTTAATTTAAGGAAGTAGCATGTTACCTTATTATTACTATACCTATTGGAAGAATGTTCGACTCCCTCATGGTACTAGGAACCTTCAGAGTTTGTTTGGTAATTAGCATGGCTCATAGTGCTTAAATTAATTTGTTGATAAATTGTCAGGGTATGCGGGCGTCTAAAACAGGGCAAAGCAGTAGTGAAACCTTTTCCCAGTATTGTAAATAACGTTGTGTGCGTTTTCAATCACTTTATGCCTGGGATTATTTACATGAAAGTCATAAGTTTCTCAGTTAACATTTGTTTACGCCAATTTTCGGACAGAAACAGCCATGTTAGTTGTTTACGTTTAGTTTAGAATCAGGTTATTGGCTAAGCGCACTGTCGGTATAGGGCGAGCGCGTCATTGCGCGATGTATGAATTTTAAATACCAATTGTTTTTCATTACGGGTTTCCAACGTACATGGATTCGGTTTCAGAAAAGAGGGTTTAGAAGGAAGTAACGGCCATTTAAGAAGCTGTTGGGGCACCGAGCACATGGCTTAGAGAATTTTGTTAGATTATATTTAAAAGAAGGGCCATTCTGCGAGAAGGTACGCCTAAATTTGTTTCGCCGTGTAGGCAGTTTGTTAATTGTTCCTCGTTTGCAGTAACGATAACAATATTTCTTGTTTTGTAGATTTGCCGGCCTAATTTACGTATAGCTAATTTACGTATAGCTAATTTACGTATAGCTAACTTACGTTTGGTTAATTTGCACATGGCTAACTTGCATTTTGTAATTTGCACCTTGGAATTTTCGAATTCATAACTCGTATCCTGTAGACTTGCTGTTTAATATTTAATGATTGTATGATCCTGGATCTATGTAATTTGAGCTGTAATACGGTTATATGGTTGGAAGCGCTGTGATTCGATTATTCAACCGGCTATTGGATAACCACGGTCGCACGTGAAGCATGCCGCCCGGCCGCTAGGTCGCTTACCCTGATGAGAACACATGGTTGTAGCACATGGTTGTAACACGTTATGTAAATAAGGAATTGCCCTGGATGTCCATGGTACTGTGAGGTGTCGACAAATTAAAAATAAGGTCAGACTGTTTTTTCTAATTACTCAGAAACGGCGACGTGAAATTCCAGCCTCTGATTTTACAATAAACGTCGTGTGAGACGACGGCGTTGAACTATAAAATTTACCAATCTTTTCAAAGAATTTATTTGTTTGCTAAATTACTAAGCCAATTTTACACCTAATTTAAGTCAGATAATTTCGTTAATATTACGATTTTAATAAGTTCCACAGTTACTGTGAACCGCAAATAGTACTATTTGAGGGGGCCAAAAAGCGGACCATTTGTGAAATTAAATGAATTAAGTATTAAGCATTTTGATGTTCGTAGAGCACATTCTTACCCCATAAGGATACCTTATTGTGATACATTTTTATTATTAAATCAAATTTGAGGACCCAACCTTGACTTATTTTTTTGCAACACCCGCAAACTCAAAAAGGCTAGGATAGGCATTTTTTCTTGGTCTTAACTAAAACAAGATTAAGTGGCGCCTATTTAAATAATTGAAGACTTTAAAATTAAATTTTCCAAAGATCCTTACCCATCCCCAATGCTTCCGACGAGAGAGCTGCCGCCTAGCAAAGTATAATCCCCGGAGGGGTTATAAATTTCACTGTTGCTTTCATTAATCACGATAACACAGTTGTATGCTTTTTTACTTATTCTATGTTCAGGAGTAACTTTACATTTTAAAACACATTTTGCTTGATCACGTTTTAATTGAACATATCCTATCGCTTTATCACCATACGTTTCTTTAGTAGACCTAAAAAATTATTCATTTCATTGTTTGTTTGATAACTTATAGTGTGCAAAACAACTGTCTTACCTGACTACTTTTGCACCTTTGATTTCCGGTGCGAAATAATCTAAATTTGACACATAAAACTGGTGAATCATATCCATAGATACTACGGGTAAATTAGTAGAATTCGCCTTTTCAAATCCAGACTCCATTATGATTATTATAATAAAACCAAAATAATGTTTTCTAACAATAACAACAGAACAACACGTTTAACCTATAATACGTTTTCGCTCCGTTAAACAGACTGACAGTTATGACGCGCATTCTACCCGATCGGTGAAGTAGAAGCTCTGTAAATAACGTTCAGCACTCTGCAATGTGTGGTAATGTTTAAAAAACGTACCGACGTCACCATGACGTCACGCGAAATTTTTAATTGCTGATTAATAATCATTTAAAGCAAATTTTGGAAAAGTAAGGCTGATGTCTACTTATATATGTTAATTATTATGTAGAGAAATTAAAAAATTGGAACAATATATTAAATGCACTCTCCCCATTCTAATAATCTTATTAAAGTCGCCAAACAAGCTTTAACATCAATAGGAACAACAAAACTGTCTTTACCAAAGAAACGGATTATTCCTATACCAAAAACAGGTGGTTTTCTACCTTTCCTTTTACCTATATTTGCTGCATTAGGTGCTTTAGGAAGTATGGGAGGTGGTGCTGCAGGAATTGCAAAAGCCGTTAATGACGAAAGGCCGCAAAAGCAAAACTCGACGAAGATAAAAGACAACATAGCTATGGAGCAGGCTGCAATAGGAAAAGGATTGTACTTACGACCTTACAAGAAAGGCAATGGATTATACTTAGCGCCTTTTAAAAAAAAACTTCCAATAAAGCTACCTCGCAGAGCATTAACCAATACAGAATTAACGAAATACGCTAAAGATTTACATATCCCAAACTTTCGTGGTGTATTTATGAAAGATGCGTTGCCAATGAAGATAAGAAAAAATGAATGTGGTATAATTAATTTAGATGATTCATCTGGACCTGGCACTCACTGGACAGCGTATGTGAAGAAAAAGAATTCAATAATTTATTTCGATAGTTATGGAAAAAATTAATAAGTTATTTCTATAGCGATAGTAGCTTGAATAAAGTTAATTATAATTATGATCAAATTCAGAAATATAATTCAATTAATTGTGGACAACGATGTCTGAAATTTTTATATAATGAATGTAAATAAAGGAAATGTCTTTATTATGTGTATAGTATTGAATTGTGCAACATGTCCCTAACTTTTTCACTCTCGGGAAATTCGTCCATCTTAACAGCTGATTTTAATCCACATATATATTTGGATGATAATTCCGATTACGTTATCGGTTTAACAAACTTTAAGACTTTTAATGTCATACCAAACATTGATCAGAAATCAGAAATCAGAAATCAGAATTGGGAATAACAATAGACCAAAAACTCACCTGGGAAGATCATATAAATACAATCTGTTCAAAATTAAGTAGTATATGTTATATAATAAGAATGCTGAGAGACACGGTCAAAATTGACACATTAAAACTGCTTTATTATTATTAGTACAAAAGAAAATCTTGAGATGTATGAATAATGCTCACCCACTTTCTCATTGTAAGCCAATATTTAAATCATATAATATTCTCACATTACCAAGTCTCTACCTTTATCAGTTGATAATGTATGTGAAGGAGAACGAAACATCCTTCTTAAAGAATAGTGACACGCACTCATATTGTACACGAAACATGGAAAATATACATCAGCCATATTCTAGACTCTCAATAAGCCAATGTAATCCAACTTATATAGGAGTTATATGTTACAACAGGATAAAAAGTATCTTAGACTTTGATAAAGTAAATTTATTTAAAAAAGAATCCCAAGTAGAACACAATCTTGGCTGAACCCCGATTCAATATTGGCTGAATATAGATACATTGAAATTGTAAAAGAAATATTGGACCAATATTATTAAATGTCAATATTACAATATTGGTATGCCTATCTTGGGGAAATATTGTTTTTATTAATTCCAACCAAGATTCACGTAAACAATATGGGTAAAATATCTATAAACATTAATTTTACGATATTGTATAATCCATATTGGTACTATGTTGATAACACTAGTTCTAAACTATATTGTAAAACGAACATTCATGCATACCAAATAAATATTGCTATTGGGATATTGAAAAATCTATATTACATCCTGTTATTTTAACATTATTATGTCAATATTGTACATACAATACCGATTTATAATAACTAATATTGGTGTTCAAATATTGAAAAACTTATATTGATGCATTGTTGGACAAATGTCTATAAAATCATATTGTTTAATCAATATTCTTCAATCCAAATAAAGATTAATTTTACAATATTGAAAAGTCTTTATTAACTTCACGTTGTTATTACAGTTTCTGACAATTTTGTGTATCAAATATCGATTAATAATGACAAATATTAATTTTAAAACATTGAAAAATTAATATTTGCCCCATGTTGTCAGATTCTCTGTAAAACAATATTGTTTAATAAATATTTGTCAATGCAAATAAACATTAATTTTCCAATATTGAAAAGTCTATATTAATGCCACGTTGTTTATTACACTTTCTGACAATATTGTGTATCAAATATCGATTAATAGTGATAAATATTAATTTCAAAATATTGAAAAATCAATATTTGCCCCATGTTGTCAGATTTTCTGTAAAACAATATTGTTTAAGAAATATTTGTCAATGCAAATAAACATTAATTTTCCAATATTGAAAAGTCTATATTAATGCCACGTTGTTTATTACAGTTTCTGACAATATTGTGTATCAAATATCGATTAATAGTGATAAATATTAATTTCAAAATATTGAAAAATCAATATTTGCCCCATATTGTCAAGTTCCCTGTAAAACAATATTGTTTAAGGAATATTTGTCAATGCAAATAAACATTAATTTTCCAATATTGAAAAGTCTATATTAACGTCACATTGTTATTACACTTTCTGACAATATTGTGTATCAAATATCGATTAATAATGACAAATATTAATTTTAAAATATTGAACAATTAATATTTGCCCCATGTTGTCAAGTTCTCTGTAAAACAATATTGTTTAAGGAATATTTGTCAATGCAAATAAACATTAATTTTCCAATATTGAAAAGTCTATGTTAATGTCACGTTGTTTATTACACTTTCTGACAATATTGTGTAACAAATATCGATTAATAGTGACAAATATTAATTTCAAAATATTGAAAAATCAATATTTGCCCCATGTTGTCAAGTTCCCTGTAAAACAATATTGTTTAAGGAATATTTATCAATGTAAATAAACATTAATTTTACAATATTGAAAAGTCTATATTGACGTCACATTGTTTATTACACTTTCAGACAATATTGTGTATCAAATATCGATTAATAATGACAAATATTAATTTTAAAATATTGAAAAATCAATATTTGCCCCATGTTTTCAAGTTCCCTGTAAAACAATATTATTTAAGGAATATTTGTCAATGCAAATAAACATTAATTTTACAATATTGAAAAGTCTATATTAACGTCACGTTGTTATTACACTTTCTGGCAATATTGTGTAACAAATATCGATTAATAATGATAAATATTAATTTTAAAATATTGAAAAATTAATATGTACCTACTACATGTTGTCCAGTTCTCTGTAAAACAATATTATTTAAGGAATATTTGTCAATACAAATAAACATTGATTTTACAATATTGAAAAGTTTATATTTATATCACCCTGTAATTAATGTTTTTGGCAATATTGCACTACAAATAACGATCGATAGTGACGAATAATAATTTTAAAATATTGAAACATTAATATTACCACATATCTGTACAATAATATTACACTTATCTGTACAATAATATTGTTTAAGAAATACCTATTCTTCGATGCCGGCAAATCTGATTACTTATATCTTATATTATCAATTTATGTTTGCTTAGCGGTTGTAGCTATCTATAAAAAATTAGAATTTTTAATAGGTACATCTATGTAAGGAAGCATACGAAAATTTCAATATCAAAGTAATTAGTATTTGCGCCCTAAAATAGACATAAAATAACTGTGTTTAATTTAGACACTGGAACGTTTCACTTGTTGCTAGGCAAGATAGGATAGGTTTGTATCATGGGATGCACGAGGCGCACGCGCGTTCGGTTGTTTGGCACAAATGAGTGGTTTTTTTTTTATTGCATTGCATTTTTACATTTTACATTGTCTGTTGTGTTATGTGTAGTAATGAAAAGTGAAATGGTGGTCTCTAGGTTTTGAAAAGAAAAGGTGTGAATTTAAAAAAGGTAAGTTAACTAATACATTTTATTTCTCATGAAGAATAATAATTACTTAGTATATATGTATATCTATATTTATTGCTTCTGGATCATTGATTTAAAACGTTTTATTTGCTTACTTATTGGGTTTTTGGTTATTCAAATGATAATTATATTTTTTGGTTTATGAAAACATCAAAGATAATATTATAATGTAAATTAAGTATAGCAATGTATTTGGATTTTGTTTGTTATAGAGTACAAGATTATTTTACTATACTTATTTAATATAATATATGCCCCTTTCATAATTAATTTAACTAATGAATTTTCTGTAGGTAGGTATACGGTTGTTTATTGTATCATTCATTGCGTATTTTAATTTCTAATATTTCGTGTATGGTTCGTGGTACGTCGGTGTTCTCTTCTTTTTAGTATTTTTGTTTTTGACGCTATAAGTAGGTACCTAATGGAGTGATATTAAAATTTGTAGGGAATTGTTTTACAATAGCGATTTTCTTGCTGGAACTTGTCGGAAACATTACAAGGAATATGTAGTAAAAAGTTTTGGAGTAAATAATCTTAGTCCCGCAAGTCAATTGCTCAAAAAAAAGGATGAAATGCTGAAAATTATGTATTTTTGCATTTTTTTCTTAAATTGAATCGTCGATTGTTTAACACTTTCGTACTGGGGCCCTAAAAAAAGCCATTTAGCCATGTGCGGAATATATAATTATATTGGTAATGAGTTTATATTCTTTTTTTGTTTGTTTTTACCAAATTTCAAGTCAATATCTTAAACGGTTCAGGAGTAATCGTGCACACAAAAAAGTTAGACAGAAAATTTTTTTGTTTCGTTTCTTAAAATTTCGTCAAAATAATTGCATTATTGTTTAAGTTATCATCAGTTGTTTAAAAATGGCTGCTCTTTATTGTTTTTATTTATTGCAACTTAATAAATTAACCAAAAAAGGTTCGAATAAATCTAGTTTTCTTCGAAATGCACGAACTCTTTTTTTATTCATTGCGATACGAGCTACATACAACCAGAGTATTTAAGAAAAAGTATGACAAAACACAATTTTGCACATCCATTTGTTTAAACAAATGACTCACGGGACTAAGATTTATTACAAAACTTTTTGCTATATTGTATTGTTTCTGACAAGTTTTCCAGCAAAAAAAGTTGCTATTGTAAGACAATAAATCCTTATTATGTGATTTAGACTCTATTAGTTTTACTCCACTATTAAAGTTATGATTATTTTCTAATGTACAGGGTTATTCATTATATATTGACTCCCTTTATTTCTGTTATTATTGGAAATAAAAAGATTTCAAATGTCCATTAGAAATATGTTAAAAATCGAAAAATTGGCTTTTTCTTTCATTTTCAAGGCCATGGGGGACGGCTAGATATTAACCGATTTGGCTAAAAATTTACCCGAATTAGTTTTAGATACATAGTAACAAATTAGAAACCAGCCCATCTGCAAATTCAAATTTGTTTTTCGGCCCACCCTAGCACAGAGAGGCCTTTAGAAGCCCATAGTAATGTACGTTTCTGTTTCAGAAAATGTCTAGCTGGGATGTGGTGGTGTGGGAGAAGGGGGATAGCTGCCACCATTTATCGACTTCGTGTAGAGTCCCAAATCATGATAATTTGTACTTGTGGCCAAAGGTATCAAAATCAAAACTTGTTAAAACTATTGATTCATGCGAACAACCAACACATATGCAACTATGAAGAGGCAGCTGCAACACGCAAAGCTACTGTTACCGATATTGAGAGTGCTAAGGCACTCATAGAGAAACTTCAGTTTACTTCTAATTTGTCCTCCGATAATGTAGCAGATAGTCCTATAAGAAGTACAAATAACACGGCTCCTAATACTGCTTCATCGTCTACATGTGGTAGGTAAAGGTTTTAATAATTCAGATATTATATTAATTAGTATTGACTAGTACCACAAATATTTTTATGAAAGTTCTAATAAAAAGTTTAAACACCACTTTCATTAAAAAAAATTTTTGGTAGAAAGTTTATTTGTTTACAGATTGTTTACGTCTTTTTTTAAATAAAAGTCGAATAAACCCATTCTTGTAATGTTTTTATATAACTTTTACTTACGATTTGATTATAGGTGTAGTTTAAGATTTAATTTAAACATAACTTAATTCGTATTTTTTTTTTTTAGATTGCGCATCAGAATTTCCAAAACTATTAAAATCTGTAGGATCAATGCAATTCGAAATGAAAGCGATTAAAAACATTCTTATTTATAATCCAAAACAATCTTAAGCTTTTAACAGTAACCCCCGTTGGAAAATAAAAAGAAGCATAAGTTAAAATTCCCTTTGAAAAATGAGGATATTTACAATGAAGTGGTAAGTAATAGAATTTTTGTTTTTTGTATTATCATTTCATTTTATATTTCAGTAGTGAAATATTTCTAATTGGGCAAAAAAATTCAAATTAAAATTTTGTATGTCCATATGTGAAAAGACAATAAGGTTCATTATTAACGAATTTTCCTGACCATTAAAATAAAAGCCTTATTTACGTTTATTTGTAATAATTTATTTCATGTTTTTTTTTGTTAAATTCAAAATTTAAAGACGAATAGTGAGAACTAGGTTCTTGATTTTTCCAAAAACGCAATTCGTATTAAGTTTAAAATTTCATATTTTTAAGAAGTTTAACTAACACTGTGATTATTTTAGGTAAAAATTATGTCATTCATTGGGGGAAGTAATTTAAAAAAAAAACGTTCATGGTATTGTGAAAAGATTATTAAATAGAGAACTTAGTTGAAAGTATTCAGCATTAGGAAGAAAAAGAAAGAAGAATTTTTCAAAACTACTTAGCTGCCAGATAGTGATAAGTAGGTAAATAAAGTAAAATATGTTTTTTTTAATCTTTGATTAATTGGGAGAAATCAAATATTCTCGAATTCATTTTTTGTAAAATAAAAACAAAATCGGGGTGCAGTTAAGCCTTAAGTTTGTAATTTTGCAGAGCGAGGAAAACTTTTGCTTTCTGTTTATTCTATGGGTAAAAATACCAAACAGAATATGATGTTTAAAATGGTCCTAGAATTAATATTTTAATACCTTCGATTATATGATTTTATTTTAATTTTTTTTTATAATTAAATATGTGCTGTAATAATGAACATACCTACATTTGTTCATTATTAATAAGCACACAACTTGTAAATATAACAAAAATTTATATTAATATTGTTAGAATTGTAGCAAAATCGTAGAATCTTTATAATTATCATATTAAGTTTCGAACACATGCAATAAAAGAAAATATGCAAATATTATATACTGTTCCCTGGTTCATTCACTTTGTAATTGTTGAACATTCTATTGGATACTCCTCACAGCTCTTTGGAAAACAATAATTTTTGGGTATAATTGCTATATTTTAAATTTCAATCATTGCCCATTGGTTGGCAAGACAGTCGGTACACTATCCCAACATTTTTGTTTCTGTAGAATCCTATCAAAGCTGGCAAATTTCTTCAGATCTATTATTTAACTAAAATGTAACTTTTTAGTTACTTTTCAGTTTTTTCCAAAGACAATAGATTGAGGCCTTCCCTGCTAACTCTAACTTACCATCCTAAATTGAAATAAATTGGACTTTTCGTTTTTTAATTATTGTGTTTAAAAAAGTAATAAACGGACATTTTGAGAACTATTTGGAATTCGATAATTAACGCATTAATATGATTTTTTTTTTGTTTGGTTTTATGATCAGTAGAAAAAATCTAATTGCAGTTTCACTTTTATTTTTAATACTTTGAAGCAAGCCTCATTTTAACAGTTTAAAACAATTTTTAGATACTGTTCGTATAGGATACCCAAAGGCGACTGAAGGTGCAGACAGTCACGATGCATAGATCATAAGGAGAATAAGGTAATGTTATATTTTTAATAATTGGTTAAAAATCTTTTCTAAAATATAATTTAATATTACAGTGATGTGGAACTAGAAATTGGAAAGAAAACATGCGGATAACCCATACTTTATTTTAGAAAAAAATAATATATAAGTCTACTTTTGAATGCGTTGTTGTAAATTTGTATCCTGTAGTTGTGCAGTTTAGTTAGTTGTGATTTTTGAAAAGACACTTAACTCGTAGTGAATTTTTTTTTAATACGTGGTTGCGAAATGTTTGGCTATAAATTTGTATCCTGTAGTTGTGAAGTTTAATTAGCTGTGGTTTTTCAAAATACACTTAACTCGTAGTAATTTTTTTTATATACGTGGTTGCTCTAGTCAATGGTCATATAGTTTATTTTATTTTATCTTTTTAAAAATTGGACTTCGTGAGTTTGTCGCCATTAAGTTGGGACGGGATAAATATATTTTTTAAATTATTTAATTTTTTTTTAACCACGTATACGAGGTGTTTACCACCTTAAGTTCAGTTTAGTTTTTATACTACACATGGAAACAAATTTCAAGCATTCATTTGGATTTAGTATATAATTTAGCTTTTTACAATTAATTATTTTTTATTTATTTGCTTTTATCATGTTTAGAGAATATTATTTAGGTATTATGCAAATCACAACTTACACACTTTTTTATTTATTATGAAAATACCTACTTTCTGTATATTGTTGCCCTAATCTGGGCACGCTAATATACTAGTTAGGTAAATACTTTAAAACACTCATTATTGGAGAACCAATCAAAACAACTAGAAGAGTAGTTGTTTTGATTGGTTCTCCAATAATGAGTGTTTTAAAGTATTTACCTAACTAGTATATTAGCGTGCCCAGATTAGGGCAACAATATACAGAAAGTAGGTATTTTCATAATAAATAAAAAAGTGTGTAAGTTGTGATTTGCATAATACCTAAATAATATTCTCTAAATAATTTAGCTATTTTGAATTAGTTAATATTTTCTTTTTTTTGTCACTGAATATTCCTATTTATAAGATGATCAATAAATGGTACATTTTATCTTAAAATTTACTTCTTTTTAATTTAATTGATTGTGTCTGTCTAATTATCAGGCTTTTCCACAGCAGTCGGTTTTGTGATTAACGAGGGTAGTTTATTATCAATTTTACTGTGGATGGCATCCTTTTTATTAAGATCTATATTTTTACTCCCTTTTTAATCAGGAAACGAACTAGATGGACAAATGTCTGTAAAACTATTTGTTTCTACCTAACACCTTCGCCATTTCCTAGAATGTAAGCAATTTTATTTTCAAAAAACTATAGAGCACTTCCTCCATCAGCATAGTTCGATGGTACCATATTATTGTACTGTCACCAATATTGCATAAACATGCAAAAGTTTCAAATAGATACGACAATTAGAATTGAGTGAAAAGTCAGTTGTAAGATTTGGTTGCTGTGACTGGGATAGTTATCAAAATAAACCTCAAAATCTTATTTTGAATCGATTGGGATTCAACACAGCCGAGGATTTTCCAAAAAGTGTATGAAGCGTAAGTATTTTTCTTATATTCTCTATTCCAAATTTATTTAATAAATCTTTCGTGTATGTATATGTGTATAAATAAAAATTCAATTGTATCCAATGCATGTCGAAACTTATGTGATCATTTAAATAATAAAATTTTATTATTTATTATTTAAATTATAAGTTTCGACATGCATCGAATATAATTGAATTTTTATTTATAGTCAGCATATATTGATACGTATAGTTATACATATATTGATACGTATAGTTATACATATATTGATATGATAGTTATACATATATGTATGTATACCTATACTTATTAGGGTGGAGATTAATTTTGAAAAATTAAAATTTCTTAGGCCGCTTCCGCTAGATTTCTTTAAAATACTAAAAAAAGCTGTGCAAAATTTGAACCAATTTAGGCAATATTAACCCGTGCCACCGAGAGGTTGAGATTTAAATGGGAATTAACATGGACTTTACGCAATTTTAAGCACTTAAAGCATAACTTTTTTTATTTTCTACTGTTTGACTCTGGACACAAATCTGATGCGAAAAAGACGATAAATCGACAGCTGTTAACTATCAAAAGTTTTTAGCATCAGGTGTTCAGCGACCCCAAAAACGTAAGTAGTTAGAGACAAAACAATAGAAAATAATAAAAATTATGCCTCAGGTGGCTAACACTGGGAGGAACCCATGTTAATTCCCATTTAAGCTTCAACCCTTCGGTGGCACGGTATAGGTTAATGTTGTCTGAATTAGCTCAAATTTTGTACAACTTATTTTTTAAATATTTTAAAGAAGCTAGCGACCGAAGAAATTGTAACTTTTCTAAATTACTGGCTGACTGTAAATAAAAATTCAATTATATCCGATGCATGTCGAAACTTATGTGATAATTTAAATAATAAAATTTTATGATTTAAATAATAAATATTTTATTATTTAAATGATCACATATAAGTTTCGACATGCATTGGATACAATTGAATTTTTATTTATAGTCGGCCTGTAATTCAGAATAGTTACAATTTCATAGGTCGCTAGCTTCTTTAAAATATTAGAAAAATAAGCTGGGCAAAATTTGAGCCAATTTAGATAACATTAATCTGTACCGTGCCACCAAAGGGTTGAAGCTTAAATGGGAATTAACATGGGTTCCTCCCATTGTTAGTCACCTGAGGCATAATTTTTATTATTTTCTATTGTTTTGTCTCTAACATTTGTATACTACTTACGTTTTTGGGGTCGTTGAACACCTGATGCTAAAAAACTTTTGATAGTTAACAGCTGTCAATTATCATCTTTTTCGCATCAGATTTGTGTCCAGAGTCAAACAGTAGAAAATAAAAAAAGTTATGCCTTAAGTGCTTAAAAATGCTTAAAGTCCATGTTAATTCTCATTTAAACCTCAACCTCTCGGTGGCACGGGTTAATATTGCCTAAATTGGTTCAAATTTTGCACAGCTTTTTTTTAGTATTTTAAAGAAATCTAACGGGAGCAGCCTAAGAAATTTTAATTTTTCGAAATTAATCTCCACCCTAATAAGTATAAGTATACATATATGTATTCATATATGTATAAGTATACTTATCAATATATGTATAACTACACATATCAATATATGTATAATTATACATATCAATATATGTATAACTATACATATCAATATATGTATAGCTATACTTATCAATATATGTATAACTATATATACCAATATGGTTTTGTTGATATTATAAAATATTTACGGTGAATAACATTTAATATATACATTAAATATTGCATAATATTGTTTTTAAAATATTCAGCAATATTGTTCTCCTGATATCGTGCCAATATATCATTTTAATATTTGCCAATATAGTATTGCACTTGTTGATCAATATATGTACAACTATATATATCCATATATATGTACCTGTACCTATATATTTATATATGTATGCATTTGTTTACCAATTGGTTTTTTTGTGTTGCAAAACATTTACAATGAATAATATTTAATATATAAATTAAATATTGCATAATATTGTTTTAACAATATTCAGCACTCAGCACTATTGTTCTCCGATATCGTACCAATATAGTATTGCACTATTGGTTAAATATAGATATTTTGAAATTTAGCAATATTTAAATTTAATATTACCAGATATTGTTTTATCAATATTGAGCCAATATAAATTTATCACTCTTAGGCGGGCCCAAGATTTTGGGCCAGATTGTATATTCAATGTTGGGAAATATACAGTTTTCAATATTTGACACATATTTAAATAAAATATTGTATGATATAGTTTTTCAATATTTATGTAATATGGTTAATCTATATTGAGTTAATATTTCAAAATGTTCACATTTTTTATTGGCCCAATATTGGTTATTCAACATTGAGCCAACATATTCACAATATTCAGCCAATATTGGCTCAATATTAGTGTTCTACCTGGGATTACATGCTTTTCTAGTAAATGAGTCATTCTATTCTGTGGATGAATTCCTTAAAAAAAATTTTTCTAAAGAAAAATAATATATATATATATATTTTTTTTATGTAATTTATTTATTCACGCTTTTATGTATTTTATTAAATCACATCTTATGTATTTTACCATATCTTTTATCTTGTATGTCTTGAATTGCAATTTTAAATTTAATGTATACTCTGTTAGTGATTTGTCTTTTAGTTTTAAGCTTTTGTTTGACTAGTCCGATAATTGATGCTGTACATTGTATCAATTTTGTGATGAATAAAGATTTCTGATTTCTGATTTTAATGTCATACCAAACATTGATGAAACAAACAACAAATTCACTCAAGGAACTATTACTACGACCATTCCTCTTGGAGCCTACGAAATTAGCGATATTAACAATTATCTGCAAAAAATTATTCGGAAGCCTGCTAATATTAATATTGTTCCAAATCATATTACTTCGACGGTTAAAATAAAGACAAATGTTGATATCGATTTTATATCTGAAAACTCTATAGGGCGTCTCTTGGGATTTAGGAAAAGGATTCTTAAAGCTAATGAACTAAACGAATCTGACTTTCCAGTACAAATCATTAAGGTGAATGCTCTGTGTATTGATTGTAATATTGCCACTGGTTCTTATTCTAATGGATTACCTGTTCACATAATACACCAGTTTTTCCCAACCGTTGCTTCAGGCTATAAAATAGTGGAATCACCTCTAAACATTCTATATTTCCCTGTAAGCATTAGGACAAACAACTCAATTACCATTAAAATACTCGATCAAGACGGCAATCTTGTCAATTTCCGTAAAGAAACCATCACGGTTAGAATGCATTTAAAAAAGTTATCCTAAAAGATGGTGGTCCGCTATAATAAATATCACATTCCAAGTGTAGTGGCTAAGCGCATCTCTCGGTTTTGAATTACTTATATAAAATGGATATTTTAAATGTTACGCAACAACCTCTCATAGATAATTCTGTTTCTAACTATGAGTACCACAACTATCAACCTTTCCTAGCAGGAACTTTTGATTACAATGATGAAATTAGAATTCCAATCCAAGAATTGGATGCTTATACTTTACCATGTAAAAGTCATCTATACTTAGAAGGAAGTCTAACAAAGGACGATGGATCACCAGCTACCAAGTTAAAATTGATAAATAATGCCTTCAGTTATCTCTTTAGAGAAATTCGACATGAGTTAAATGGCGTTGTCATTGATTCAAATTGGAATGTGGGACTAACATCTACTCTTAAGGGCTTTTTGTCTTTTAATTCAGGTGAAAGCATTAAACTTCAAAATGCTGGTTGGTTTCCTAAAGCTACCACATTACCGAATAGTAATAAATTTAATGTTTGCATTCCACTTAAAATGTTAATTGGCTTTTTCGAAGATTACAAACAAATTATATTGAATATGAAACAAGAACTGGTCTTAATTCGAAGTAGTAATGATTTAGATGCAGTAACTAGTGTCGATGATACAGAGAAACCTAAAATTAATATTGATAAGATTTATTGGAGAGTACCACATGTTTCCGTGGGAATACCACAGCAGCTGGCTTTAACTAATATTTTAGACAAAAATGGCGAATTAATACTTTCATTTCAAAGTTGGGAACTTGTAGAATATCCCTCACTTTCTCAGACCACAAGGCATACTTGGCCTGTGAAAACTACCACAAAGTTAGAAACATCTCGATATGTTGTAGTGGCCTCCAAACCAATAAAAAGAATAAAGTCACTTCTAATATGAGTACGTTTGATAACTGTAATCTAACAAATATAAGAATATTTTTAAATTCTGAAAGATATCCACACCTGAAGAATTCAAATCTATTTCGCCCATAACCCACATCGACTGTTCTCGTCAAAAAGAAACTATTCAATCGGGATCTGTCGTTATGCGCATTGAATTCGAAACAAGCGAAAATATTCCCAGTGACACCACAGCATACTGTTTAATTTTGCATGATCGTCTATTCCGGTATAATCCACTAACAAAAATTGTTAGACGGGTCTAGCCTACTTAAGGAGCGTTGATGTAGGCAGCCGAGTTAGTTTACAATGAACTCTAAGTACAGAAACGCGTTGAGAGAGCATCAGAAAAAAATTAGAGATTTAAAGAAAACAATGGAACTATATAGTTTAAAAGTTCTTGTGACAAGAAAGTTGACAAATATAAAAATATGCTATTAATTTTTGATGTACAAGGGTTCAAAGCAGAAAAAAATAAGTTTATTGTTAAGGAACTAGCCGCATATGATGGTTATAAAACAGCTCACTATATTTTCAAGCCACCATATTCTATAAAATGCCTGCCACCTGATTTAGAAAAGCAAGTTAACTGGTTAACAAATAATTACCATGGTATACATTGGAATGAAGGAAACACTCCATACTTCAATTTTGGGAAAATTGTCAGAGAGTTAACCGAATCTGATGAAGAAATTTATGTGAAAGGAAAAGAAAAAGCTGCGTACATAGAAAAGTATTCATTAGCACCAGTATACGAGTTAGAAGAACATCCACCACTCAATTTTTCAGAACCTCGATGTTTCTACCATTTAAAATCTAAATGTATGTGTTCTCTATCAAATTTATTTTATCTTTATGAAAATTTTGTAATGTCATAAAAATAAAACAAATTAAACATATTCCATGTGTTTTATTTTACAAACAAGTTTAAACAAGTCCAGACATGTCTGTAGATGTTTACTATGAGCCATCAAACACCTGCATACCATCTGTTGTATGACGTCACGCTTTAATTGTCGAATTAATTAAAGTTAATTACCATCTGTCTAGTATGAGTCATCAACGGTTTTACTCTGTTCATTATGAATCACCTGCATGTCATATGTATACCATCTGCTCGCCAGATGCTCATTAGGAGGCATCAAATAACGGTTTATGCCAGATACGTAACATCTGTTTGCCAGATGTGATCTAGGATGCCATGTGGTAAGCAGTTGTTGCCATGGCAACGGCCCCCCTCCCCTACGATTGATTTTATTATATATAATGCTGGGATTAAACACATTCTTCAGTATCGTATAGTTTCTTATACAACAATGAAGTGTGAACACTGCAAGAAAGTTCTTTCAAACAAAAGAAATTTAGTTCGGCATATTCGCCAATATTGTCCAGTTCTGAATGATGGAAAACGTGAAAGTGTAACTTGTGAGCTGTCGAATAAAAAACAAAAGCTTGATAGTATACCTTCTACAAGTGGTTTTAATAGAAAGCAGAGTATTCCTAGCAGAAAACAAAGTTCTTCGAGCGGCCCAAAGACTTGTGAATATTGTGGAAGTAACTTTTCATCACCTTTTAACTTACAACGCCATATTAATAATAATAGATGTCCTGTCCTGAAAGATTTGTTTATGATCGATAGAAAAAAAATTAATCGACCTATTGTATGTAATTTGGAGGATGGCGTTGACAAACTTCATTGTGCATTTAAAAGTAGGATTGCTAGTTACCGTTTTAGCAGTCATAGAAGCTATATCGATTATTCTGATTTTCTGAAAGAAGTTAAACAGAAAGTTTTGGACAAAATTAGTGAATACTTGCAGAAATACCGGACCCTTAAGATTAATTGTGAAATATTTGAGCTTTATGAAATACCTGAAATGGAGTTGTCTGATATTAAGTCATTTAATACTAAGAATAAAATAATCACTATATCAACGGACTTGCATCAGATTTTTGAAGAATTTAGGGAGGAAATGACCGTACAAGCTTCAGAATTCCAAGAAAAGGACTCAGGGTGGACACTGAAGTGTATAATGTTTCTTGATATAAACATAAATAAGTTTACACCAATGTCGGCTTCATCATATGTTAAGTTACCTAAATCTATAGAAGCAAAGAAGACCATTTTAAATATACAAAACAAAGAAAATGCATGCTTTGCGTGGTCCATCAATGCAGACATATTTCCAGCAGAAGGTGATCCAAGGAAGACTAGTTCATATCCACATTATGGCACTTTACTGAACTTTAATGGCTTAGAATTTCCTATGAAACTAAAAGATATAACCAAGTTTGAAAAAATGAACATCTCTATTAATGTATTTGGTCTTGAATCTGAATTCAAGGATGGGAAAACTTTTACTGAAGTGGCTGGACCATTACATTTTACTTCGTGTCGGCACGCATATTAATTTACTACTTTTATCAGATGATACAGGTAACAATCATTATTGCCTTATACATGGCTTATCAAAACTGGTCTCAAAACAAAAATCAAACTGTAATGGTCGACTACATATTTGTGATGGATGTCTACAATCATTCAGAGAAGTAAAACAACTGAGACAGCATCAAGAAAATGACTGTAACTATACATACACGAAACTGCCATCTAAGTATGGTGAATCTGTGCCTGAAAATATTCTTAAATTTATAAACTTTGAGAAACAATTGCCGGTTCCATTCGTAATTTATGCCGATTTCGAGAGTTTGCTGAAACCCATAGACCATAATGAACCTTGTAAAGACAAATCATTCACAGTTAAAGTATCTGAACACCAGCCTTATTCTTTTGCTTTTTATGTGAAATGTAATTTCGATGATAAATACTCAAAATTTGTGACATATCGAGGACTTGATGCCACTGAAATATTCGCTGAAAAATTGGATGAAACAGCTCTAGACTTATATAATACCCACTCTGTCTGTAATTTGAACTATAAAGTGTCAAAATTCATACCAGTTTTTTTCCACAATCTAACGAACTATGATAGTCATTTATTTATTAAGAAATTGGCATGCAAGAAGGAGCGTATTTCAGTGATTGCACAAACCAAAGAAAAGTATATATCATTCTCTAAATCAATGCTTGTGGAAAAATCTTACTTACAACTTCTTACATGACTCTTTTTGATGACGTCGTATATATTGCTTGTAAAACTACTACAATAATCACACATAAACATTTTGATTTGTTGCTCTAGGAGACTAGCACTTCAAATAAATGAACAGCAGTTAACTCTTCTCTTTATAGCATCAGTATAAATTTGCTTCTGCTCATTGAGATAATGAAAGTTATTTACCTTTTGCGCATGGCTTACATAATGAATTAATTACCACATACCCATGTCATTCCTGTACATCTTAGACGAGTCCAGACAAGTTTAAACCTGTGTAATAGATGGTATAGTATGGTATGGAATAGTATGGCATAGTATGGTATAGTATGGTATGGTATAGTATGGCATAGTATGGTATAGTATGGCATAGTGTGGTATAGTATGGCATAGTATGATGTAGTATGGTTATAGTATGGCATAGTATGGTATAGTATGGTATAGTATGGTATAGTATGGTTGTAAAATAAAACACAAAATATATTTTAGTTCTTTTATTTCTATGACATTACAACATTTTCATGTTTCAACTTAGTTGAAACATCCTGTAATTCTGATGAAAGAATAGTTTTTATCTTTTATATCAAACTTTTTATTAGCACATCGGAATTTATAGCTCTCTATCATCTCTTGGTGTATAAGTATTTTATTTTCATCATAAAATTTCACTCTTATCCAGTAAGAATAGCCCATTCTGAATGAACTGCATATGGAGATTTTAAAACGTTTCTTGAATCGGCGAATTTAGAATACGGAAAGGATCGTATTCATAAAACCTATCGACTCTAATTGGTCTTGTCTGGTTACAATACGTACAATAACTTATTATCAGTTTAGGCCTACTCGGCCAAGAATCACTTTTACTAATTAGTCTGCGGCAAACACAACACTGCTTTGTCTCAACTACATCACTCGATTCAAACATAACTAATAAATTCTGCTTTAATTCTAGGTTTATATAATAAGCCCCCCCCCCCACTCATACCACTAGATATCTGGTGTTCATTATGAGTCATCAGATAACGGTTTATGTCAGATGGTGTCTAGACAAGTTTAGACATATTTGAACTTGTCTGTAGACATCTGCTCGCCAGATGCTTATTATAACGGTTAATGCCAGATGTTGTTGTGAGAACAGTAGTTTTTAATTGATTCCCAGAGAGGTCATTCAACTTTCATCATAATCTATTTTTAGATAAACAGGTCATTCACGTTTCACCAGATGCGAATTATGAATCTGCCAGATGTTGAACACGTGTTCACCAGCTTTTTCATAGCTTTTGATTGGCTGCTCACTAGTGAGCGCCTCTCCGCTCCACCAGCTCTCTTATTAGATAACTACTTACATATTTTTTTAAATGCAATTAAAAAACAATTTCTTGCATATGTCACGTGATATAACAATGAAGGTTGCTTTTTAAATGATAAACCCTGTATATTTTTACATATTCTTTTACATAAATCTAGCTGTAATATTTTTTGACATATCGGACATTAAATATGATGCAAACATGCATATAAGTATTTTAGGGTCTCTGACAGAGCGAAGTCAGTGGCGGATTTAGGGGGGGGCTATAGGGGCTCTAGCCCAGGGCGGCAAAATCCAGGCGCGGCAATTTTTTTGAAAAATACCAAAGGCACATAAAAACAAAATTATTATTATTAATATGTTCTATCAGAACATTTTTAATTTATTTGGGAATGTGTTTTTTATTTTAACTAGACTAGAGTTCCTTATTATAGTCAACTGTACAGGGTGGTTGCGCAAACGTTAGAACCTCATTTAACTTCTTTATTTTTGGAGTTATGTAAAAACGTTCAAAAATAAAAGTTATGAGAAATCACATGTATTTTCCAAAAATCATTTTAGCAAAACAATTCAAACAAGTCGAATTTCGGAGATATGAGCTTTACCTTGGTTTTTTTAAATAGAACACCCCATATATTTTTACACCATTTGAAAGGTCTTAGAAAAACCTTTTCAATGATGTATGATACAGTATTTTTCTTAAAAACTATAGTAGGTATTATGTTTTATATTTTCTTGCATTAAGTCATGGTAGTCCAAAAAATATATACAGTGTATTTCGCTTGAAATGTTAATAACTGAAATGTTAACACCCCAATAACTTTTTAATTTTTTTTCCGATTTGAATCAAATTTTACTTAAATATGGAACAAATTAGGATCTACTTATGACCAGAAAAAAATTCACCTCCTACAAATGCAAAGCCACCTGCGGTACCAAAATATGCGGATAAAATCAAGAAATCATGTTAGGCATATTTTTATTGGAAAATTTCGTTAATGAAACTTGTTCAGAATTGTTCAAAAACCTTGAGTCCAAAATATAATCAAAATAAAAAATATATACATTTTTAATAAAATAATGTCCAAGTCCGAAAATATAATTTTAATGGGTTTTTTCGTTTAGAAAACTGTACTGTGACAATTTGGTTTGAAATTAAACCCAAGCTGCCAGGTAATTGTAAAGCAATTTACAGGTTTTTTAAAACAATTATTTTTAAAATATTTGAAATTTTAATTTTTTAGTTTTGATTAAATTTTGGCTATAAGGTTTTGGGAAAATTCTGAACAAGTTTTATTAACAAAATTTTCCGATAAAAAAATACCTAATATGATTTTCCGATTTTCTCCACATATTTTGGTACCGCAGGTGGCTTTGCATTCGTAGGAGGCGAGTGTTTTTCTGATCATAAGTGGATACTAATTTGTAATTTTTTTACTTAAGTAAAATGTGATTCAAATCGGAAAAAAAAAATAAAAACGTTATTGGGGTGTTACCATTTCAAGTGAAACACACTGTATCAATTGTTGAAATTCTCCATTTTATTTAAAATAAAGTGAAATTAGGCAGAACTAACATATTGTTTATTTTAATTTACATACTTCTGTTTTCCATGGCTAATTTGATAAATTGTAAATTTATAGTAAATTAGACAAAATTTGTTTAAGTTAAATACCATGTATTATATACAACGTGATCTACCAAGAAATGCTGTGCTAGTCTTCAATGTGGGAAAGCCCCTGCAAAATTTTAGAGGATTCTGAGGTAATTTAGTATATTAAATTATTAGTCAATTTGCGAAGGAACACTACTGATGTTGAGTAAGTCCTGACCTAATTCTGAAGAGGTCGACGAACTTACTGGCGAAATAACGTATTCGAGTTGTTTACATTTCCTTAATTGGCATAAAAAGTGAGCCGGCCGGCGAGATCAAAACAACATTGTTGGTACGCTTTGAAGATAATTGGAATTCCAGCGGACCAATTCACTTTTACGAATGAGTTCAAAGCATGCCGACAAGTATGGCTCCGCGTTTTTTGCTTCCGGTCGAAAAATAGTTACACGGCCGTGTCATTGACTGGTTTAACTAAATATCTCGTATATCAAATCAAATCAAATCAAATCAGATATGCTTTATTGTCTAAAAAATACAAAAGATTTTTATTGACAAAGCCAGTCCTTAATACAACGTGATCTACCAGGACATGCGGAAAATTTAACAGTAGGTTGTCCCCACCGAAAGGAGTAAAAAAATGAAAATTTTTTAAAAAAATGACCAAAAAAATTACCTTATTTTTTTTTGTAGGAATGCGCCGCCAATGACTTCAACTAATCTAACGTAACGTCACTTTATCAGACTTGGGATTGACACTACTGACAGCAAAGCTGGATCATTAGATAGAATTGACTTTTGGTTTTAATCAAATCACACTACAAAAATACTGAAATAAATCGAAATAAATCGAAGACGTTGATCTTATGCTGAAATGAAAAGCAGATATACGAGATAATTAGTTAAACCGGTCAATGACACGGCCGTGTAACTATTGTTCGAGCGGAAGCAAAAAACGCGGCTGTCTAGGGGTCTACACACGATCCAGTGGCACGGAGACAGCCTTGTCGGCATGCTTTGAACTCATTCGTAAAAGTGAATTGGTCCGCTGGAATTCCAATTATCTTCAAAGCGTACCAACAATGTTGACTACCTGCCGCTAGATCCTGTGTAGACCTCTTTTTTTGATCTCGCCGGCCGGCTCACTTTTTATGCCAATTAAGGAAATGTAAACAACTCGAATACGTTATTTCGCCAGTAAGTTCGTCGACCTCTTCAGAATTAGGTCAGGACTTACTCAACATCAGTAGTGTACCTTCGCAAATTGACTAATAATTTAATATACTAAATTACCTCAGAATCCTCTAAAATTTTGCAGGGCTTTCCCACATTGAAGACTAGCACACCATTTTATTTTCCGCATTTCTTGGTAGATCACGTTGTATATGTATAAAAACAAAACATCCTAGTATAAAATACAAACATATTGTCACAAAAACCTTTATTTTTGTATAAAACAGGGACTTAGTCTAAAGAAACAAACAATAAAATCAAATATATAAAGTCAATCAAAAGTGTCCCGAAAGAATTCATTGACTGAATAGTAAGCTTTACTAAGTAACAATTTAATTCTTTTCTAAATTTAATTTCGTTGATAATTCGCCTCAAATTTATAGGAAGATGATTGAATATTTTTTTGCTGTTATATAAGATAGAATTCTTTGTCTGAGCTGATGATGGAATGGGGAGAAGGCTGCTTTTCATTTCAGCATAAGATCAAGGTCTTCGATTTATTTCGGTATTTTTGTAGTGTGATTTGATTAAAACCAAAAGTCACTTCTATCTTATTATCCAGCTTTGCTGTCAGTAGTGTCAATCCCAAGTCTGATAAAGTGATATGGTTGTACCGCGTTACGTTAGATTAGTTGAAGTCATTGGCGGCGCATTCCTACAAAAAAAATAAGGTAATTTTTTTGGTCATTTTTTAAAAAAATTTTCATTTTTTACTCCTTTCGGTGGGGACAACCTACTGTTAAATTTTCCGCATGTCCTGGTAGATCACGTTGTATAAATAAAAAGCTTTTTTTTATGACCTTTCAAATGGTATAGTGTTCCTTTCAAAAAAAAACAAAGTAAAGTTCATATCTCCGAAATGCGACTTTCAATAGGCATGTCTACAAAATTTTAATTTCAATTGGAAATGATAAATTTGTCGATATTGTAAACTAATTTAACAATAAAAAAATATATGTATCCTTATTTTGCCAGTTATTCGTAATAGAAATCACCCCAAACATAGCGAGCCTAAGAAAACGTTCCCAAGATAGAGGCTAGTAACTTGACGTCACCTCCTTGCAGGTAAGCCGGCCTGTGTGTGTAATGCGGGCCTGTTATTTTTTTATTGAAAAACTTATATAATATTATTGATCAGCATGCTTTAGAAACTCTATATCCAAATTTTGAAGATATTTTAATTTATGATTTTCGAATTACGGCCCCCTAAAAATTATATTTTTAAAATATTAAATAATTAATAACTTTTAAACGAATTGTATTTCGAAAATGTCATTCTTCATTTTTTTTTTAATTCACTTTTTCTGCAACAATGCGTCATCCATACTTTCGAATTTCATAGGCTAAAAATTTTCACTGAAAAATTACCAAACATTTTGAACCAGCTGCCCTGTAAATTATTCGTGTATTAAGGATTGCCGAATTTGAAAGCATGGCTCATAGAAAAAGAGAAAAAAAATAATTTCCAAGTTATAAATCGTTTGATATTATTTTTGGTAATTTTTCAATAAAAATTTTGGCCTATGAAATTTTGAAAATACAGATGCCGCTAGGTTGTAGAGAAAGTGAATTTAAATAGAAAATGAAGAATGACTATTTTCCGAAATACAATTCACACAAGAGTTATTAATTATTTAATATTTCAAAAATGTAACTTTAGGGGACCGTAATTCGAAAATCATAACTCAAAAGTCTTTAAATGTTTTAAATTTTGGATATAGGGGTTCTAAAGCATGCTTATCAATAATATTATATTAGTGTTTAAATAAAACACAACGGGCCCGCATTACACTCACAGGGCAGCAAGCCTGCAAGGAGATGATGACGTCTTGTTAATAGCCTCTACCTTGGGAACGTTTTTTTAGCCTCGCTGCGTTGGGGTCATTTCTATTACGAATCATTGACAAAAGTGAAATATTTATTAAACAATAAATTAAATAAACATTTATTATTATTATTATTCTTAAAATCACAGCTTTTTGCTGGCAGTTTGTACATTTCAGGGAAGAATTTCATCTTATCCTGGGCAGTTTAAAAATTTCCTTGTTAAGTGGCATGTTTGGAGGATAACACTTTTCTGAATGACTTGTGCCAAATACTCGGGCAAGTCTAATGTTCTTCTTTAGTTGTTTTGACATAACTCCTTCGAATCCAATAATACCAATTATTATTATTATATTTTTCTCGACTATGTGTCGGTTTGCTGCCGGGACTCAACAAGAGTCCTAAGGCTTTCCTCTAAGTAATTATTCTCCGAAGAATATGGGCAGACCCTAACAGTGCGATCTTCCACATTTATCAGACCACCATGCTATAACAATAACCTTACGCAATCACAGTACCACTACACCTAAATATATAAAAATAAGACCAATAACTAAGGCAGGACTGCAATTACTTAAAAACTTTATCACTAATATTAACTGGGACTTTATTTATGATAGGAAAGTCGGGGTAAACAATAAATTCGATAAACTGATAAATATTCTGGTTACAGGAATGAACACAGCATTTGCTGAAAAAACAGTAAAGGCTACAGCTGATAATACACCTAAAGTTAACTGGTTTACTAATGAACTTAAGATAATGAGACAAAATCTTAATTTTATTATCGAAGCTGCAAAACATACTAATAGCAACGCGTGTAGGGATGTCCTTAGACGATATCGGATGCAATACAAACTTGCAATTAAAAGAGCAAAGTGCAGGGCCTATGAAGCTTACATTTGTGAATCAGGAAATGTGCAAAAAGCAACTTGGAATGTGATTAATAGTCACAGGCTCACCAAAAATACTCACAATCACACAACGCTTTCACCTGATGAACTAAATAATTACTTTATTAATGTTGCAAGGTAGGTAATAGATGAGTTGCCGACTCCTATGTATTCTAACTCAGAATATATGGAACGCTCTGATATTGGAAAAACCCAAACTCAATTTCAATTCGAGAATATCACTTACGATGAAATCTACGACATTATCTCCTCGCTCAAAAATACAAACAGTAAGGACATCTTTGGAATAAATACGACAATCATTAAAAACATTGCTGACTACTTAGTAGTACCACTAACTGATCTGTTTAACATGTGCCTGCAAATTAATACATTTCCTGATATTCTAAAAATCTCAAAAGTTATACCTGTTCACAAAAAAGGCTCCCTAAATGAGCCAGCCAACTTCCGGCCAATATCTATAATTCCGCTTATTGGAAAATTTTTTGAAAAAGCCCTTAAATCCAGGATTAATAGATACTTTGATATTAATAACTTATTTAATAAAGCACAGTTTGGTTTTCGTACGAACCACTCGACTACAATGGCTATAAATAAACTAACTGAAATAATATCAGCTAGTTATGATAAAGGCGAATTTGTTGGAGCTCTATGCTGTGATTTAACTAAAGCCTTTGACTGTATATCTGTTGAAATACTCATAGAAAAGCTGCATTACTATGGGTTTCACAATAATTCACTACAACTTATAAACTCTTATCTCTCCAAGAGGAAACAACAAGTAATTGTTAATGACGTACATTCCAATGTTGATATCATTGAACATGGTGTTCCTCAGGGTTCGGTGTTGGGTCCTATCCTGTTTATAATATACGTCAACGATATAACATCTAGCGTACCCAACAATGACCTTATACTATTCGCGGATGATACCACTGTAGTATCTAGAAATAAACAGCTTTCCTTACTGTTTAAAAATATGGAGGATGCACAGTAGAAGGTGACAAACTGGTTTGCAACTAATAAACTCAGTCTCAACAGCAGTAAATCTGAGACCATTATCTTTACACTTCGAGGGGCTAAGGAATGGAATAATCCTCAGTCAGTTCGCTTTTTGGGTGTACACTTAGATCCTAAACTTACATAGGAGGCACATGTGAATCATGTAGCAAAAAGCCTGACAACTAATATCTTTGTCATAAGAAACTTGATAGGAATTGTAGCCCAGCCAGTACTTAAAACTGTTTACCATGCAATAATCCAATCTAAGCTAAGTTACGCAATTTTAGCCTGGGGCCATGCACCTTCGGCCTCAAGATTATTCAGTCTTCAACGCAGAGCTGTACGTTTAATTGATGGGCTAGGATATAGGGAAGACTGTAAAAAGAGTTTCATTGAGTTAAAGATTCTGTCCTTTCCATGTTTATTTATACTTGAATGCCTTATGTACGTAAAAAATAACAGCGAGCGGTATCTAATGCATAACGATGTACATAATTATGAAACTAGAAATAATTTCAGTATTTACTTAGATTATCATAGAGTATATAAATCACGTACAAGCATTTCCTATTTTGGACCTAAATTTTTCAATCTCCTCCCAAGTAATATCAAAAACCTGCAACCAAGATTATTTAAAAATAAAATCAAGGAGTATTTGCTCAATAAATGTTTTTATTCACTAAATGAATTCTGTAATAACAATTTTTCAGATTTTGTAATAGGAACTTAAAAGATACAACTATTTCCATTTTATATTTTACATTAATTGTTTATTGTTTAATTGTTTATTGTTAGTTATTACTTTACTTACTAATTTGACATGTGTAAACAGTTTATTGTATTAACACGAATAAAGAATTGAATTGAATTGAATTGAATTAATGGTGCGTGTATTCGGTGGCAGCAAGTGTAGTGCATCCAGACAGTATATGGCTGATGGTTTCTTCCTTGGCGCTGCACATTCTACACTTACTGTCGACTTGCATACCCATTATTTTTCGATTGTGGTGCCTTGTGCTGAGTGCCTGGTCTTGAGCAGCGACGATTAAGCTCTCGGTCTCTGCCTTTCAAGTCTGAGCTGCGCAACCATGCTACACTAGCTTCTTTATCTATGTGTGTTTTGTCCAGGTGTTTGAGGAACTGTCCATGTAGTGATTTGTTTTTGCCTTGCTCAAGTCATTGTTGTTCTATGCTGTCCTTCAGTGCTCGTGACCTTGTGGTAGATATCGCGTGAGAATGTTCTTGGCAATGTTGATCAAGGAGTATTTGGCCTTGCTGGCTTCGTGTCTTTTTACCATTTTCATGAATTTGTCTGTGCCCTGTTCGATGTAATTACTCAGGCCAATGATGGCGATGCCATATACGGCCTCTAGTTCTATTAATCCGCGGCCCCCATTCCTCCGTTTGATGTAAAGCCTATCGACATCGGCTTTTGGGTGGTGCATGCCGTGCATTGTAAGCATTTTACGAGTTCTCCTATTCATACCATTTATTTCGTCTCGTCTTCAGTCTACTTACCAAAGCTGTATGTGGGGACAGGTACTGCTAGATTGTTGATGATGTTGATCTTGTTCTTTGAGTTGAGCTTTGTTTTGAGTACCAGGCGTACTCGGGGGAGATATTCCTTCCTGACTTTGGTCTTCATTTGATCGTGCTGAATGTCGTCGTTCTCCTCCACGCCTAGGTACTTGTATACGTCGTCCTGCTCCAAGTTCTTGAGGTTCGTGCCGTCATTTAGCTGGAGATTGCGGCTTTTGTTGCTTTTAGAAATTTTAAATTTTTTTTAAAATTTGACATTTCTTTGAAATATTACATTTATTGAAAATTTTTCTCTTTTTTGACGAGGGTGTATTTTTGGTTCGCTCGAATTTCGTTTTTTCTTTAATAGTGCCACCTACATTTCAAATATGAAGTCAGTATCTCTGCCCGTTCGTGCGTAGTAATAATTTTTCTTTTTTGTGACGTAGATGTATTTTTGATTCACTCGAATTTCGTTTTTTTTCTCAATAGTGCCACCTACATTTCCAGTATGAACTTAGTATCTCTACCCGTTCGTGCGTAGTAAAAATTTTTCTCTTTTGTGACGTAAGTGTATTTTTGATTCACTCGAATTTTTTTTTTTTTTTTTCAATAGTGCCACATATATTTCAAATATGAAGTCAGCATCTCTTCTTTTTTGTGACGTAGGTGTATTTTTGATTCACTCGAATTTCGTTTTTTTTTCAATAGTGCCACATATATTTCAAATATGAAGTCAGTATCGCTGCTCGTTCGTGCGTAGTAAGAATTTTTCTTTTTTGTGACGTAGGTGTATTTTTGATTCACTCGAATTTCGTAATCTATATTATATTTTATCATGAACAGTTTCGATCATTTTAAGCCCCATTCTGGCCTCTTTTGGGTCCTTACTATCCAAATATGGTCAAAAAAATTAAAATTATCGCGTATTCGGTCGTAAAATTTCCCGACCAATCTAAATTTGGAATAAAAATGAAGTTACCAAATGAAATTTCGAATCTGGATGGTTTCAGGCAATTTAGGCTATTTTTTTTGGGCTTTTTTGGGTCCCTAAGTCCCAAAAGAGGCCAAAAATTTAAATTATAGTGTATTCGAACTTAAAATTTTCCCCTGAATCAGAATTTGGTCGATTGCTTGGAAAATTTCACTAAGGGAACCAATATCATATTTTTAATTTGCTTTGTCTGATAAGAATAAATATACCGTTGCGGGATTTTGGGACCATCCTGTATGGTGATTTCAGAAAAATTGGAGCGAAATTGGCCATCGGGACTATGAAATTCGTTTTCAGGTGCCCCCATATTATCCGGAAATGATAGTCATGTTTCTGGTAATTCACTTTTTTTTTGTGTGCCTGTGTAGTCAATTAAGAAAATAAATAATCCGACATTTTCAATTTTTTAAGTAAAATGGTTTTTCGTCATCAATTCTTCTTTGATGTTCAATCGGACAGTCCTTCGCTTGGCATTGCAGTATTAACCGACCGCCCACAATAAAGACGTCTACCAGTACTCTAGCAGAAGCAAACAGGGACACACCCCTTCAAGAGTTGGTGCTCTCGCTTGCTCTTATTGCCGTACCCAAAAGAAACACTTTCCGATACTGTATGCTTCTTAGCGGCATCAGATTCCATGGAAAAAAATACTTATCAAAAACCGAGAAAATCAGACATAATGCGTTAACTGGGACACCCTGTACACTGTAAATATACATTATGTAGCTACAGATAGTTTTTTCTTTTAAAAACCACTGCCTAAGGAATCACTACATCCGCATTCAGTTTGCCTACTCAAATTACTTTAAATAAAAACAGGCAGAATTTAAAATCTAGACGTTTCATAACATTCTAAAGCTATTTGAGTGATACTGGCCATACTATATACTACTATATACTATATATAGACTACAGTAAAGCATTTGACTTAATAAACCAGGAGCTATTAATTTATAAATTAAGTTATTACGGTCTATCAGACCTAGCATGTTTGTGGTTTACAAATTATGTGAAAGATAGAAAACAAATAGTGGAAATAGAGGGTAAGATCAAGACCTGCCAATATAGAACAAGGAGTTGCACAAGGCAGCATATTGGGTCCGATTTTATTTTGTGTCTACACTGCGAGCTTGGCCCAAGTCATACAATTTTGTAGCATCCACCTGTACGCAGATGGCACCCAAATATTAAAATCATTTAATCCCACAGATGCAAGCTCTGCTTTACATGAAGTAAACTCGGATTTAGACAAAATAGCAGACTGGTCGAGGGATCATGGACTTACTTTAAATGCAAACAAAAGTTGTTTCTTGATTATTGGAACAAAGCATTCAATAAACGGGTATTACAGCTACAATTTCACAACGGTACATATCAAAAACATAGAGATACCCCAAAAAGAGGCGACGAAAAATTTATCAGAGCTCAAGTTTGAACTGCATGTAAGCAATAAATTAAAATTGTTGTACATGAAGTTAAAGTCACTTTATAAGTTTAAATTTTTACTACAAGATAAAACTAAATATGAGATAGTTAAATCTCTGTTGTACCCTCATATGGATTATTGTCTAAGTGTGTACTATAGTTTCTTAACAGTAGAGTATAAGAATAAGCTTCAGCTGGCTCAAAACGCTTGTTTACGTTTCTCATTTAATATAAAAAAGTACGAGCATATCACGCATATCTATAATAATAATGGTATTGTAATGTGTTACAACCCTTAGAATGAATGTAGTATATTTGCACCTACTCGATAAACCTACCAGAAGTTAGTTCTGGTGACATCTGGAATGATCTAGAGAATGGTGGCGTCATCACAGAACAATCGAGATCTGTCATTTTTGGGTATAAAAGACCGACCGCATTCTCGGCGAGTAGTTCAGAAAGTTCAGAAAGTATAGAAAGTGAGGTTAAGACTTCAAAGATAAACAAAGTGATAAACATTGTGATTTTAGTCAGTAAAGTGTATTTAAATTAATAATAGTATTGTGAAGTATCCAGTAAATATTTAATAAAGTGTGATAGTGGACATCTCTTGTTATAATTTTTGGAACCCACGGATTTTGCGAGGGTGGTTTCCTAAGGGTGGAAACACGCGACAAATTGGTGTCAGAAAGCGGAATTTTATGACAAGAGGAGCTCTGAAGTTGTGTTGGAGTATTCGAGAAGTATTCTCGAGGTTTAGTGCTAACACATAGGACTCATTTACTGGACATTTGTTCGAGGGTTATTTTCGAACAGGAAAATAGTGTTAAGTGCATTTTTGAGACATTGTAGAACATTTTATTAGGACATTAGTGTGATAATTAAATCCTTTGAACTGAGAAGTGATAGAGACACTGACAAAGACTCATTTAGTGCGTGAAAATTTCTAGAACTTTTCTATTTGGACATTAGTGGAGATTATTAAATTCTCTGAACTGTATAGTGACAAAAGACTCTGGATAAGACTTTTTCGTGCTATTTCGAGATTTGTCTAGAAAGTTCCATTACCGATATTGACGTGACAGTTAAATTTATTTTATTTTAATTTCATCGTATGCCCGTAACAACAAGAAGTATGGCATCCGATAAACAAATACAGGACTTATTCGAACAATTCCAAAAAATGATGGCGCAGCAACGGCAGGAAGACAAAGAAGAACAGGAGAAAAAACGTCAGGAAGAAAAAGAAGAGCAAGAAAGAAAACGCCAGGAGGAAGAAAAACGGCGTCAAGAAGAAAGGGACGAATTAAAGAAAATTATGGAAGATCAGGAAATAAGACGTCAGAAAGAAAAAGAGGATGAAGAAAGAAGACGTCAGAAAGAGAAAGAGGATGAAGAAACAAGACGTCAGAAAGAAAAAGAGGATGAAGAAACAAGACGTCAGAAAGAAAAAGAGGATGAAGAAAGAAGACGTCAGAAAGAAAAAGAGGATGAAGAAACAAGACGCCAGAAAGAAAAAGAGGATGAAGAAAGAAGACGTCAAGAAGAGAAAGACGAATTGAGACAAATTATGGAAGACCTGAAGATACGACAGCAAGAGGAGAAAGAAGAACAAGAAAGACGACATCAAGAGGAAAAACAGGAGCAAGAAAGACGCCAGGAAGAATTAAGGAAAATTCTAAATGAACAAATCAAAATACAACAGGACGCTATAATTTCTGCCAATGAAGTACTAAAATGTGAAGTCAAAGAAGAGATAAACAAGGTCGAAGGTAAAGTAGGAGTAGTCGAGACAGAAGTCAGTCAAGTAAAAGGAGAAGTAACCGAAGTTAAAGAGAAAGTAAACAAGTTCGAAGAAGAAGTCAAAGGAGAAATAGACCGGCTTAAACGACAGTTGAGAGATAGAGGAAGCCAGCAGGTGGTATCATCGGGTCAGCGACTAAAACCTCCTTCTTTTGACGGCCAAAGTTCCTGGACGACGTACAAGAGGCAGTTTGAGGCAGCAGCATGTGCGAACAACTGGGATAACGAGGAAAAGGCCATGGCATTAGTTCTGGCATTAAGGGGCCAGGCCTCAGAATTGCTTCAGACTATCCCAGTGGATAAACAAAGGGACTTCAAAGTCTTGGAAGCTGCATTGGACTTGAGATATGGCGACCAACATCTCGCCCAAGTATACCAAGCGCAGCTAAAATCACGAACACAAAAGGCTGGAGAGAGTTTACAGGAATTCGAAGCTGCGATAGAGAGACTGGCACACCTGGCGTATCCGAGTGCACCTAGAGAATTTCAGGAACAATTAGCCGTAGGGGCCTTTTTAGATGGCATAAAGGACGAAGAGGTCAGGCGAGTTCTGAGGCTGACGAGACACCAAAGTAGTAGCGAAGCTTTGGTGCATGCACTGGAAGTAGAAGCCGCATATAGGGATACTCCAAGGTCGAGAGTGCGAGCTGTGACTCTCGAAGAATCGCAACCAGAAACGAACCAGAACCCTATGTTGACGGAGATGCAGAAAATGTTTACCAAATTATTCAACAAAGTGGATGATCTTAGGTAGCAGAGAAAACAACAAAATAAAGGAAAGCCGAGTGGAGGTATTAAATGTTACAACTGCGGTAAGGTAGGACACATGAAGCGAGACTGTCGACAGCAGAATTCGGAGAGTCGAGTAAATGCTGTGAATCTTGAAGAGGAGCAGGAAAACAGTACCAAGGGGGTTGTTCTGGCTAGGGAATGCAGTGACCCCAGAGAAATAGATTTCCCAGCTTCGAGGAATTTCGAGTAGTCTATTGTTACAAGGCCATGTGAATGGAAGAAAATGTTTGTTTACCATCGACACAGGTACTACGTCATCAATAGTACGGCCAGGATTTATATCGGGCATAAACATTATCAAGAGGCAAAATGAGGTGATCGTCCGGACAGCTACGGGGGACAGGGCTACGGTTCATGGAGAAGTAGACCTGGGTTTGCAGATTGGACAGTTAAGGTTCGACCACAGGGTCATCGTGGCTGACATCATGGATGACTTCATTTTGGGACTGGACATTATGGAACAGTATGGATTTATTGTTGACGTAGGAAAGCGAGTCTTAAGGATTGGGAACGAACAATTTATTTTGTCAAAAGTGAACGACCAATGCGAGAAAACCAGGCTGTTGACAATGCAGGCAGTCAAGACTCCTGCATTATCCAGAAAACCAGATAAAGAAGATTGCAAGCGCTACCCTCAGGTGGAAAGATTGTCGAACATGGTTGAAGTCAACACTGTCAAGGTCGATCTTCCAGAGAGTTGGTCAAAGAAAACTCTGAGGCAAGAGCAATTGCGCGATGTAGAAATCGGACCCATGTTGAGAGCAAAAGAAGAGGGAACGCGTCCAGCATGGAAGGATGTTTCCAACAAAGAAGTGGGGCTGAAGGCTTTATGGTCACAATGGGATTCACTTACGGTCGTAGATGGGCTTTTGAGGAGAGCATGGGAAAGCCCAGATGGGAAGCAGGTTGCCATGCGTCTAGTGATTCCCAGGTGTCGTGTACCAGAAGTACTCCAGGAAGCGCATAATGAAACGTCCAGCAGACACTTTGGCATAAACAAGACATTGAGTAGAGCACGGGAAGAGTTCTATTGGGTTAATAGTCGCCAGGATGTGGAGGCCTGGTGTCACAAGTGTAAAAATTGTGCTGCCCGTGGAGAACCATTTTCGATGAGCAACTACAGAAATGGAAGTCAAGAACAGCCAAAGAATGATCGAGAGCAGATGAACAGAACTAGTAACCGCTTGAAGGCTCGTTATGATCAGAATGCCAGTACAGGGGGATTCAAGGTGGGGGATCTGGTTTGGCTGTACAACCCACAGCGGAAGGAATGGAGATCCCTGAAATTTCAACCTCCTTGGGATGGACCGTATACTGTTATTACCCGAATTAATGATGTCGTCTATCGTATTCAACGAAACAAAAAGTCCAAGATGAAGATCGTACACTTGGATAGACTGGCGAAGTATGTGAAAGAGGCTGAATTGCCTGACCGGGACGTTCAGGCTTAAGGAGGGGGCAGTGTAATGTGTTACAACCCTTAGAATGAATGTAGTATATTTGCACCTACTCGAGAAACCTACCAGAAGTTAGTTCTGGTGACATCTGGAATGATCTAGAGAATGGTGGCGTCATCACAGAACAATCGAGATCTGTCATTTTTGGGTATAAAAGACCGACCGCATTCTCGGCGAGTAGTTCAGAAAGTTCAGAAAGTATAGAAAGTGAGGTTAAGACTTCAAAGATAAACAAAGTGATAAACATTGTGATTTTAGTCAGTAAAGTGTATTTAAATTAATAATAGTATTGTGAAGTATCCAGTAAATATTTAATAAAGTGTGTTAGTGGACATCTCTTGTTATAATTTTTGGAACCCACGGATTTAGAGAGGGTGGTTTCCTAAGGGAGGAAACACGTGACAGTATTTTAAAAATGAAGCGGTTTAGATTACTATTTGGAGTATATCTTTACAAGATCTTGTTGAGCAGAGAACCCAACTATTTGGTTAATTATCTAATACCTAGGCATCAAATACACAACTTGCAACTTAGAAACCAAACGAATTATGAAATTCCACAGCATAGGACCACTAAATTTGAATGTTGTTTTGCATATGTAGCAGTACAGTTCTTAAATAACCCAGCATATGAGTCCTCTCATCTAGATAGATCTGTTGTAAGTTTTAAGAAACATTTAAAAAGGCTACTTTGTGGCAAACAATTAAGCAATACAAATCATTAGAAGTTAGCTAATATTTTTTGCACATTAGTTGATAAGGGTTTTTATTAGGTATGGTATTTTATATGTTTTTATGGCAGGTGGTGTGGAAGAACGTGTTTACGAACACGACCTTTTTGTGTATGTATAATTTGTATATTGTATATTACACAATAAACATTTTTTCTATTCTATTTTATTCTATATACTTATACCTACGTCCAATCCACTACATGGATGACGAAGTGAAAGTAGCCAAATATTAATTATTTATTCAATTTTGAAAAGTCAGAAATTTGCCTCGGTAACATTTCTATAATGCGAAAAATGCAAATTGAATTTACCTTATTATAACCCTTCTGCCTTTTAACACACCTATATATCGATTTATTTTTCTTGACATGTGTATCTTCCTTTTTTTACCCTTTTTATAATCATACAGGGTATTTTTTTTTAATATTAGACATTGTTTTATTTATTTCATTTTCCAAGTTCATTTCCATGTCCATAGCAATCGTCAACGTGGTATTTTCTTTATTTTGTAAATCAAAGTCAGTGTCCAAATCAATTTCCATAATTGTTTCCTGGTCAATCATACTTTCAAAAATAATAAAAATGTAAATAATACAACACGAAATTCGACTCTGTACAACAGAAATATATTTGAACTACTTCTCTTATATTACACAGTCTATTAATCTCCGCCTTTTTACGTGGACCGCATATTTCATTGGTCAAAGCGTAAATACCTTTTTCATATATATCATATATTCATATACAAATCAATGAAAATATTATTTGTCCTACCGCAGATTATACTCTTAAGTTTAAACTTTAGAGAAATAACTAATGAGCATGTCGTTTATATAGCGAATTACGAAGATAGTCACAAAATTTGTTTCTGGGAAATCTTAGACAAACATCCAGATCATCTACCCATCTATACAGATGGTTCAAAATCTGAGGAATATACGGCCTGTGCTGTATATATCCCACACATCAAAATAGAAAGATCGTATATTATGCACCCACATAGTACGTTTTTAAGCGCGGAAGCATTTGCAGTCTTACAGGCTCTAAAGCATATTATCGAGCGGAATATACAAAATGCAATCATATGTACAGATTCTCTGTCTGTAATTCAATCATTATCAAATTTAAATAAGGCGAATAATGTGAATACATTTATTATAGAAATTATGTCTCTGCTGCAAAAAAATTATCAGGAAAATTATAACATTAAGTTTTTATGGGTGAAGGGGCATAGTGGTATTCCTGGTAATGAGAGAGCTGATCACATAGCGAAAAATCACAGAGATTTCCAATGCCAATACTCACAGGAATATAATTCTACAGACTGCTTCACATCATTAAAAGTAACTTAAATATTAAATGGAATGAAGCCTGGAAAATATATAGATCGCGAAACAAGACAATGTACTTCAAAATACATCGCTCCTAAGCACGTATGGTATGAAAATAGTCGAGCAAACAGAAAGATGATAACTACAATCGCCAGACTCAAATCAAATCATGGAAGATTTCCTACGCATTTACATAAAATAGGCGTTCTGCAATGTCCTAATTGCATATGTGGAGAATATGGAGATCTGAATCATATATTTTTTAACTGTAGAATCAACCAAACGCACACTGAATGGCATTCCAATGAACTAAGAAAAAAAGAAATAGTAGACCCTATGTGGCTTCCTTCCATATTAATTACAAATAATTTCTTTGTTTTCAAATTGGTCATAGAGTTCCTGAATAAAATTAATGTAAAAATATAAGTAACATATCAACTGGGATAATCCTTAGCTTAGTTTTGTTGTCCTGCCGTCTAACCTGTGTTTAGTAATAACCTAGTTTTCCATGGTCTACCTGTGTATGTCTGAAAACGCCCTGAATAACCCCTGGGCAAGAAAAATGTCTCCCTTGTCTTGAATCCTGATGGTTGCTATGGTCTTAAGTTCCAGTTTCGTTGTGGTTAGGGAATTAGGTATAATAGAAACAAAAATAATAAGAGTATGCATATATGTGTATGTAAGTATATATGTAGAATTCAATACACATACGTGGCTAAAGGACTAGTTTCCAAGGCCAGAAATTCAGAAAAAAAATTTTGAAATTTCCTTCATTTAATTTCCCCACTTTAAAATGCAAAGAATTCTACTTGTGTTAGTGTGTCCAGATTAGCGCAAAAATATGAATAGAAATAAGTGTTTTTTTACATTTTATATCACATATAAAAAGTGTGAAAGGAATACAAAGATGGCACCCGGACATAACACACAGGTTGTGCAAATACTGCAAAAGTATGCCACGAGGCACAAAAAAAATATGATAATAAATTTTAGCAAGGTGATAGTGTTTGAGCTGCAGAGGCTCGCAACATGCATGCCGAGAGCTAGCTCAGCTCTAGTCGGTGAGGTTGACACTACCAAAAAAAATAATATAACATATAATTATCAGAACTACAAATATACGCATAAAGGGCGCCACTAGCAAAACAAAAACTGCAACCTAGCTAGAATTGTCTAACACTATCTTTTAATTCCAAAATGAGGCATTAATTAAGAGGGTAAGTTTTATCATGGGGTGAATTAAAAAGGAAACACACCTCTTCAATCAAATTATGGGCAATAAGTTTATTCAATTTGGTGACATGTATTCAGGTGATAAAAAAATTAGGTATTAAGTAGACAGCCGTAAGATTACCTATTGAAGTAATATTATCAAAATGTTAAGTACTTATTAATTTTCTTTACCGTACGTGATATCATGGAAGGTTCACAAATTTTGACCTTATATAATAATTAGTAAATGTACATTTAGCCTACCTAACAAATCACCCTGTGTGTATAACAGTTAAATAATGGTAAAAGACTGGCCCCGTTAATCACTACAGAATATTTTGCCAGTTAAAAGAAAAACCCTATATGTATAACCAGTTAAATAATGATAAATGTCTGGCCTTATTAATCATAACAAAATATTTTGCCAGTTAAAAGGAAACTACATATGTATAACCCACCAGTTAAATAATGATAAAAGACTGACCTCGTTAATCTAATCACTACAGAATATTTTGACGACTAAAAAGAAAAACTCGTAAATTGCCTCATAAATTTGAAACTAATCTTAATAATTGATATTATCAATAACCCCCCATAATAATAATCTTATTTACAATATAAATTATGGACGATACATAAAATTTTAAATTTCTTTAGCAAGGAAAAACTTAAATTTGTGAATTTAACAAGAGATATATAATTTAATGATTGCCGCAATGAATGTATTAAAATGATTTTTTTTTTTTGAGTTTTGAATAGCCAAGCGAAAATAAAACAAAGTATATATAATAGCTGAACATTGACCATTGAATCGATCAAGTCCATAATCACTCATATACTACATAAAAATCTGTAGGGCAAAACTGCCTTCCGGGGAGATCCTTGTCCCTCGTAGAGAAACTTCCACGTATGTTCCGGTTACCCAAAAGAAATTCAATTCACAATCCAAGATGATGCATAAGGTCGTCGTCGTTAAAACCAATCCGGTGACCACAAGTGGTATACAAGGCAAACACTGAAACCCAGAGTTTCTCCTGCACGTAAATGGTTGGAGCCAAACAAAACTAGAGTTGTGCAAAACGCGTCAAAGGTTTAAGTATTTTTAATACATTTTTTTACTTTAAAATGCTAAGAATCCCATCATGTAAGTCAACACTTCGTCAGTATTAGCTAGTAGAGTATTTGTTTTGATTGGTTCTCCAATAATGAGTGTTTTAAACCTAACTAGTATATTAGCTTGCCCAGATTAGGACAACAATATACAGAAAGTAGGTAATTTCATAATAACTAAAAAAGTGTGTAAGTTGTGAGTTGCTCTAATCATGTTGAAAGCAAATAAATAAAAAATAATTGAAATATTTTGTTGAACTCCTCTATACGTTTCCTTAAATATACAGTGTGTCCCAGGATAGATGTAACAAGAGGTGTAATGGACCAAAAATTTTGGAATTTTGGAATGGTATTTGGGTATTGAGTCCTGCTTGTTGTAAAACTAAAGTATACCAAAAATGACTTGAAATGTTCTACAGGGTGTTTTATAAGCAAAGTTGTAAAAATCACCACTAATAAAGTACCTTTATTTTTCAAAATATGAAAAAATTCCACTGAGAAAAGTTATTTAGAATGTAATTTTATACCTCTATACCAAATTTCAGGAATATAAAATTATTTTTTTGAAACTTCCCATGTTTTGAGAATTGAGGTTACGCTACGCTAAAGGATTAACCACATATTTGGCTAGCATAGGACAGCGATAGCTTTGGAGGCCCCGAGAGGTGCTAGGTCTCTAGCATCAAATATCCGAACTTCTTGCTTTCTAGTCGAGTAACAGAAAATTGGTGTATTTATGGACTCGCCGCGGTTGTGCATTAATTGTACAGAATCGGTTGCAGGATAATTTAAATTTAATATATCACCTTTTTATTCTTCATGCGTGATGTGATGTAGGTAATAAATGCAAATTAATGTTTTTTAACTTTTAGGCTTTTTAGTCACATAAAGTGTAAATTTGTTAAATAAATATTACCTATTAATTATCACAACAGTAATTTATTAATATAAAATAATAATTATTTTATACGCTATAAAGTATATACTTAATAAAATTTTAAATGGGGTAAATATAGATTATATTTAAAAGGTATCTACTGTCATTATTACAATGAAATAAAATCATAAGGTAGAAACACCATAGTCCACAGACTTTTCAACTTTTTAATTAATATATTTACTATTATTAAAGTTATAAATAAATATTAAAAGAAAAACCAACAAAACAAATAAATGAAACATGTCAAAGTAAAAAGAAAATATTATAACATCACTTTAAGTTGAACCATAAATATTTTAGTATTTTCAAAAGGAAAATAATTCCGGTCTATCGATATTTCGGTCTAATAATAATCAACCAGTCAGTAAATTATTATTATTGTAGGAGATGTAAATTTTATTCATTTATTTTTTCTAGGTATATATCAAGAACGAAAATTTAGTAACAATTTTATTTATACAAGGTACCTACTTATAATTTAGGGACTAGAGGTTTTAATTTCGGAATAATGTCATATAAATTAGATTACGTTTTTTTTTTTTGACAATTTAATAGTAAATGCATCAGAGAAAACTTTCTATATTATGCGGGCTTGCTGATTTATAGGAAGCGGATGCCACGGCTAAAAAAAATTGTAGCTGAAAAAGAATCAAATTTTGAAAAGAAAAGGCTCTATGCAACTTATCTTATAAACTGACAATCTTTAAGCTATAATGACTTGAAAATTTGGCTTTACAAAAGGGGTATTTCAAAACGGTTTTTATAAAATAACTCGAAAAGTATTACATTTAGCGAAAAAATGCTGGGAGAAAATGAAAAACTACTAAACAGTTGTAAAGTTAGGCATTTACAGTCTTATTCATAGGTTGCCTATAATACGTTACACATCCCTAAATTCGAATAATTTTAGAAAGTTTTCAAATAATAATATTTGGTCTAAAATATTTTAAATATTTTAGGGGAATTATAGATTTCCCAGTAGTGACAAATTGAAAAAAACCTTATTTGTTCACATATGAATTTGATTACCAACAAGCTAAAAACGTACTCTTTGCCAATTTACTGAGCTTTTACTTCCACATTCAGTGGAAGTACTATAGTAACGACAAAAAAATTTTTGAAAACTTTTATTATTCAAATAGGCTTAGAATGTCATGAAACGTCATATGTTTGAACGAAAAAAAAAAAATTCTGCCTGTCTGTCGGTCTGTAGCTTATTTGTGCGCACGATTTCTCTGGAACCGTTTAAGATATTGACTTGAGAAATTTAGTACACATATGTATTTTAACGGGATCTGGAACTAGATTATATCTTATTCCGTCGTAAGGTTGGGAGGTAGAATGGGGTAAATAGAGGGTAAATAGGTAAATGAAGCGGGTAAGAGTCCTTAAAATTGGTATTTAGTGTATACAAGAGAAGCTAAGGTTTCAAAAAAAATTTTGGCATTAGCCACCCCGATTACCACCTCTACCCCATTATTAAAGGGGATGAAAAAAAATGTGATTTAGTGTATATACAGGAACCAAAAGCCTCAAAATATTTTTTTATTTAATCCACCCCCACTACCACCCCCCCACCTCAATATCGTTATCGTTATCGTTTTATGGGTTTTTGGGGTAGGCGATTTCAAATATTATATTATTAAAATTCTATAAACGATTATTTCCACATACAAAATTTGTTCGTTATGAGGGACTTGGATGGAAAATCAGGATGTGGAAGTAGTGATTCCTTGGACAGCGTTTTTTATATAATTGTTACACATTCTATAGGATACTCTTCGTAGTTTTCTTGTAAATAATGTTAGTTTTTGGACATCCTAAATTTTGTATACCATCTTTGTTGTGAAAAAAATTATATAAAAAGAAAATGAAAAAAAAATATCCAACCTGTGTGGGATTCGAACACACAATCTTTGCACGCAAAGCAAAACTTTGGCCGCTGCACCATCACATATTGCTATGGAAATTGATTGTCTGTGATATATATCTTTCGACAATCATACATATTTCACCTCGATTCTATGAAATTAGTAAATTCATAAACAAAAAAAATATATATATTATGGAAATAACATTTCGCAATATTTCTATTTAAGTACAAGCAACAAAAATTAAGGAAATATATATTTTTTAAATTAAATAATTAATAACTTTTTTATTTACTGATCGATTTTCATCAAAAACAATAAACTTACTTTCCAAATTTCAATACAATCGGACTCGGAATAAGAGTGGACAGTAAAACAAAAAATGAGTAATCAAAGGAAATACTGAATAAACGTACCTGAAGCGGCACCGTTGTTTACTATGTTCTACCACATACCTGTATTTAAGATTATTAAAATTTTTCCGCTTATAAGAGATGAATTTTTACTCTCTTTAGAATGCGTATGGCGGGTACGACGCGACGCGTCGGAGTGGGCGTGTCGCTATAGTCTTGTTTGCACGATCTCACATTTCTTCACCGTTCATTTCTAACGAAAACGCCATACAGTCGTCATAAGGAGAATACCCGCATCTGTAAATTGTCGGTTGCCGAGGAAAGTAACAAACGCGTTTGTACTTTTCTCAACTAGTAAATATTAATTCAGAAAATCAATTTCAATGGATCTTAGGTACTTTAAATATTCAAATTCTAAAAAACATCAGATACTAAATGAGGAAGAAAAAAAAGTTATTCTTTAAATAAATAGTGCTTTTATACATATAGCTTTTCTTTTTTCTGCCTCATTTAGTAACATCAACATCAGATACTAAACAAAAATCTTGAGTTTACGAAATGTTATATTTAAATTTAGAGGTTTAGGTTACGCATGTCAGTTTTGACAGATGTCAATTTTTAGGTTAATTTTTTGTTAAACGAAAATTTAGACAATGTCTCTTTGGCAGATGTCAATTTTTTTTTTGTTAGAAAGTCAATTGGGGCAAAATGTCACTTTTGACAGATGTCAACTTTTTTGGTCAGACTTTTTTGGCAAAAAGTCAATTGGGGCAAATGTCACGTTTGACAGATGCTATATTTTTGGTTGACAGATGTCAAATTTTTTGTTTAGTTTTGGGAATGTCACTTGCCACAATTTTTCAGATATTTGGTTAAAAAAAATGACGATTGCATGTAAGTTATTTTGAAATATTAACATTTCATGACAGACTTGCAAGTTAGCCAAGTTCATTTTTATCAAAATTTATCAGCTACCCAAACTTTACAAAAACGACGCTAGGTGTCGGTCAGCGTCGAGACGTAAAAATGTAAGAATATGAATCTAGGTATCAAAATTTATCAAATATACAAGTTTTACAAAAACGACGCTAGGCATCGGTCGGCGCCGAGACGTAAAATGCAAGAATATGAATCTAGATATCAAAATTTATCAAATACACAAGTTTTCCAAAAACGGCGTTAGGCGTCGGTCAGCGTCGAGACGTAAGAATGCAGGAATATGAAAGTAGGTATCAAAATTTATCAAATACACAAGTTTTTCCAAAAGCGACGCAGGACGTTAGTCGGCGTCGAGACGCAAAAATGCAAGAATATGAATCTAAGTATCAAAATTTATCAAATATACAAGTTTTCCAATAACGACGCTAGGCGTCGAGACGCAAAAATACTAGAATATGAATCTAGGTATCAAAGTTATCAAATACAGAAGTTTTCCAAAAACGACGCTGGGCGTCAGTCGGCGTCGAGACGCAAAAAAGCAACAATATTACAGGTACCAAAATTTATCAAATACACAAGTTTTCCAAAAACGACGCTAGGCGTCGGTCGGCGTCGAGACGCAAAAATGCGAGAATATGAATCTAGGTATCAAAGTTACCAAATACAGAAGTTTTCCAAAAACGACGCTGGGCGTCAGTCGGCGTCGAGACGCTAAAATGCAACAATATGAATCTAGGTATCAAAATTTATCAAATTCAGTTTTCCAAAAACGACGATAGGCGTCGGTCGTAGCCGAGACGCAAAAATGCGAGAATATGAATCTAGGTATCAAAGTTATCAAATACAAAAGTTTTCCAAAAACGACGCTGAGCGTCAGTCGGCGTCGAGACGCAAAAAAGCAACAATATGAATCTAGGTATCAAAATTTATCAAATTCAGTTTTCCAAAAACGATGCTAGGCGTCGGTCGTCGCCGAGACGCAAAAATGTGAGAATATGAATCTAGGTATCAAAGTTATCAAATACAGAAGTTTTCCAAAAACGACGCTGAGCGTCAGTCGGCGTCGAGACGCAAAAAAGCAACAATATGAATCTAGGTATCAAAATTTATCAAATTCACAAGTTTTACAAAAACGACGCCAGGCGTCGAAACACAGAAAAACAAATAATAATTATTATTATTTGAGGAAATCTAGTCGCCCTTCCCTCTATCTCCGATATCAGAGAGGGTATGCTGGTAATTACTCCTTACGCTAGGCATCGGTCGGCGTCGAGATGAGACCCCCCGACCTCCGATAAGCGATATTTGAAATTATTGTCACTATTTTCAGACAAAAACTGACATAATTTCAATAACAAAAATACACATGGCAGTCATCCAACAGAAATAAAAATTTATAAATAAAAGATGTCAAACAGAGAGGGAAGTTTTGTGTAAATACCTTTACAGATTTTTTTTTAATACCTCAAAGGGTATCTATTCGAATTTCAAGAATTCTACTTATTTTTCATGTTAACTGGAATTTTATTCATGAAAAAAATTATTTTGGAATTTTTGTTCTTTTGATCCCCGAACTCTAAAATATCAGTCAACATCTTTGACAGTACACACAATTCGGTCCTAATAGAATGGAGCACTACTATATTTATTTATAATCTATAAAGTGCATTTTCAATTAACAAACTTGCCATGATTTTTTAAACCTAACTGGTTTAATTATCCATCTCAATCAGATTTAGCTAAATTATTTTGAGACTATCTAAAACTTAATAACATACAAATTATTATCATATTTCATTATGTAATTTAAATCATATCTTTACTACACAATTCATCATAAAATAATATCGGAAATATTCTACTACGGCTCTGCACGTGTATATATATGTTTGTTTTTACGATTTTATGGCCTGCTACCTATTAGACAATGTCCAAACTAAATTTCAGTTGCATTTTACCGACATCATAACAGACAGCGACTAATGTGTAACCCCGCTAGAATGGCAGTCGTGTGCATTGCATTATTTCACAGAAAATTTGTTTAATTATCGTTTACAAAAAATATGTATTTATGTGGTTTAAACATTACATGAAAATCCATGCTATTATATGAAGTAATAGTGTGATGATTTGTGTTCCCGGTGTATTTTATTTCTGACAGATTTGTGAGAGATAGGACAGTAGAGAATACGGTACTTTATTTAATTATTTGTCCAAAATTCCCAAGATATTTCAGTTTCATTTTTCTTCGGATAATACTCCAAACCTTTAACTAATTATGTGTGTAGCGTTTTTTAAATTCAATTTAATATTCTTCACGAACGATAATATTGTATCACTGCGTGTCCTACGTAAACAAACACGTACCTAAATCCTAGCCTTAAGAGTTGAATTCATATTTAAAGTTGTGTAGGAGCAATTGTTTAATCATCTCAAAAAGTAGGCTATTGGTAAATAAAAAATTGAATATACGAGATGTAAGAAGGTATAATGTTAATCGAACTAATTGTAAAACAAGAAACAATTACTAACAGACGATTAATAAGGTTTAAAAATTATAACAAGTAATAAATGTCAAAAACATAACCGATTCACAAACAAATTAATTATTGACCAATACAAAACAATATTTATAATTTTTTTATTATTCGACGTAGCTACCACCCACATCCACACACATTTCGATCCTTCGCCTGAAGTCCTTAAAACTGTTTCGAATATGATCTAACGGTATGGAGTTTACGGCATTTGTAATTCTCTGCTTCAATACTGCTACATCGTTAGGAAGTGGTTCAGCGTAAACCAACTGCATAAAAAGAAATCCAATATTGATAGGTCAGGCGATCTCGCCGGCCACTGGATCGGTCCATTCCTAGCAATCCAATTTTCTCCAACATTTAAATTCAACCACCGATTAACCATTTCTGTGGAGTGGCAAGGGCAACCATCATGTTGAAAATGAACTAAAGGCATATCTCTTAAAATATTTAAACGTTCTTCAGAAAATCTTTCAAGAAGCTGTAAATAAGTGTGCTGGTTTAACCTTCCCTCAATGAAATAAGGTCCAATAACTCCAACGTGATAAGAAACGGCATACCACACATTCACTTTTTTATAATATTGTCTTCTACAATGAATTCTAAAATTTGGATTTTCAGAAGCCCAAAACCGACAATTCTGAGATGAAACAACACCATTGATTATGTATGTGGATTCATCTGAGAAAATTATGAAATGATGAAAAAATCTCTCTTCCATGATTTTTTGTCCAATGGTCAAACAAAAATCCAACCTACGGCCGTTATATCCCTATTCAAGCGTATATTTATAATTTGCTTTATATGCCCTAATTTTCTTTGCCTTGTAAATTCTTTGGAGTTCAGACTTGCTAAGATTAATAAGAGCTGACCTTTCTCTTAGTGGCATCCTAGGATTTTCTATAACAGAGGCATGAGCTATAATAGCCCCAACATTGTCTTCATCATATGCTTTTATTTTTTTTTCTTGTTAAGAACACTACCTGTAGCCAGAAACTTTTTAATTATTCTCATAGCCTGAGTACGTGACAAAGCAGTGTTTGGAAATTTCAAATTAAATTGGCTTACCTCTTCTCTTAGCGAGTTTTCACCGCCAATTCCGTAGCATTGCACAATATAAATTTTTTCACGCACTGTGAGTACCATTTTCACTTAATTTTTTATGCTTGGTTCCAGAGCTGGGCGAGCACTGCTAAAAAGTGCTCGCGAGCACTAAGCACTCAAAAAAAGTGCTTAATTTTTTCAAGCACTAAGCACTGTTAATATTAGAGGGCTCGCGATTACTAAGCACTCTGAAAAAGTGCTTTAAATTTTAGGAGCACTAAGCACTAAGCACTAAGCACTTTTTAAAAATTTAAATAACGAAGTATCTATTGATTGAGGCTAGAATTTCATTAAATTTATGTGTTATTTATAAAAAAAAAAAAAAAAAAGTCAACAAAAACAACCTAGAAAGAAATTGAGAGATTTTTGTAGAGGAAATATGTTACAGGGAAAAGTTGTTTCTAGTGCCAGTGAAAGTTCAGATGTGAAATTTAACATCGACGTCGTATCTCAATATTCATATTTTTGCTAAAATTATGATTAAAATAATTAAATTGAACCAAAGTGCATAATAACATGATAACAAAACAGCAACAGAATAGAAACATCATATATTTTTCTATTTTTTATATTTCTTTAATTCATTTTTACTTCCACATCCAGTAGAAGTATAGTAACGCAAAAAAAAATAATTTTTATTGTTCAAATAGGCTTAAAATGTCATGAAACGTTGATATTTTAAGTGATAAAAAAAATTCTGTCTGTCGGTCAGTCTGTCTGTAACTTTTCTTGTGCGTACGTTTACTCTGGAACCGTTTAAGATATTGACTTGAAATTTGGTACACATATGTATTTTAACGAGATCTGGAACTAGATTATATTTTGGTCTTTTTTCGTTGAAGGATTGGGGGATAAATTGGGGTAAATGGGGGTAAATAGGTAAATCAAGTAATAAGAGTCCGTAAAATTGGTATTTAGTATATATATAAAAAAAGTTAAGGTCACAAAAAATTTTTTGACATTAGCCACCCCCATTACTACCCCCACTCCATTATTAAAGAGGGTGAAAAAATAACATTGTAAAGTAAAATATTTTTACTTCATCCACCACCACTACTACCCCTCTACCACCACCTCCACCTCCACTACAGATTTGGCATATCGTTTTATAGGTTTTTGGTAGACAATTTCAAATATTTTGTTATTAAAGTTCCATTAACAATAATTTCCACATAGTGAAGTGCAAATATAGTATCAAAATTTTTTTCGTTGTGAGAGACTTGGATAGAAAATCTAGGTGTGGAATTTTAAGATTTATAAACACTACAGGTTGCATTATAATTCGAGTCCTATGAATAAAAGAACATCAGCGTACCTGCCCTTCAAAATTATTTTAGTAGATTGCTAAATTGACATCAGTGTTTCAAGAATAAATGAGGAGATGGAACCGTTTAAGATATTGACTTAAAATTTGGCCCACGTGTGTATTCTAAGGAGATTGGAACTGGATTATATTTTGATCTTATTCCGTTGAAGAGGGTAAATAGGCAAATCAAGCAAGTAAGAGTTCATGAAATTGGTATTTAGTAAATATAAGAGGAGCCATGGTCTCAAAAAAATTTTTGACATTAGCCATACCACCACATACCTATACCACCCCCACCCCTTTAAGGGGGCGAAAAAATATTCTGATTTAGTGTATGTCGAGGTGTATGTACAAGAATCAAAGTCATCAAGAATTTTTTCACTTCATTCACCCCCACCATCACTATCGATGTGGCATATCATTTTATGGGTTTTTGGGGTACAAAATTTCATATATTATATTATTAAAGTTCCATAAACAATTATTTCCACATAGTGGAGTGCAAATATAGTATTTTCGTTGTAAGACTTGGATAGGAAGCCTGGATGTAGAAGTAGTGATTCCTTAGGCAGCGGTTTTTTAAAAAAAATTATTTAAATTATACTTTTGGCAAAAATACTACCTTTGAGATACGACATATCTGACTTTTTGTTGACATTAGAAACAACTTTTACCTGTAACAATCTCCTCTCAAAATACCTACACTTTACTTTTGGCGCAAATTCACGTTTCTTATTTGTTAACCATTCTGTACGTTATTTCGAAATTCTGACTATGGCTGAGGACTTTTCAGAGTAAGCAAAAGATTTTATGAAGAGTGACTTTTTCTCTATAAATGCAAAATAAGAATGCTAAATAAGTAAATAACAAAGATTGCAAGTATAGTTAGGTGTTAGGTCCTTCCGGGGACACACTGTATTACTGCATACTATTCTGACTTTCACCTCGGTGGGGAATTATTTTTTATTGAAAGAGACAATTTGTCACTATCACATCTTCTCACTTCTGACTAGAACAAAATATAGTTGATAATATGATAAATGATAAAGGTATCATCTTTACGTAAATTTGGTATGCTTATTTTGCTTGTAATATAAAATGTAACATAATATGATGACTGATGATCATGTATAGATGAATTTGATAATCCCAGCCGTTTTCGAGCAAAAATGAAACAGCAAACCATCATTGACTTATCACACGCCCAATTTAGAAAAAATTGTTTGAGACTATTTGGAAAAAAGTAATGAATGAAAACAATTTGTTATAAAGCATTTTCTTAAGAATTATTATTATTCTACAAGATCTGATGTAAATCAAATTTTGAAGTAATTAATTAATATTTCTTTGTCAAAAAATAAATTCTCTTTAGTCTAAAATTTTTTTTCTAAATTGAGTGTGAATTCACAAATTTCATGCAGAAATAATTCTTTACTTTAGTGCTTGCGGGCGCTAAAAAAAGTGCTTACGAGTCTTTTTGAGTGCTTGTGAGCACTTTCGAATGCTCCCGAGCATTAAAGTGCTTGCAAGCCCTTTTTGAGTGCTCGCGAGCACTTTCCAGGATTACTAGGCACTAAGCCCTTTCGCAAAGTGCTCGAAGCCCTAAGCACTAAGCACCGATTTTAAGAAGTGCTCTTAAGCACAGTGCTCCCGAGCACCAAAGTGCTTAGAGTGCTTAGACAAGCACTAAGCACAGTGCTTAGGAACGGCTCTGCTTGGTTCGTTAATTTGAAACAGAAATTAAGGATAATATTGACTACGTTTGACAGATATGTCAATAATAAATGATAAATGTGTATCCACTACTTTTCTCATAGCCTACTTTTAGCTTCTACATAACTTTAAATATTAATTCACAAAAAATAATTTCTATGCAGTTTTAATTGAATGGTTCAAAATAAAACACTAATTTATTGAAAAATTGGGAAGTTTCAAAAAAATAATTTTATATTCCTGAAATTTGGTATAGTGGTATAAAATTGCATTCTAAATAACTTTTCTTAGTGGAATTTTTTCATATTTTGAAAAATGAAGGTACTTTATTAGTGGTGATTTTTACAACTTTGCTTATAAAACACCCTGTAGAACACCAAATCAAGTCATTTTGGTATACTTTAGTTTTACAACAAGCAGGACTCAATCCCCAAATACCATTCCAAAATTCCAAAATTTTTGGTCCATTACACCTCTTGTTACATCTATCCTGGGACACACTGTATAAGGAAAAAAAAAACAGACTGCAACAAACAGCTATTCTCCCGACTAATGCCCCGCCGAGTGTTGAATTACGAATTACAAGCCTGGCCGCGTTAAGTGCAATAACTATGTACTGCCACAAAACGCTAAAGTTTTGATTGCAACAGACCCCAGCCGGAAGACTTATCCCTACTCAAAGGTGATCTTATAAAAGAACGCACTGCTGGGTGTCAAACTGATGCGACACCAATTTATTTCTCAAGGGGCACCAGTCGCGTGCTACCCCGTTCTTCTACCTCCCAGGCGGGTTCAAGATAAGATGCACTTCGGTAGCCGAATAATGGATCAAGGCTGCACTAACTCAGATCTTTAACGGCACTCTCTCTGGCCGTGAATTCGATTTAGGTTTTTGTACCTTTTGAAAAACTAAATTTTTGCAAAAAAAATCCAGATCGAAGAATTTCTCTCCGGTGGGATTAATTTTTGTCATGCTGATCACGCTTTTGTCTGCTAATAACGGAATCTACACCCAAGGATTTCTGAGAAAAATGCATAAAAAAATCCCTATCAAACCTCCGTACAGCAACTAAAAGGTCGAGTGTGGTGCAGTAACTCGACACATCCGGTTTTCGGTACGAAAATTCCAGGGATTATAGACTAGCAACAAGTCTCAAGATCAATTAAGGTGCAATAGTTCAAAGAATCCGTTTAATTAACAGATTTGGTTATACAAAAAAAAGGTAGCAAAATTCTTATTGTAAGAATCGCGCCTTCCCCAATTAAGACAAACGGCTTTCAGACCATACAAGCGAGAGTGCTTACTCTAACGATCGATTAGGTAGAAAAGATTCATGCATACCTTCTCAGAATCAAAATGCGAGCTTTTAGAGAAGTCTTACTCTTGTAATTTTAATAATTACGGCTGACTGATTTTAACTCAAAAAAGTTTTACTAAATGAATTTAGTTTCGCTAGAGACTACTTAGCTTTAAAGTTCTTGTATCGTGGCGGTTCACGTACTCAAACACATTCATGAGGACTTATGACTGCATAAATTTGTTTGGCGTTCGATTAGTCCACAACTTACTTGCCCCTATGCAGTTGTTCAATATTAGCAAAATTACAACGATCCACTTCCAAGTGACTTTTAGGCAAAATTGAATTTTTGGTTTTTTATGCACAAGGCGTTTTCCTCTATATCTTTGTTATTTGGAAAGCCCTGCTATTGGCTTTTCTACCATCTCTTTGTATGGACTACTCAACGCGCTCGACCAAATTGCGAGCCCCTGAGTGATTCCAAACTCTTTCTATGTGAGAAACCGGCCTTGTGCATGTGCATTGATTTTTATCAAATTTTGCTTATCGGCGCTACGCCGTCTTTGTCAAAATCGTCGGTTTCGCCTCTTAGATGCATTGCATCGTTAAAATTTTATGCTCGTACTTTAGAACAGGGCATTCAATGACCGTACCTCAATGGTCAATGTCTTTGGTGGAGGAATAAAAGTGGAAAATATTTCAATATTTTTTAAAGTACATTTTCGGAGTACAAATAAAAGAGCTGACATTGCTAAAGAGATTAGGCATTCACTTGGAAACTTTTACCAAAAAGACGAAAACAGCCGTGTGGCTCCAGGTAAAAAAGTTCTATCACATTTCATAAATTAAAAAAACAAAAAAGATTTCTAAGTGATACCATGAAAAACTTATAAAGAAGTTTTCCCAGGAGGAGAAACGCTTTAAAGTCTCCTATGCGGATTTTTGACAGTATAGGCCATTTTAGGTCTTAATACCAAAAGTGTCATTAAGGGAGACTTGCCTTTGTGTTTCTCATGAAAACATGAGACTTTTAGTATTAAAAATGAAAATTCTGGGGATAGTGACGCAGACCAATCCGGACGATTTGACAAAAACTTTATGTTGTCAGCCAGCAACAGAACATTGTCTGGAAAGAGTTTGCAAAAATTGTAAAACCAGAACTGTAACCTATGGAGAGTTTAATGCAGATAAAAACACCTCATATAAAAAGTGTATTAATAAACGTGAAATGCTCAACATAAAAGGTAAAGAAAAAACCTACAAGAAAAGTGTCAAGGAGGTATTACCTTGCACCAAGTCCCATTTAGTAAAAGAACTGGAAAAAATCTGCCTCATTACATGAAGCACATTGCTAGAATGAAACACCAGTATGAAGCCAGAAATTACATAAAATCTCATTTAGGTGAAAGGGATATCTTGGTACATATGGATTTCTCGGAGAATTACTCCTGTAAATATTTCAGAGAAGTACAGAGTGCCCATTTTGGTGGAGCAAAATCTCGGATTTCTCTCCATACTGTATAGTAGAGTGATCGGCGCTCCGAAAGACGCTTAAAAATGGTTTCTGTGGGGGCTTCGGGGTTACAACTTGAAACCTTGACCAAACGAAAGTTTGTATTTTGATGTTTCAAAATCCAAAAGCCGTCAAAAATCGGCCTGTGCAAAAAGGCACTATAATCAAAATTCGAGTTATCTAGCGTACTGTACAGAAGAGAACATGAACAATTTTTTGATGCTAAATTTGTAAATAGTTTTGTGGAATTGAATTTTTGATGAATTTTTGAAAATTGCTCAATGCACGGGCTCTTACGCATAAAAATAACTTAAATCTTTGATATCTCGATTCGTACCACTGCAAAATTTAATTCAATTTCATGTTTTTTTCCGCTCAACCTGCCGATACTTGGAAACGCGGCGTCATATCGAAAAAATGCATTCTTTAAAAAAGTTTGCTTTGTCTATGTAGAATTCGAACACATAAGAATTATAATTTTTAATGGTTTTGTAAACGAGATATGCAATTAAATGTGATTACGTGTTAAAATTGTGGTATTTTCGGGAATCTCAGCTCCGCATCCCCACGCTGCTTCGCCTATCTTGCTTCTCTAGATTCCCCGCAGCTCCATTTCACTCGCACTTTAAGCGTTCTATTCGGATACAAATTAGGCACATTTTATCATTTGTGAGGGTGTAACAACACTTGTAAAATCTTTGTTTGTGACGTTCTTTATTGTGGAGTATATTAGATTACTTATAAAGAGCCTGCAGGTATTGTACAATAAAACCACAAAAATTGATTGATTGCTTTTAATGCGTCCTTTCAGATACAAAATATTGGACTGAAGTGAAGTAAAATAGTTTCAAATCAAGTATTGGGATAACTTTATGCGTTATCTTAGAAACGTAATATTTCTATAGACATTTCAATAGGTAGACAGAAAGGTAGGTTTACTTAGTAACTAATAATGTCGATTAATTTTTGCTGTGTTTAAACTTAAAAATCCAATAGAGTAAAGTTTTGTTGGCTTGTTTCCTTACAGTCAGTTCTCAAACAAAAATGGCTAACTCTTCCACAACAGATACCACAAGTTCTGAGAGTGAACTAGAATCAACGATAGAATTTAAAACCAAAAAGGGGCCGACGTGCGTTTTTTGTAAAAAAGTAGGAGCTTCTATAGTACATGCATCAGAAAAATGTTTCAGTACTTTCGCAAAATGTGCAGAACTTCGGCAAGCTATTGCAAAATCTATCGATCCCGAGATTCACGATGCAATCACAGACGGCAAAAGTAGAAACTGGCAACATTTGGTTTGGCACAAATCATGCTATTTGACTTATACCAGCAAAAAAAATATAGAAGTTTTACGCAAGAAACAAAAGAGACGTAAAGAATATGAAGCAGCCGGAATATTACCACCACCACCTCCAACCCCAGTTGGTAGAAATATACGTAAAGTTTTTGACATAAATAAATGTGTATTTTGCCAAAAACGTTCACCTGGGAAACGTTTGTCCCAAGTAATGTCTAAAAACATCGAAAATGACATTAGAAATATAGCTGCAACAAATGTCGACATTTTAAAAAGAAAGAAATATGGCTGAAAACTGGAAGAGGTGATGCCACACAATATAATTACTATGCCTGACAACCTCTGTAAGAACCTGCCTGCATTTCATGCTTTCACTGATTGTGATACTACTAATCAAATAACAGGGTTTGGTAAAAAAACATGCTGGAAAATTTATACACTGTATTATGAATATTTACACCGAGTCGGTATTGACGAATTCTCGGAAGAAATGTTCAGAAATATGCACAATTTCGTAGTAAAACTATATTCAACAAATGTTGACATTACATCAGTAAACGCACTAAGAGGAATAATGGCGACTTCTACTACAATTACAAAGTTACCACCAACTGAAGACTTTCTAAAACATTGCTTGAGGTCGTATTACCAGACTGTGTGGGTAAATTCTTTACAACCACGGCCACACTTACCCAACGTTACTGATTTTGGCCGGAATATAGACGTGGAAGGTAATATCACACCGATACTTCCTGCCTTCCCCGAAAAGTTAGATGTCTTGGCATCGTGTATTTTTCTAATATTTAAAATTTAATATTTCTTAAATCTTATCTCATCATTTTTTTTTAGACTGCAGAAGTAAAGTTTGTACTTGTATAAAGAATCGGATAGGTTGCATTGGTTCCTGCAAGTGTATGGGTCAAAACTCTTGTAACAATGAACTGACAATTCGAAATGTCTTACAATCTACATCACATTCAGCAGTGACTGCAGAATGCGATTCTGAGGCGTCCGACGATGAATGAAGTCGTGTAAATTTTTATATCTGTGCATAGTGTAACATTATAATCATTATAGTAATAGCAAATTATATATGACATTATTAAGTACCTACGTCTTAATGTGATTTTTTAAATTTTATATAGGTACTGTCTTGAGCAAAAAAAATAGGACAACTATTTTTTTCTAATGTAAATCTGTCTCTATTTGAACATAATGAGTAATTTTGACAACTAACTGACAATGTCACAAAAATTAAAGTTAGTTGTACACAACTAGATTTTAGCAAAAATAGGTTGTAAGACTTGTCCTATTTTTTTTTGCTCACGACAGTACCTACCATTCATAATAAATTGTACAATTTACAAACATATGATATGGTAGTATACCTACCTTGTACATAACGTACCGATATTCTGAAATCTATAGTAAATTGCAAATAACATATATATATTTTGTTATCCGCTAAGTGCGTGTAAAAAGCCTCCTCTATAGTTTCTTTATTTTATAACAAAATTATAAAATGTGCCTAATTTATATCCGTATAGACCGCTTAAAGTGCGAGTGAAATGGAGCTGCGGGGAATCTAGAGACGCAAGATAGGCGAAGCAGAGTGGGGATGCGGAGCTGAGATTCCCGAAAATACCACAATTTTAACACGTAATCACATTTAATTGCATATCTCGTTTACAAAACCATTAAAAATTATAATTCTTATGTGTTCGGATTCTACATAGACAAAGTAAACTTTTTTAAAGAATGCAATTTTTCGATATTTTTCCAAGTATCGGCAGGTTGAGCGGAAAAAAACATGAAATTGAATTAAATTTTGCAGTGGTACGAATCGAGATATCAAAGATTTAAGTTATTTTTATGCGTAAGAGCCCGTGCATTGAGCAATTTTCAAAAATTCATAAAAAATTCAATTCCACAAAACTATTTACAAATTTAGCATCAAAAAATTGTTCACGTTCTCTTCTATACAGTACGCTAGATAACTCGAATTTTGATTATAGTGCCTTTCTGCACAGGCCGATTTTTGACGGCTTTTGGATTTTGAAACATCAAAATACGAACTTTCGTTTGGTCAAGGTTTCAAGTTGTAACCCCGAAACCCCCACAGAAGTCATTTTGCGGAGCGCCGATCACTCTACTAGTAGTGTGGTATAACAGGTCCGAGAATGGAGACCTATGTTCACATTGCTTTTGCAGTCTCTCTAAGAATTTAAGGCCTGATCCAGTTGGTATTTTGGCACATCTAAAGCCACTCTTTGAAGGAATTTTAAATAGTTTTCCCATTTGGACAATATTCACTTTGTGAGCGACAGACCTAGCAATCAATATAAAAATAAAACTATGTTCTACATATTTAGAATAGAGTTTGTTAAATTATTAAGGGCACAGCACATGACTTGGAATTTTATAGAAAGTGGCCACGGAAAAAGAGCCCCTGATGGTGTCGAGGGCTGTGTAAAAAGAATTGCTGATAGATTAGTAGCTCAGGGAGCAGACATACCAGATTTGGAGAGTTTAGTTTCACAATTGGAACAAACTGCCTGGGCATAACCTTTAAAATAATAAAAGAGGACGACATTGAAGCTTTAAATGATGAGCTACCTCTTATTATTAAGCCTTTCAAAGGTACTACGAAAGCCAGACAAATAGTATGGGCACTTGAATATGGTAATAGGATTCATATTAAACGACTCAGTTGCCTAACTTGCAAACCTCCAAATCATTGTAATCATTATCATTTGGGTGAAATAAAACCCTCTTTTTCCGAAATTAATAATAACAGTCATTGGAGATATTCAGATATCTATTCTGATGACGAATCAGATGGAGATAATGAAGAAATTCCAAATGTCACATAGGTCTGGTTTGACATTCTCAAAAGTGAAAGTTTTGATAACGGAAAAAGAACTATTTTCCGAAACGTCAACTGCCTTCGTTTTAATTTTTCAATTTATCATTTAACAATTTTGTTTCAGTTTATATATTTTGAGGTGTGAGACATTTTGTAATAGAAGTATAAAAACCAACCTCTGTCTGATCCTTTTGGCGCAGAGGTTTATTTCATCAAAATTTTTAAATATTTTTACAGTGGCAAAATACCCAACAAACTAAGAAGTCACAGAGCCTGGTAAATTTGTATTAGTAGAATATCCTCAGGATTCTAATGTTTTTTATGTTGGCCAAATTGAAAGTATTGAAAAGGATGAAACTCTTAAAGTTAATTTTATGAAGAGAATTACATCAAGGAAAGAAATTATGTTTTCATATGGCCAGAAATAGAGGATAAAGAAATTATTAATAATTTGAAAGACTTTAAGAAGTTGCTACCTATGCCAAAGTCTTTAAGAAGAAATAAGTTTATATTTGCAGATGCAAACTTCAATAGGTTCAATAATGTTAAATGAAGTGATTATTTTTTGTTTTCGCTTTTATTTTGCTCAGTGCTTGATGTTAAAAGCCTTTGGGTAGAATTTCAAAGTTCTGTTCAGTATTATTTGGAATTTGTTCCCTTGTCTTGAAGATCTCTGATGTCTTATATATAAAGTTATTTTTGTATAGAAGAATAAAGTCTTTTCATTATATTTTTCGAAAGAGACTTTTTATTTTTTCCAATAATATTTTACAAAATTTAGACCAATTATAACTCCATGGACAACTGATCATCTCCAAGGATATGCATTTTTAATTTTTTTAAATAAAAACCTTAAAACCTAATAACGATCTCAATCTTAAGTGAGAATCAAACATACCTCCTCCCTAGAGCATGATACAATAATTTAATCAAATTTCCATATTTTATTTCTTGAAGTTTATAAACATCATTTTTTACTATATCGCTGGAATCACCCATAAGATGAAATATAATCTAGTTCCAGATCACATTAAAATACATACATGTACCAAGTTTCAAGTCAATATCTTAAATGGTTCCAGGGTAATTGTGCGCACAAAAAAAAGTTACAGAAAATTGTTTTCGCTCAAACTTAAAATTTCGACGTTTCATGACATTCTAACAGTGGCGGCTGGTGAAATTTCAATATTTTTTTTCTTGTCTGTGGCGCATGGGACCCATACGAAATATGGAAAATAACATCTAGAGAAGCACTTATCTAATGACCCATAAAAAATTTTGAAAAAGCAGTTTGCGAAAAAAATTTTGAAAATTCGTTAGCCTCTCCTGGGTCTAGGGACTCCTGTTTATTTTTATTTTTTTTTTTGTCACATGTATTTAACTTTTCATAAAAATACAACAATAGATTTTGGAGTTTATGAAAATATTTTCATTACTAACTGAAATACAATGAACTGAAATTTTGTAATTTACAATTTAACAAATTACAATATTTCAATTCGTTGTATCTCAGTTAGTAATGAAAATATTTTCATAAACTCCAAAATCTATTGTTGTATTTTTATGAAAAGTTAAATGCATATGACAAAAAAAAATAAAAATAAACAGGAGTCCCTAGACTCAGGGGAGGCTACCGAATTTTCAAAAATTTTTTCGCAAACTGCTTTTTCAAAATTTTTTAGGGGTCATTAGAGAAGTGCTTCTCTAGATGTTATTTCCCATGTTTCGTATGGGTCCCATGCGCCACAGACGAGAAAAAAAATATTGAAATTTCACCAGCCGCCACTGCACTCTAAGCCTATTAACAATAAAAATTTTCAAAATTTTTTTTGTCTTTACTATACTTCCACTGGATGTGGAAGTAATTAAACTCGGCATTTCACAAATAAATTATCTTTTAAATCCTGAAAACCGTATATCAATTCTCTTTCTCAAAAAATGTGGATTTAAGTTCAACCTAAAAATCTGCTTGGTCAGCAGTTTATTACTTAATTTCTTGCAATTTTCTTTTTTGTAAATTAGTAACATATTCTACTATTGAAATTTGCAGGAAATTCAAACCGTGGTTATAATTATTAGGGATGTGCTCAATTAACAATGTGGTATCTTGTTTTTATTATAAAAAACTTGATTTTTTATAATAACATGATCTGTTTCATTCTATTAACTCCCTGGTTGCTAGCATTAAATAAAACTCAAAAGTATTACAAAATAAAAAGGGCATAATTTGAAAATAAATCTTACTGAAGTTGCTTACAACATTGCTTTATACATACTGTTCATCACAGAACATTTATGGCACCTTAAATACACATATTCACAATGGGGTATTTTCCATTTTTTTAAAATTTAGTTTTGGTGTTATATATCAAGTAACCTATTATTTTAACAATTACTGCATAATCAATTTAAACCAAAACAATAATTTCTTAAATAAAAATAAGAAATAAGAATACGGCCGGCTAGACACAGATTTCAAATGATTTTATTTGGCGGGAAATAATTGAACCAATCATAGACAACTTTCGCTTAGACTGTAACTATCTTACATGATTGCCAAATTGTGTATTTACTTTACATTATTTTACCTATAACACATCTATTTTGCTCAATATCTTGAAAATCAATAAATATTATGTACATGTATTTAGAAGGAATTAAAAGGTATTTATGTTTGTTATTATTTAGAAGTTATCTTAAAAATGTAAACAAAACTCACGGAGAGGATTATGTGGCAACATTATATAAAACGGCTCTCCACCTCTTCCAGCTTTGCTTGCCTGCTCAGTCTGTTGTCATCGCTGTCAGTTCTCACTTATGGTCACAATACAAGTGAAAGACATATTGGTTCAATTTATTTGTTGTTTGTCTATGTGGCGTTTGAATTTGTTTTTTTTTTAACTGTTTAACGTCGGCCTATTTCCGCTACCAGGGCCTATCACCGACGCCAGGAGACGAGCTACCCCCAACCTGCAAATTTTGCCGAACCTCTTCCCTTAAGAAGAGTAGGGATCTTTTGAAACGATAGACAGGAAAAGATTAGTAGCAAAATTGAAATTATATGGAATAAGTGGACAAGTGCTAAAATGGTTTCAAACATACTTAGTAGAACGTTTTCAAAAAACTAAATATCTATCAGAAATGTCGGTGGAAAAAGAAATTAAGTTTGGCGTACCACAGGGTTCAGTTTTGGGTCCTATACTGTTTACATTATATATTAACGATATAAAATGTGCTATTCATTTGTTCTATTAATCTGTTTGCCGATGATACCATATTGTTTTATTGTGAAAAAGATGTTCAGCTTATTGAACAAAAATTAAATGATGATCTTAAGATAATTGACACCTGGTTGGCATTTAACACTCTAAAACCTAATTCCACAAAATCAAAATGTATGTTGATAAGTAGTGTTCGAGCTCGCTCTAGTCCACAGTTAAATATATTAATGAGTGGGGAAAAATTAGAACAGGTCTCAGAAATAAAATATTTAGGAGTAATAGTCGACTCTAAATTAAACTTCAAGTTGCATGTTGAATATATTACTAAAAAAATTGCTAAAAAGATTAATTTTCTCAGTAGAATCAATAATTATATATCTTTGTTTACTAGAATAACAATTTACAAAAGTATTATATCTCCTCATTTTGAGTACTGTGGTACAATTCTATATCTACTCAACCAGACAGACTTACAATTGTTACAAAAACTTCAAAATCGTGCAATGAGAATAATACTAAAATGTGATAGATATACGCCAATCTCAGTAATGTTAGAAACGCTACAATTTATGTCTGTTAAGCAAAGAATGTACTATAATACTAGAACGGGCTGATGCCCGTTCTAGCTCCTAGCGGAGGGCTTGAATGCTTCGCACTCAATTGAGCGCTTCGCGCTCAACTTTATTTTTTTAATTTGACATGTGAATCGATAGATGGCGTTGTGAAGCTTGCTTGTGTATGTTGAATGTCTGTACAATTTCCGTGATTTGAAAGTAACCCTCATTTATATATTTCATTAGATAAATAAGCATTTGGTGTAATGATTTGGGGTACATTGCTGATTTAATACACTATAAATTTAGTGAAAGTGTAAATATGTCTTCACAAATTATAATAGTAAAAATATATGTAATAAGAAACACGTTATACTTGTATATACAATTTTACGTATGAAAGACTCAGCTATAAATGTTACGTATAAGTGACTCTCGTGAACGTGAAGTATGAATTAATTAGTGTGACATTAGCTGTGTTTGTTTCGTCCAGAATGAACTGACTGCAATTACCAAAGAACCAATCAAATTGAGTTATTTTTGAAATAATTAATCTCTATTGGTTGCTTACTGATTATGTAATGAAGTTAGTGTTAGCTAGAGGAAGAACCTTATTGTTTTTGAGGAAAGTCAGTCAGTAAATAAGGAAGTTATTAATTATATATTTTTTTCACAATAGAATTGGTATCACAAAATTTAGGATGCCCAAAAAATAACATTATTTACAAAAAAAAAAAACTGAAAAGTATCCTATAGAATGTGTGACAGTTATAAAAAACTCAGAGGATTGGTGAAGAGTACACATTATTTTTCTAATTTTCGTCGATTGCATTTAAATAGTAGGTGTACTTTTGATTCTCTCGAATTTCGTTTTTTCTTCAATAGTGTTATCTATTTTTCAAATATGAAGTCATTATCTCTATCCGTTCGTGCGTAGTAAGAAATTTTATTTTTTGTGACGTAGGCGTATTTTTGATTTACTCGGATTTCGTTTTTTCTTCAATAGTGTTACCTATACTTCAAATATGAAGTCATTATCTTTATCCATTCGTGAGTAGTAAGAGATTTTCTTTTTTGTGACGTAGGTGTATTTTTGATTCACTCCGATTTCATGTTTTCTTCAATAGTGCCAAATACATTTCAAATATGAAATTAATATCTCGATCCGTTCGTGCGTAGTATGGGTTTTTCTTTTTTATGACGTAGGTGTATTTTTCATTCATTTAAATTTCGTTTTTTCTTCAATAGTGTTACCTATATTTCAAATATGAAGTCATTATCTCTATCCGTTTGTGCGTAGTAACAGATTTTCTTTTTTGTGACTTAGGTGTATTCTTGGTTCACTCGAATTTCGTTTTTTCTTCAATAGTGTTACCTATATTTCAAATATGAAGTCATTATCTCTATTCGTTCGTGCGTGGTAAGAGATTCTCTTTTTTGTGACGTAGGTGTATTATTGATCCACTCGGATTTCGTTTTTTCTTCAATAGTGTTACCAACATTTTAAATATGAAGTCATTATCTCTATTCGTTCGTGCGTGGTAAGATATTGTCTTTTTTGTGATGTGGGTGCATTCTTGATTCACTCGGATTTCGTTTTTTCTTCGATAGTGTTACCTATATTTCAAATATGAAGTCATAATTTTTATCCGTACGTGTATAGTAACAAATGTTCTTTTTCGTGACGTAGGTGTATTCTTGATTCACTCGGATTTCGTTTTTTCTTCAATAGTGTTACCCATATTTCAAATATGAAGTCATTATCTCTATTCATACGTGCGTGGTAAGAGATTGTCTTTTTTGTGACGTAGGTGTATTCCTGATTCACTCGGATTTCGGTTTTTCTTCAATAGTGTTACCAACATTTTAAATATGAAGTCATTATCTCTATTCGTTCGTGCGTGGTAAGAGATTGTCTTTTTTGTGACGTAGGTGTATTCTTGATTCACTCGAATTTCGTTTTTTCTTCGATAGTGTTACCCATATTTCAAATTTGAAGTCATTATCTCTATTCATACGTGCGTGGTAAGAGATTGTCTTTTTTGTGACGTAGGTGTATTCCTGATTCACTCGGATTTCGGTTTTTCTTCAATAGTGTTACCAACGTTTTAAATATGAAGTCATTATCTCTATTCGTTCGTGCGTGGTAAGAGATTGTCTTTTTTGTGACGTAGGTGTATTCTTGATTCACTCGAATTTCGTTTTTTCTTCAATAGTGTTACCCTTATTTCAAATTTGAAGTCATTATCTCTATTCATACGTGCGTGGTAAGAGATTGTCTTTTTTGTGACGTAGGTGTATTCCTGATTCACTCGGATTTCGGTTTTTCTTCAATAGTGTTACCAACGTTTTAAATATGAAGTCATTATCTCTATTCGTTCGTGCGTGGTAAAATATTGTCTTTTTTGTGACCTGGGTGTATTCTTGATTCACTCGGATTTCGTTTTTTCTTCAATAGTGTTCCCTATATTTTAAATATGAAGTCATAATTTTTATCCGTTCGTGCATAGTAACAAATGTTCTTTTTCGTGACGTAGGTGTATTCTTGATTCACTCGGATTTCGTTTTTTCATCAATAGTGTTACCCATATTTCAAATATGAAGTCATTATCTCTATTCGTTCATGCGTGGTAAGAGATTGTCTTTTTCGTGACGTAGGTGTATTCTTGATTCACTCGGATTTCGTTTTTTCTTCAATAGTGTTACCAACATTTCAAATATGAAGTCATTATCTCTATTCGTTCGTGCGTGGTAAGAGATTGTCTTCTTTGTGACGTAGGTGTATTCCTGATTCACTCCGATTTCGGTTTTTCTTCAATAGTGTTACCCATATTTATTTTATTTATTTATTTAGATCTTTATTTCCAACAGGTTACACCCATTTACAGGAAACACATGGTAATATCAAATATGATAAATTAATGTATAAGACAAACTGTAGCACAGTAACTGACTGACATAGTAAATAAACTAATAACATAAGATAGCACAGTGTGAGAGAATAACAAAAAACAAAAATAGAAAAAAGAGACGCTAATTTACAAGACCAGTAGAACTTACCAAAAAACATGTCATTCTTTTAGGAATTGTTGTCGATCAGAACCTGTCGAATATAAGTCAAGGAGTTGGTATTAATATCGCATACCTCTGAAATAGCATTAAAATTATTGGACATTAGAGATAATGGCGATCTACATAAAACGTTTGTCCTAGCATTATTGCTATAGAAAGTTGGAAAGTATCGGGCTGCTAGTCTAGGTATAAAAAAATTGACCCTGTTTAGTAGATTAATGCAATCAATATTATTATGCAACAGATTATATAAGAATGATATAGAGATTAAGATTCTCCTTGATTTTAGAGATATCAGTTGATGCTGGTTAAGTAGTAATGAGTATTCAATTCCCATTTCCGGATAAGTACCACTGATCTTGTAAGATAAATATTTTAAAAATTTTCTCTGTACTGATTCTATTGCATCGATATGACATTGATATAATGGATACCATATCAGTGCACCATATTCTAATCTGGATCTGACATAGGCAAAAAACACTAGCTTTAAAGACAAAGGATTGTGAAAATGTCTGCAGTTTCTTATAACAAATCCTAACATTCTATTAGCCGTTGACACTATATTATTTACATGTGTAATGAAATTGAACTTTCGATCGAAGAATATGCCGAGATCTTTGATTTCAAGGGATCTGGTGATGATAATATCGTTAATTTGGTATTGATAATCAATATGTTCGATTTTTTTAGTGTGTTGAACGCTTTATACGCTATTTCACTGGAGTTTTGTATTAGGTGTATTTTCTACTACATTTGTTCTATGTATTTTCATAACATTATGTAAACTAAGTTTTTCTTATAATTGTATAATGCATGTCAGTCTACACTACTGATCACTTTATTTATTGAAGCGGACACACTTCAAGGGCGGCGGTATGTTGAACGCTTTATACGCTATCTAGTGTGGTTGCTAAGAAAAGTAGAAAAAACAATAAGAAAATAATAACAAAAAATTGAGAGAAGTTGGGAATTAAAAAAAAGCACTTTATTGTAGACTGGCTGTATCCATATTAATAAAAACTGTATGTAAAAGTATTCATCTTCATAAATAGTAATTAAAATAACCCGTGTAGTAATGCCTGGAGCACCAGGATCAACAAGAAAATATATTCCATATTGCCCAAACACAAGCAGAGCGTGGAGGCAAGCTTAAACATTATTCATGGTCCTTCGAGCCGGATATCCGCCAGTGCTAAGCATATCAGGTCAGAAAGTGCAAAATTATAAGATCAAAATCAATTCCAATCAACAATCCAATTTTGAGTCATATTCAAGTGACAGAAGTTCCCAGCAATAGCACATGACAAGCAAAAGCGGTGGAAAACAATAATCAACCATATTGAAGGTCGGTGTATATCATTATTACATTGTAGTTAAACAACCGCAGCCACTTGTTAGTTTGCTAATCATATTTTTTATAAAAACACAAATATTATCGCGTAATTTTGGCAATTAATATTTACAGCTGCTTCAATAAGATTTTGAGGTGGTGCGTATCAGCTGGGCACTTTCAGATTTGTAATCAAACAAATCATTTGTCATTTTGACATTTCACAAAAATAGATTCAGAGAACTTACTTCAACTCATATTTAGTTTTATAATACGTATAAAACGCCATTCAATAGTCAAAACATTGACATTTCGTTTCCATTAATTGTTGGTTTCTAGCATATTTGGTTCCCAAATAATTATTTGCATAGTTTTTCCTTTAGCAATATTTGTGACAGCAAAATGGCAGAAAAGGAGGTCTTGAAAAAGTTGCACATGCGACGAGGTTATTTAAAGGGACAGTTAACCCGATTTACCAACTTTTTAAGCACATGTGATGAAAACACAGATGCTTTAATTCAACTACAGACACGCCTTGACACAATAAAGCATACATTTAATGATTTTAATAACATTCAAATAGAAATTGAGTATTCAGATATAACTTCTGATACAGAAATTCACACACGGGAACGTGAGGAGTTTGAATCGAAATATTTTGAGGTAGTGGGTCTCGCATCGAAGATTTTGCAAAACCAAGCGGATAAGGTAAGTCGGCATAGTGTTCCTTTGCTTATTAACCGCTCATCAGATGTTAATACCTTTAATATTAAATTGCCACAAATTAAGTTACCAGAATTTTCAGGTTCGTATGAAAAGTGGACTGAATTTCATGATACATTTAATGCATTAATTAATGATAATCCCGCGTTAACCAAGATTCAAAAATATTATTACTTACAAGCGTCGTTAAAGAATGAGGCGGCTCAAGTTATCACGTCATTAGCTGTATCTGAAGCAAATTATGATATTGCGAGGAAGTTGTTAACTGAACGATTTCAGAATAAAAGAGCAATTGTTTCTGCACATATTAGTGGTATTGTCGAACTGTACGTTACTAGTAAAGATACGCATCTTGCACTCCGCTCATTTTTGGATAGTTTCTTGAAATATTATCGTGCTCTAGAAACATTGGATGAGAGCGTAAAACATTGGGACACCATATTAATTCATTTATTGATTGCGAAGCTCGATGTTTCATCTAGAAAGGAATGGGAACGTTACATAAAACTTATTCAATTACCAAAAATAAGCGATTTTACGTCATTTCTGAAAGAACGTTGTCATTTATTGGAGGCATTGACTCCCAAAACAGATCACAAAACAAATTATAGCAATACAGTCGGTAAAAGGCACGAATTTAAGTCTCATGCACATATAACAACCAATAAGGCTTCCTGTATTTTATGCCGGGGCACACATTACATCTTTTCATGTAAGAAATTTCTAGATATGCCGGTTCAGACAAGATATTTAGAAGCAAAGCGATTAAGGCTTTGTACTAATTGTTTATATCCTGGCCATTCAAATTCAGAATGTATTTCCAGTACATGCCGAACTTGTCACAAAAGGCACAATTCTCTCCTCCACATAGGAACTCAAGATAGACAAGATAATAATCAGTCACAAATTAGCCAATCTAATACGTCTAACCAAATAACTTCAAACCATCACAATAATAATCTGACCAATCAATCAGCTAGTAACACAGGTAGTAACACAGGTAGTAACACAGATGCACCATTATCAAGCATGCCAGTCAATGACTGTAGTATAAGTTCACACTACAATCAACAAAAACCTGGTTCTTTCGTGTTACTGTCCACGGCTCTAGTATATATATGTGACATAGATAATCAACTGATTCAATGCCGGGCTCTTCTCGATAATGGGTCTCAGTCAAATTTCGCAACATCCGAATTGATTCAGCGCTTAGGTTTACATACATCTAAAATAGATTTATCTGTTTCCGGAATAAGTCAGGCAGTACCCCGGATTAAAACTCAGGCAAGTGTAAAAATAAAGTCCATGCACAACGAATTCAGCACAAAACTATCGTGCCTCATAGTCGAAAAAATTACTGATGTCATGCCACAGCGAACTTTTAGCACAAATGATTTTAAATTACCCGATACCATTAAATTAGCAGACCCAAACTTTAATCAGTCCTCTCAAATAGATTTGCTGATAGGAGCAGGGGTATTCTTTGACTTGCTTTGTATTGGTCAGATTAAATTGGGTAGTGGTAAACCCACTCTAAACAAAACAAAATTGGGATGGGTCGTATCAGGACATATATTTAATCCTCAACCTCAAAACAAGCAAACGTGTTTTGTCACAACCGATTTAGATCTACACGATCAATTAGAGCGATTTTGGCAATTAGAAGAGAATAACAGTAATAGTGCATATTCCCATGAGGAAATAGAATGCGAAAATCATTTCGCGGAGAATTTTCAACGGGATAATACGGGTAGATTTACCGTCAAATTACCATTACGAGGTAATTATACAAATTTAGGTGACTCGCAAGTGAGTGCCATTCAGCGTTTTTATGCAACTGAACGTAAATTGACAAGAAATTCAAAACTTAAAGACGAGTATTGTAAATTTATGGATGAATACGAATCTCTCGGTCATATGAGCCGTATCAACCCTAATGAAAACACACAAAATGTGATCTATTATATACCCCACCATGGCGTAGAAAAGCATTCAAGTTTAACCACTAAGCTTAGAGTAGTTTTTGATGCGTCGGCTAAAACTTCCACAGGACTATCATTGAATGATACTCTAGTAATAGTGTTCTCAAGCGGGCTTTAAATAAAGTTTGTTTGTTACCAATAGAATTATAAGTTTCATGCCACTGGACAAAACATGCTTTGGCACTTATTTTTCTGAATTGTTTAAAATGATTATTTCATTTTAGTTGTTAATAGCTTTTGTTATATCGTATTTCACTGGAGTTTTGTATTAGGTGTATTTTCTACTACATTTGTTCTATGTATTTTCATAACATTATGTAAACTAAGTTTTTCTTATAATTGTATAATGCATGTCAGTCTACACTACTGATCACTTTATTTATTGAAGCGGACACACTTCAAGGGCGGCGGTATGTTGAACGCTTTATACGCTATCTAGTGTGGTTGCTAAGAAAAGTAGAAAAAACAATAAGAAAATAATAATAACAAAAAATTGAGAGAAGTTGGGAAAAAAAGCACTTTATTGTAGACTGGCTGTATCCATATTAATAAAAACTGTATGTAAAAGTATTCATCTTCATAAATAGTAATTAAAATAACCCGTGTATTAATGCCTGGAACACCAGGATCAACAAGAAAATATATTCCATATTGCCCAACCACAAGCAGAGCGTGGAGGCAAGCTTAAACATTATTCATAGTGAATGATGTTATGGAGCATTTAGATATGTTTAAGTGCAAGTTATTTCTATTGCACCACTGGGATATCTTATTGATACAATTTTGTATAACTAGGCAGTCTTGATGCGTGGATATTGTATTAAAAATCTTCAAGTCATCCGCATAGAAAAGTTTTGGAATGTTTACTATCTGAGCTAGGTTATCTATAAATATGAGAAACAATAGTGGACCTAAGTTTGACCCTTGAGGGACCCCAGATGAGGGAGTAATATAATGTGATTGAAGTCCTTCATATTCAACAAATTGCCTTCTATCTAGTAGATAGGATTTTAATAGGGTTAAAAAGCTGTTAGAGACGCCAATGTTCTCTAGTCTAGAGATAAGCACGTAATGATCAATTTGATCGAATGCCTTTTGGAAGTCCATATATACTACGTCGACTTGCAGCTGTTTGTCCAGTGCATCAGAGATGTATTGAGAGAAGCATGCTAAATTTGTGATACAAGAACGCTTTTCGATAAAGCCATGTTGGTCTAATGAAATTACATTTTTAGTAGAGTTATAGATGACATTATACAATATGATTTCGAGAAGTTTGGAGAAGTTACATAGAATGGATATAGCTCTGTAGTTTTGCAGTATATATGGATCACCTTTTTTAATATTGGACATATGCGTGCGTTTTTCCATAATTCTGGGAACCTTGAAGTGTTGATGATAAGATTAAATAGATATATTTCAAATATGAAGTCATTATCTCTATCCGTTCGTGCGTAGTAATAGATTTTCTTTTTTGTGACGTAGGTGTATTCTTGATTCACTCGAATTTCGTTTTTTTCTTCAATAGTGTTACCTATGTTTCAAATACGAAGTCATTATCTCGATTCGTTCGTGCGTGGCAAGAGATTCTCTTTTTTGTGACGTAGGTGTATTATTGATCCACTCGGATTTCGTTTTTTCTTCAATAGTGTTACCAACATTTCAAATATGAAGTCATTATCTCTATTCGTTCGTGCGTGGTAAGAGATTGTCTTTTTCGTGACGTAGGTGTATTCTTGATTCACTCGGATTTCGTTTTTTCTTCAATAGTGTTACCAAAATTTCAAATATGAAGTCATTATCTCTATTCGTTCGTGCGTGGTAAGAGATTGTCTTTTTTGTGACGTAGGTATATTCTTGATTCACTCGGGTTTCGTTTTTTCTTCAATAGTGTTACCTATATTTCAAATATGAGGCCATTATCTCTATCCGTTCGTGCATAGTAACAGATTTTCTTTTTTGTGACATAGGTGTATTCTTGATTCACTCGGATTTCGTTTTTTCTTCAATAGTGTTACCTATATTTCAAATATGAAGTCATTATGTCTATCCGTTTGTGCATGGTAAGAGATTTTCTTTTTTGTGACGTAGGTGTATTCTTGATTCACTCGAATTTCGATTTTTCTTCAATAGTGTTACCTATATTTTAAATATGAAGACATTATCTCTATCCGTCCGTGCGTAGTAACAGATTTTCTTTTTTGTGACGTAGGTGTACTCTTGATTCACACGGATTTCGTTTTTTCTTCAATAGTGTTACCTATATTTCAAATATGAAGTGATTATCTCTATCCGTTCGTGCGTGGTAAGAGATTGTCTTTTTTGTGACGTAGGTGTATTTTTGATTCACCCGGATTTAGTTTTTTCTTCAATAGTGCCACCCATATTTCAAATACGAAGTCATTATCTCCATCCGTTCGTGCGTAGTATGGGTTTTTCTTTTTTGTGACGTAGGTGTATTTTTGATTCAATCGAATTTCATTTTTTCTTCAATAGTGTCACCTACATTTCAAATATGAAGTCATTATCTCTCTCCGTTCGTGTGTAGTAAGAGATTTTCTTTTTTGTGACGTAGTTGTATTTTTGATTCTCTCGAATTTCGTTTTTCTTCAATAGTTCCACATACGTTTCAAATATGAATTCGATATCTCTAAGACTGAGGGCGCTTATGCAGATCGACGGTTTATAAAATTGTCCTTGGTTTCAATCTGCATCGCACAAAAACACGAAACAAATGTCAATGTAGACAAATCGCCCTGTATATGACTTTTTATCGCCTCGCAGATTGACAGCAGTGGACGAATCTGATTGGACGTTTCGATATTTAGCTATGACGTAGGCACGGTCGGGACGAAAAAAAAATTAAAAGGAGCCTCCTTTTTGACTTTTAGATAATTTAATTCTGTGCAAATTCGTTAGGGCGAAGTTTTTTGGCCTAGGAGCCACCGTTTAGGAATTATGGAGGTTTTAAGTGAAAAATGTACCATTTTGAGTCGTGCATCGCCATACATTTGGGTCGATTTCTCCGAAACGAAAGTATTTAGGACAATTCTGATGGAACTGGGCGATTTCCCAAGAAATTATCTGGACCCTTGAGAAAATTTATTTTTGAGCTAGCTGCAGCCGTTTCCGAGATATAAACGAAAAACGGCGGAAAAAAAAGTAGCGTTTTGGAGCCGAAAAAAGTGCATACACATGCAATCTTAAAATGTTCATATTTGTCGAAATACACCAGCGGAACGACCGTACGATGTCGCGATGGTAAGTGGAAGAGTTCTAGTTGAACCGCATCGTAAATTTCATAGGGCAAATAGAAAATTCGGCCCGGCACGAACGTATGAAAAGTGACATTTTTTGACATTTCAACAAAATTACAAAATGCAACGACACGACAAAGGGAGCATCGTGAATAAAAATTCGTCCAGAAAGAGACGGACGAATTTAATCAGTTAATTAAGAAGTTAATCGTTAAATGGATTCGACGAAATATATCCTAATCCAGTAAGCATTTTATTGTGTGTCCGTCAATACCGTTTCGCGCCCAGAGAATTGAGCGCGAAAAAAGCCTTTGCTGCAGTAAATTTGGAAAGAGTAAGGGGTACAGCCCTCTCAGATTTTAATATATTGTAATAATAATATTTATATTTAAAATTAGGGAAGGGTTGTTACCTAACTACTTAAAAGAAAGGATTCAATATGTCCAAGAAAAACATGACCACAATACCCGTCAAAAAAATGATTTGTATATAAAGTATAAACAGAGAAATTACTCCCAGAATTATTTGTATTTTAAAGGTTTGAAAATGTTTAATGCCCTACCAGGTGAAATAAAAGTGATAACAAACATAAACCAGTTTAAAAGAGCAGCAAATATATATGTAAAGTTAACCTTTTAATGTGATGAATTTATGTATGTTGTTGATTATATATATATATATATATATATATATATATATATATATATATATATATATTTTATTTATACATGTTTATAATAGTGTTACCGTCTTTTTTTGTTTTGTTTTTAATAATGTACATTTAGGTATTTGTAAGGTAAACAGCTCCAGGCTGAATAAAGCATTCATTCATTCATTTTACTTGCCTAACATTTAATAGACAAGGGACCGCCTGCTTTACATCCCCTCCGAAGGATGGTATATCCACTACGTAATCCTCGTCTGAAATTACGTAACTGTTTGAATTTGTTATTTTATATTTTATCAAATAGTATTAAGGTAAAGTTGAATTTTGTGAAAGGGGATTCATCAAATTTCCCCAAAGTTGATTATGACATGATAGATTACTTCTAAAACAAAATTTGGATTTTTTGTGAGCAAACGTGAAAAATCAACACGACGTTAGAACACATCTGTCATTTGACCGCTAGTTGACATTGTTGCCATATATTGCCAAATATGTTTTTAAAAATCTAATCGGCATTAAAAATTATTTAAAATATTTAATAATTCACGCCTATTATTATTTTTTACATCCCAAAATTGGATGGATAAATATATTAAAATTGATTTAATAAATAAGCTTTATACTCCTGTTTTCTTCAATTATCCTTACTAGAACCGCTAGAACTAGAGAAGGAATTTCAACTTGGCAACACCAACTGTTTTATATAAAACCCTTCTATCAAAAAATCCATACAGTCTACCTACGTCATCGGCCAAACTTCCTATGTCACCAATTTAAAAGACCTGTTGCTCCACTTATTTTAACTTCTGTTTTCTCAAAAAATTTAAACTTATTTTTGCGGAAATCTGTATTGGAATGCTTGTTTATATTCTATGATATTATTCAATAAAAAAAATAGGAAAATACCCCATTGTCAATATTAGTGGAATCATTTTTAGATACTTCCTGAAAGTACATACTTATGGCATTGGTTACCACAACAGTTTTCCTTACAATCTACAATTGTATCTAATGTTATGTTTCGTGATTAGAATTCAAATTATGTAGTTTTGACATTTTGAAGATGTACATGACAATTTTTTGATTTGTGTAATGATCTGCAATGTATCAAAGGCATCAATAAAAATTCTTCTACTACTAATACTACTACATAGTCAAGTCAAGTCTGGAAGATGATATTTTTGAAAAACTTGGACAACCATTCGGTATGGCATTGTCATCTCTCAGGGTTCAGGTTCGAACACGAAGATCGACAATGATTGGTCACGTTTTGTCACATTTTACAGGGTAGGTAGGTCGACAACTACGTTACTGTACTCAGTAAAAACAGAACATTAAAAAATTAATTGACATAAATAATGAACAATACATACTTTTCATGGAGTTTCAGTACTCGATGGACAATTGGAATATCTCTCCCCTCCACTTTAAAAACAACAATTTCACCAACTTTAACAGGTTCTTCAGGATAGTTAGTTAAAAATAATAAATCTCCCCTGTGAAAAGCTGGTTCCATACTACCAGACAAAACTACAACTATAGGGCTCTCACTACCAGTTACCACCATTAATCCTTTCCATATCATCAGAGCTGAAGAAACTATCATACCAAAACTAAGTACTTGGTACAGAAACTAAAAAAAAAAGCATGGTTTTCAGGTTTTCATACGGTTGGACTACAAAGTGAGGTCATTTCGTGAAATATAACTGTGTGTATAACTCATCGAAGAGTGGAGAAAGGACCAAGCTCTGACCTTATGTAAAAGTGGTTTCCGTTAAATTGGCTATATTTATGTTATGTATTTCGGCATGTTGAACAAAGGTGTCCATAGGCACGAAGTCCCAAACCCTAAGGATATCGAGATACGATACATTAAAGTTGGATATTTTATGTATATCATGTATAGTCCCTTGAGATAAAGTTTTTACCCCAAAAGTTCTGGGACCGGACCGCAAGACATTAAACCCCCTGTTTTCGAGGGCGGGGAACACGATGGTGACAATATTTTCCGACCTACCGTCCAAATCGAAAAAACCACTCCATTGTCCGATTTTTCGTCGCTAGGCTTGCAAGGGCTTGTGGAATTGGGTTTGACTTGGTCAATTTGAATAAAATAAGTAAATATTGATCACAGCTGACCTAACTCACCCCCAGGGGTTGAAACTACCCCCACCCCCAATACCAAAATGCCACGAAAATAACGAAAATCAGCTGAAAACCGGTATACCCCCGTTTTCAAGGTCGAGGAATACGATGGTGATAATATTTCCCGACCTACTTTTCACCCACTACCCCTAAACCGAATTTCCGGTGCTAGGCTTGCGAGGGCTTGTCGTATCGGATTTTTTTTTTGGTCAATTCGAATAAAATAGGTAAATATTGACCACAGGTGACCTAATCCACCTCCAGGGGTTAAAACTACCTCCACCCCCCAAATAACGAAGTGCCACGGAAACAAAATCAGCTTGAAAGCGGTATGCTCCCGTTTTCGAGGGCGAAGAGCACGATGGTGACAATATTTCCCGGCATATCCTTCACCCACTACCCCCCTTTTTTTGTGCACACGATAACTCTGGAACCGTTTAAGATATTTAGTAGAAATAAGAGAAGCTAACGTCTCCAAAAATTGTATTAGACATCCCCTTGCCACCCCCACCATTGTTAAAGGGGGTGAAAAAAATAAAATTGTGATTTAGTGTGTGTACAAGAACCAAAGGCCTCAAAAATTTTTTTTAAAACTCAATTGTTGTTTTCGTGGCATTTCGTTGTTGGGGGTAGTTTCAACTCCCCGGGGTGGGTTAGGTCACCTGTGGTCAATATTTACCTATTTTATTCAAATTGACCAAAGAAATACCAATCCGACAAGATCTCGCAAGCCCAGCACCGGGAAATTGGAAAAGGGGTTGGTTTTAGGGTCGGGAAATATTATCACCATCGAAAACGGGTATACCGCTTTTCAGCTGATTTTCGTTGTTTCCGTGGCACTTCGTTATTGGGGGTGGAGGTAGTTTCAACCCCTGGGGGTGGGTTAGGTCACGTGTGGTCAATATTTACCTATTTTATTCGAATTGACCAAAAAAAAAAATCCAATACGACAAGCCATCGCAAGCCTAGCACCGGAAAATCGGAAAAGGGGGTAGTTTTCAGGTTTTGGGGTTGTGGGTGAAAAGGTCAGGAAATATTATGACTATCGTATTCCTTGACCTTGAAAAAGGGGATATACCGGTTTTCAGCTGATTTTCGTTATTTTCGTGGCATTTTGGTATTGGGGGTGGGGGTAGTTTCAACCCTTGGGGGTGAGTTAGGTTACCTGTGGTCAATATTTATTTATTTTATTCAAATTAACCAAGAAAGACCCGATCCGACAAGCCCTTGCAAGCCTAACGTCGAAAAATAGGAAAAAGGAGTGGTTTTTTAGATTTGGGGATAGTGGTTGGACGGTAGGTCGGAAAATATTGTCACCATCGTGTTCCCCGCCCTCGAAAACAGGGGGTTAATGTCTTGCGGTCCGGTTGCAGAACTTTTGGGGTAGAACTTTTGGGGTAAAAACTTTATCTCAAGGAACTATACATGATATACATACAATATCCAACTTTAACGTATCGTATCTCAAAATCCTTAGGGTTTGGGACTTCGTGCCCATGGACACCTTTGTTCAGCATGCCGAAATACATAACATATCAAAAATATAGCCAATTTAACGGAAACCACTTTTACATAAGGTCAGAGCGAGGTCCTTTATGAAAAATTTTCATAATTAATGCCACAATAATGTTGTAGCATTAAGGCTAGGATTTTGCAGAGTGAGAGGGAAATATGCGTTTATTTTCGATTTATTGCAAATATTTAAAAAACTACACAGAGTATAATCTTAAAACTGCTTTAGGTATTTGCTATTGATCTAACGAATACAACTATATATATTTTTTATTATAAATTTCTGTTATATTTAAATATCGTAGTTTGCCAATGAAAATAGTGCCTAATTTCATTATTAAAGTATGGCCTTTGCCTATATACAAAATTAATGATAAAAACTATATATGGTTGTATTCCTTAGAGCAATGGGAAGTATCTGAAATTATTTTTAAGATTATACCATTTATGATTTTTTAAATATTTATAATAAACCGAAAATAAACGCATATTTCCCTCTCACTCTGCAAAATTCTAGCCTTAAAAGTAATTTCTGGTAAAATCGGAAGTGTTATTACCACCAGTAAATAATTAATTCTCTTATAGCAGGCAAAAAATTACTAAGGACCTACATCCGAAAATCAAGATTAAAAAAGTTACAACAATTAAAAAATATATATAACACTCAAAAATTAGACAATTAAATTAAAATAACTCAAAAACTACTGCAGATCTGACTTTTTGGAATAAGAACAATTTTGTTTAAAATTTAATTCCTAATCGATTGGCATATATTTCAAACCTTCCTTGATTGAAAAATATTTTTAAACTGCAGCGCCATCTCTGGTGATAATGTTATAATAGTAAATTGTACTTCCTGAAGAAGGCATTAACCATAGAAATCCATTACCGTTTACAGAATAAAAATATATTTCTTAGTTTCCGAAATATCGGCTGTGGGAATGTTAATTGAAACACACTGTATATATACAGTGTGTCCCAAATCGATCCCCACCATTGGGATATCGGAAACTGTAAGAGATAGAGAGTCGGTTAAATTAGCAAAGTTGTGGCAATTTCAATGCTGATTTTAAATCTGCTGATAAATCGAGGCTAACTGCGATCGTCTTCGAGTTATTTTCAAAAAACTGAAATTTTGTATTTTAGTTTTTGTCAAATATCTCAAAAAGAGCAATCGTACAAAGATAAAACTTTAACCTTCTAAAGGCACTAAGGGTAACGTTTTAGTAGTGCCATTCGTTTTTTTCTAAAGCGTTTAGTTTTTGAGATGCGACCTACAACTTTCAATTTTCTTATGGGCGCCATATTGGATTTTTACAGATTTAAAATATACATACAATTCTCGTTCTCCTGATGAATATCACTAATAGTTTATGGTTAACTACCTGTAAAAATGAATGTTTCGAAAAACGGTAAGAGACAATTTCCGGTTTACCCAGAAATGACCGCAATTTTCGATTTTTAAATTTATTTATTATATATTTTTATATACCTGGATTCAAGACAACATTCTGAATATACCATGAGATTTTCGCGAATTTTTGAGTCGATGTTAAGTTTTTTTAAGTATTTTAGGACATTCGTCTAGAGTGCTTTGGAATACCAAAATTTGTTCTACGGCAGGTAAAGTCCAAGGAAAAAATATAATTTTTTGTTTAATTTCATTAATAACTATTTACGAAGCCTCCAAAATTGAACAAATCACTTTTTTATCGAAAACTTTTTTTTTCAAATGGGAAGGTGGTGGCTCATACTGTTTAATAAATTATAGATTTTTTTCTGAATCCATTGATATCCATTTCAAATTTATCCTATTTGTTTTTCTATTTTATTGAACTTATTTAAAAATAAAAAATCACTTTCAATATAACTTTTCTTGAACCTTAACGTAGTTGCCTTTGCAAAAATCATATGTCTAATAATGAAATGTGAATTATAGTCTTTTAGTTCTTTCTTTTGTTTCTTAATAGGTATAAGGACTAACGCAAACTATAAGAATCAATAAAAATTATTTTGAAAGTGATTTTTTATTTATAAATAAATTTAATAAAATAGAAAAACAAATAGCATAGATTAGAAATGGATATCAATGAATTCAGAAGAAATACATAATTTATTGAACAATATGAGCCACCAACCCCATTTGAAAAAAAAAAGTTTTCGATAAAAAAGTGATTTGTTCAATTTTGGAGGCTTCGTAAACAGTTATTAATGAAATTAAATGAAAAATTATAATTTTCCCTTGGACTTTACTGCCGTAGAACAAATTTTGGTATTCCTATGCACTCTAGACGAATGTCTTAAAATGCTTAAAAAAACTAAACATCGACTCAAAAATTCGCGAAAATTTCATGGTATACTCAGAATATTATCTTGAATCCAAATATGTAAAAATATACAGGGTGTTCCATTTAAACATGGAAAGTTGCGGTCATTTCTGGGTAAACCGGAAATGGTCTCATATCGTTTTTATGTCCAAAAATCCATTTTTACAGATAGTTCACGCATCTCAAATTTCAAATGGATAAGTTAAAAAATAAAGGAAATATAGGGGGGGAGGGGGGGGTCACTAGCCTGTGACACCCGGTATACACGAATATAATAACACAAACGTACGTCTGGCAAAAAAAAAATAACAATAATACTAATTTTAAAAATAATTCACTTTAAAACATAAAAAAACTTTAAACGAGTTTTTCTCAAAATGCCATTTTCCAAAACGGTTGCAATGATTTAAAAAAACTATTTACTATATATATATTGACTTAAATCTTTCGGCAATTTGTCGAAAATCACGTTGGCGAGTTAGCTAATGTACAATTTTTTTTTCAAAAGCTTGTTATTTACATTATATCCCTCCTTTTTTACCCGTTTTTGGCCGAAAAAATTGCATTTTTTTGTTTTTGTCAGTAAAAAAAGTGTAGAATTTTTTTTTGTTGGAATTTTGAAAAATGTCGACATTAACAAACTAAAGGACGTAATGTTTAACAAGACTGTTTTTGATTTTTGTGTTGCAGACCAATGGGGACGGACCTATCTCTGGAACCGTGTGCCATGTTATTCTTGAGGTCTCTATTTCAGTGCATTGAAGCTACACCAGCCATTTCACCCCACCACTAAAAAAGTTATTGCATAATTTCTTACACATTTATTACAAATTATTACCACCAAAATTAATTTTATTACCATTGCCCGTAATTAATTATAAGCGAACAACGTAGATTACCCTTAAACCTACACCAGCCACTCGTAACTTTTTACCTAATTGACATATCGAGATGGGTCTTGCGCCATAATTTATTACAAATAAATTACATTCGACCCACCATAATCGAAATACCGTATAATCAAACCCTGGGGGTAAAAACCACCCCAAAGGTGTAATTTTAATTATATTATATGCATAACATTAAAATTAGCTCTAAATTTATTAAAATAACTTGTGTAAAGATTCTTAACAAAAATTACAAAATATCTAATCATTTCTTCCACCGAGGGTGAAATCAACCCCTATTTTTTAAATACGGGTATCGCTATTGGTGATAGTTTCAAATGGTTCAGTAATTAAATTTCACATAAAGCAACAAAAATTAACATGTTTGATTTTAAATATTTCATTAATTTCCAGGATTACATCTTACAAAAGATAATGATGAGAATAGGAAAAGTAGACAAAGTGTTTTATTTTTTAGAAGTGCCACATAAATTGCAATAAATAATGTATTAACCTTATCAATAAGAAGACAAAATACGAAAATCTACAAAGTTGTTTTAAATGCTTTAATATATTATTACACTAACTCACCACCACTTAACTATTATAAAACGTCATTTTGTCCAATACACAGAAATTAACATAGAAATTAGTATTTAATTATGCCAGAATGCAATAATAAAAAAGTTGTTCCTTCACACGCTCTAATATTTTATTACATTAGCCCACCACTATTTAATTATTAAAAAGTTATCAGATCTAGTTTAGTATACACCAAGTGACCTAAAAAATAATTCTTAGATGTGTCCGACTGCAGTAATTAATTATTAACCCTCTTAGTATGAACCAAAAATACGAAAAATTGACAAAGTACTCTTAAATGCTTTAATATTTTATTACATTAGCCCACCACTACTTAATTATTAGAAAATGATCAGATTCAATTTATTATACATTGATAGAAATAAATTTTTAGTTGTGCCCGATCGCAGTAATAAATTATTAACTTTTTAGTAAGAAGCAAAGATACAAAAAACCCACAAAGTTGTTCCAGATGATTTATTATTTTATTACAGTAGCTCACCACCATTTTGTTATCAGAAAAGAAACACATTTCATTTAGCATACATCAGCTGACCTAGTAATTCATTTTTAGTTGTGTCCGATATCCAATTGCAGTTATAAATCATTCTATTAATAAGAAGCAAACATACGAAAAATCCAAAAAGTTGCTTCACACGCTCTAATATTTTATTACATTATCCCATCACTATTTAGTTATTAAAAGGTTATCAGATCTAGTTTAGTATGCACCAATTGGCCTAAAAATTAATTTTTAGATGTGCCCGATTGCAGTAATAAATTATTAACCCTCTTAGTATGAACCTAAAATACGAAAAATCCACAAAGTAGTTTTAAATGCTTTAATATTTTATTACTTTAGCCCACCGCTATTTAATTATTAGACAATGGGCAGATTTAGGTTAGTATACATCAATTGACCTTCAAATTACTTTTTAGTTATGCTCGAGTGCAGCAATAAATTATTAACCCACTTAGCAAGAAGCAAAAATAAGAAAAATCCATAAAGTTGTATTATAGGCTCTAATACTTTATTACATTAGCCAACACTATTTAATTATTAAAAAATGATCAGATATAGTTTAGTATACACCAATTGGCCTAAAAAATAATTTTTAGTTGTGCCCGATTGCAGTTATTGTATGAACCAAAAATACGAAAAATCCACAAAGTAGTTTTAAATGCTTTAATATTTCATTACATTAGCCCACCGCTGTTTAATTATTAGAAAATGATCAGATTTAGTTTATCATGCATCAATTGACATAGAAATAAATTTTTAGTTGTGCCCGATTGCAGTAATAAATTATTAACCCTCTTAGTAAGAAGCAAAGACACGAAAAATCCACAAAGTTGTTTCACCCTCTCTAATATTTTGTTACATTAGCCCACCTTCATTTAATTATTAGAAAATGATCAGATTCAGTTTATTATGCATCAGTTGACCTAGAAATAAATATTTAGTTGTGCCCGATTGCAGTAATAAATTATTAACCCTTTTAGCAAGAAGCAAAGATACGAAAAATCCAAAAAGTTGTTCCAACAACTTGAATATTTTATTACATTAGCCCACCGCTATTCAATTATTAGAAAATGATCAGATTCAGTTTATTATACATCAGTTGACCTAGAAATAAATTTTTAGTTTTGCCTGATTGCAGTAATAAATTATTAACCCTCTTAGTAAGAAGCAAAGACACGAAAAATCCACAATGTTGTTTCACCCGCTGTAATATTTTATTACATTAGCCCACCTCTATTTAATTATTAGAAAATGATCAGATTCAGTTTTTTATACATCAGTTGACCTAGAAATAAATTTTTAGTTTTGCCTGATTGCAGTAATAAATTATTAACCCTCTTAGTAAGAAGCAAAGACACGAAAAATCCACAATGTTGTTTCACCCGCTGTAATATTTTATTACATTAGCCCACCTCTATTTAATTATTAGAAAATGATCAGATTCAGTTTATTATGCATCAGTTGACCTAGAAATACATTTTTAGTTATGCCCGATTGCAGTAATAAATTATTAACCCTATTAGCAAGAAGCAAAGACACGAAAAATCCACAAAGTTGTTTCACCCGCTCCAATATTTTATTACATTAGCCCACCTCTATTTAATTATTAGAAAATGATCAGATTCAGTTTATTAAACATCTATTGACCTATAAATAAATTTTTAGTTGTGCCCGATTGCAGTAATAAATTATTAACCCTCTTAGTAAGAAGCAAAGATACGAAAAATCCAAGAAGTTGTTTCACCCGCTCTAATATTTTATTACATTAGCCCACCTCCATTTAATTATTAGAAAATGAACAGATTCAGTTTATTATACATCTGTTGACCTATAAATTTTTAGTTGTGCCCTATTGCAGTAATAAATTATTAACCCTGTTAGCAAGAAGCAAAGACACGAAAAATCCACAAAGTTCTTTCACCCGCTCCAATATTTTATTACATTAGCCCACCTCTATTTAATTATTAGAAAATGATCAGATTCAGTTTATTATGCATTAGTTGACCTAGAAATAAATTTTTAGTTGTGCCCGATTGCGGTAATAAATTATTAACCCTTTAGCAAGAAGCAAAGATACGAAAAATCCAAAAAGTTGTTCCAACAACTTGAATATTTTATTACATTAGCCCACCGCTATTCAATTATCAGAAAATGATCAGACTCAGTTTACTATACATCAGCTGACCTAGAAATAAATTTTTAGTTGTGCCCTATTGCAGTAATAAATTATTAACCCTCTTAGTAAGAAGCAAAGACACGATAAATCCACAAAGTTGTTTCACCCGCTCTAATATTTTATTACATTAGCCCACCTCTATTTAATTATCAGAAAATGATCAGACTCAGTTTACTATACATCAGCTGACCTAGAAATAAATTTTTAGTTGTGCCCGATTGCAGTAATAAATTATTAACCCTCTTAGTAAGAAGCAAAGATACGAAAAATCCAAGAAGTTGTTTCACCCGCTCTAATATTTTATTACATTAGCCCACCTCCATTTAATTATTAGAAAATGATCAGATTCAGTTTATTATACATCTGTTGACCTAGAAATAAATGTTTAGTTGCGCCCGATTGCAGTAATAAATTATTAACCCTCTTAGTAAGAAGCAAAGACACGAAAAATCCACAAAGTTGTTTCACCCGCTCTAATATTTCATTACATTAGCCCACCTCTATTTAATTATTAGCAAATGATCAGATTCAGTTTATTATACATCTGTTGACCTATAAATAAATTTTTAGTTGTGCCCGATTGCAGTAATAAATTATTAACCCTCTTAGTAAGAAGCAAAGTTACGAAAAATCCAAGAAGTTGTTTCACCCGCTCTAATATTTTATTACATTAGCCCACCTCTATTTAATTATTAGAAAATGATCAGATTCAGTTTATTATACATCTGTTGACCTATAAATAAATTTTTAGTTGTGCCCGATTGCAGTAATAAATTATTAACCCTCTTAGTAAGAAGAAAAGACACGAAAAATCCACAAAGTTGTTTCACCCGCTCTAATATTTTATTACATTAGCCCACCTCCATTTAATTATTAGAAAATGATCAGATTCAGTTTATTATACATCTGTTGACCTATAAAGAAATTTTTAGTTTTGCCTGATTGCAGTAATAAATTATTAACCCTCTTAGTAAGAAGCAAAGACACGAAAAATCCACAAAGTTGTTTCACCCGCTCTAATATTTTATTACATTAGCCCACCTCTATTTAATTATCAGAAAATGATCAGATTCAGTTTATTATATATCTGTTGACCTATAATCAGTTTACTATACATTTTTGGTTGTGCCCGATTGCAGTAATAAATTATTAACCCTCTTATAGTCAGAGAGCAGCCAATCTGTAGGAAGCATTTTAAAAGTAGTCTATACAACTCGCGAACACCCATCTAAAAAACAGATGATATTATGTAAAATGACCTTCTGGATTTGATTTTTGAGTTCGCCCGTTAATTCGAGATTGCCAAATCGGTCAATTCGCAAATTTTTTGAAAAATTTTAAAATTATGAGTTAATTTTTGTTTTGCACATAACACATCATACCTTTTTTATTTTAATTCCGATTTAGACCAATATTTTACACACTATCCCTCCAATATTCTTCGACAGGCTGATGGCAAAGAATATAGTGTAACTAATAATATAGTGCCCAAAAAAAATATAATTACTCTCTATTGTCGCGGTTTTTTAAAATTTGCATTGAAAAATACCCGATCGAGGTAACTTCTTTATTTTTAAAGAGAGAGTTATAGTATAAACGAGAAAAATGTTCCTTATACTTTAAACAAACTTTTTTATAAAGAGATTTTTTTGAAATTCGGCTCATGTAACGAGATGACGCTGTTGAATGCGGCAGCGCAACTCGTCCGCATTAATTTAAAGCACAGAAGACTAAACAATTAGTCTTCTGTGATTTAAAGCATTAACTTCTGTTAACGTCGCCCATCTGTGGTGTCGTTTAAGCGATCAAGTGAGTCTACGGATTATTTAGTTTCTATTTGCAATTAAATGTTATAAAATTATGTAGATAATCTCGAAACATACATTAAAAAATATATTTTCATTAATTATAACAGCAAGTGGGTACTAAACATTACATTTTCCTTCGCATAAACAACTTATGTTACATTGCACGTTTGCTTTGCTACACTTGCAGCTTGTAGTACAGTTATATAATTTACATTTACAAAATGGAGTTAACTCAATAAAATTGGGTTTTGGGCTTTTTGAAATCATCTTTGGAAATAAGATTTCCTCCTTTAGGTACCATCCAAAATTTAAACATTTGGAATTCTAGGCTTAATTTGGTAGGCTGTCTTGTAACTAGTACATTGCAGAAATGCCCTTTTTACTTGTATTCTCTGTACTAGGATTTACAATTTCTGATTTTCTTTTATAAGCAGTTTGGGTATACGATCTTCTACATTGTGCATGGTAAATTGAATTTAGTTATAAAAATACATTTTTCTGTTCTAAATATTGTTTTAGAGCCACAGAAATGTCACGGATTTTGCATTTGATCGGTACATTTCTAAAACCGTAAATATCGCTCGCAGACAAAAAATTTTCATACCATTATGTTAGTGAACGAATTCTGAACAACTTTCGAAATGTCCGTCTGTCTGTCCGTCCGACACGTTTCTTGTAAGCACGATAACTGAAGAAAGAAAATTCCGATTGTACTGAAATTTGGACAGTAAATTAGTGTTAGCTAGAGGAAGAACCCTATTTGAACAAAATCGATCGGTACATAAAAATGTATTACTTAAAACCCAATAGTGCCCATTGTATGATTTATCATACAGAGGTTAGGTTGTCTCTAATGAAGTGTAAACAAATCGAGTGTGATAAATTCAGTGATTTTGTTCATCTAAAGTGTTATTTGCATATATAGACAATAAGCTTAGGACAAAAATTCGATAGTTTCATACTTGAGTAAGTTATAACTGAGCGTTCTACAACCAGTAAATTTCTACGCAGCAGAAAATGAGTTCACGGTAAGATTATGTTTCAAAATGTTCATTTACAAGTAATTTATTTGACTTTTATTCATGTAATAATTCTTTATACATATTATAGGATGTAATTATACCATTTCATAGTCATATTAATTCTTTCTGTAATTGCAGCAGCGGAAAAAACTTTTCGTATGATATATCATACGGTAGGCAGAAGGCGGTATGAATGTTAGTTTTGTTTCAGAACTTCTTTTTCATTGAATGAGGCTATGAAGCCTTATTTTGGCCGTAACAATATGAAGCAATTTATAAAGGGAAAGCCTATTCGCTATGGCTTTAAATTTTGGTGCCTCACAACTCCCCAGGGGTACTTATTGAAATTCAACCCCAACACGGGCAGTGGGGATAAAATTAAGGGTAAAACTTTGGGATCCAGTGTCACCGAGAAACTTTGTATGAAATATATTCCCCCGCATTCGACCATATATTTGGATAATTTTTTCAACTTCTTACCATTACTTGAGCTTCTGCAAAATAATAAAATTCAATGTATTGGTACCATCTGCTCTGACCGTATAGAGAAAGCTCCTTCAAAAGAGCTGCAAAAAGAAAAACGAGGGACTTCTCGTATTCTGATTGACTCTAATAGTGGTATTCAACTCACCAGATGGCATGACAATAGTCAAGTGAAGATCGCAATCAACATCAAAAACAAAGACATTTGTTTGACAAAAGGCACGTGCAAAAGATGATCTAAACAACAAAGGAAGCAAGTTGATGTGGATCAACCGACACTTATAAGTCTCTATAACCAAGGAATTGGAGGTGTGGATATGTTCGATAAAATGAGAGGACTATCGTATACGAATCAAATCTCACAAATGGTATTGGGCAATGATTTGCTTTTGCTTGAATGGATCGGTAATCAACATGTGGCTTCTTTATCGTTTTGTCTATCCAAAAGTGTCCCTTCTGCAGTTTTTGAGAATTGTTCTCACAACTTTAACTGCCCCTGAACATTTAGCTGGCCCCAAACCAAAATGTAGTAGAAATATATTGAAAGAGGTATGATAAAACTGATCACTTGATTGATAAAATTTCTACACAAAGACGTTGTGGTTATTGTACAAAATTTTCTTGTGTCAAATGTAACACAGGATTACATCCAGACATATGCTTTTGAAGATATCATACCCTTCTATGTGATATATTCTGCTATTTTCTCTTAAATTTATTGAATATTTTGTATTATAATAAATAATATTTTTTAATAATATTCTACATGTATATTCCTATGGTATGATATATCATACGTCAAAAAAATCAGTGAAAATGCACAGCAATAAATAAAATGTGATTTGAGGTCAATCAATATTTTTTTCAAAAATTTTCCAAAAAAAATTACTCGGGCACTATTGGGGTTTGGTATAATTTTTTTACAAAGTCTTTTACCAACTAAGATCGTACTATAAAATTAAAAATGTCTGAAAGTAACATTATTTACAAAAAAACTGCGAAAAGTATCCTATTGAATGTATAACAATTATATAAAAATCCAGTGAACAGGCGAAGAGTACGTTTTTAGCTTGTTTCCTTTGATTTCCTATCCGAGTAATTATAATATATTATGCCAAACTATGTGTTTATAACGCACTAAATATAAGGACTGAGACAAAAAGCACTTTCAACTTAACATAAATGGACACTGGAAAATAATAATCACCCGGCACGTGTCTGCGTTTAGCTCTAGATGCGATTGCGGTCGATTCATAGTAGAGCGCATTCGTTCGGACGCTGAAACAATCAATGAATATTTCGATTAGGGAGCAAAATTTCAAAAAAAACTTCTTATAAAAGATTTTATTTAGTTCATTCGGAACATTTTCTTCGGTTATAGTAGGCACCTAACTTTAAAAATAAAAAAGATACCTGGATCGGACATTTTACTCTGCAAATTTTAAAGATTTTGCGTCAAAGAAAAGTTGTTATTTTTTTTTGCCAACTAATTATTTTTTAGGTAAAGTTTTTTACTTTCAACATATCAAAGAATAGTTAGAGAATATTGTGTAAAAAAATTAAAAAATTCTGAAGTAAAATAAAAAATATATGACGTGTTATATGAAAAACAAAAAATAACACATAATTTTTATTTTTTTTAGAAAATTGCCAATTTGGTCATTTTGGCAATCTCAAATCAATGGGCGAATTCAAAAATCAAGTTTAGCAGGTTATTTTACATAAGATTACCTATTTTGTAGGTGGGTGTTCGCGAGTTGTATAGAGGGTGTCGAATTCAGAGGCTTCCACTATTAGTAAGAAGCAAAGACACGAAAAATCCACAAAGATGTTTCACCCTCTCTAATATTTTATTACATTAGCCCACCTCCATTTAATTATTAGAAAATGATCAGATTCAGTTTATTATACATCTGTTGACCTATAAATAAATTACTTCCACATCCAGTGGAAGTATAGTATCGACAAAAAAATTTAAAAAAATTTTTATTGTTCAAATAGGCTTAGAATGTCATGAAACGTCGAGATTTCAAGTTTGAGCAAAAAAAAAATTTCTGTCTGTCGGTCTGTAACTTTTTTTGTGCGCACGTTTACTCTGGAACCGTTTGAGATATTGACTTGAAATTTGGTACACGTATGTACTTTAACGAGATCTAGAACTAGATTATATTTTCATCTTGTTCCGTCGAAGGGTTGGGGGGTAAACTGGGGTAAATTTGGAGTAAATAGGTAAATCAAGCAGGTAAGAGTTCATAAAATTGATATTTAGTATAGGCAAGAGAAGCTAAGGTCTCAAAAAAAATTTTGGCATTAGCCACCCCTATTACCACCCCCACCCCATTATTAAAGAGGATGAAAAAAATGTGATTTAGTGTGTGTACAAGAACCAGAAACCTCAAAATATTTTTTTACTTTATTATACATCTGTTGACCTATAAATAAATTTTTAGTTGTGCCCGATTGCAGTAATAAATTATTAAATTATCTTAGTAAGAAGAAAAGACACGAAAAATCCACAAAGTTGTTTCACCCGCTCTAATATTTTATTACATTAGCCCACCTCCATTTAATTATTAGAAAATGATCAGATTCAGTTTATTATACATCTGTTGACCTATAAATAAATTTTTAGTTGTGCCCGATTGCAGTAATAAATTATTAACCCTCTTAGTAAGAAGCAAAGACACGAAAAATCCACAAAGTTGTTTCATCCTCTCTAATATTTTATTACATTAGCCCACCTCTATTTAATTATTAGAAAATGATCAGATTCAGTTTATTATACATCTGTTGATGTATAATAAACTGAATCTTATCATTTTCTAATAATTAAATAGGCTAATGTAATAAAATATTAGAGCGGGTAAAACAACTTTGTGGATTTTGCGTGTCTTGGCTTCTTACTAAAAGGGTTAATAATTTATTACTGCAATCGGGCGCAACTAAAAATTTATTTCTAGGTCAACTGATGTATAGTAAACTGAGTCTGATCATTTTCTGATAATTGAATAGCGGTGGGCTAATGTAATAAAATATTCAAGTTGTTGGAGCAATTTTTTGGATTTTTCGTATCTTTGCTTCTTGCTAAAGGGTTAATAATTTATTACTGCAATCGGGCACAACTAAAAGTTTATTTCTAGGTCAACTAATGAATAATAAACTGAATCTGATCATTTTCTAATAATTAAATAGAGGTGGGCTAATGTAAGCTAATTCAAGTTGTTGGAACAACTTTTTGGATTTTTCGTATCTTTGCTTCTTGCTAAAAGGGTTAATAATTTATTACTGCAATCGGGCACAACTAAATATTTATTTCTAGGTCAACTGATGCATAATAAACTGAATCTGATCATTTTCTAATAATTAAATGAAGGTGGGCTAATGTAACAAAATATTAGAGAGGGTGAAACAACTTTGTGGATTTTTCGTGTCTTTTCTTCTTACTAAGAGGGTTAATAATTTATTACTGCAATCGGGCACAACTAAAAATTTATTTATAGGTCAACAGATGTATAATAAACTGAATCTGATCATTTTCTAATAATTAAATGGAGGTGGGCTAATGTAATAAAATATTAGAGCGGGTGAAACAACTTTGTGGATTTTTCGTGTCTTTGCTTCTTACTAAGAGGGTTAATAACTTATTACTGCAATCGGGCACAACTAAAAATTTATTTCTATGTCAATTGATGCATGATAAACTAAATCTGATCATTTTCTAATAATTAAACAGCGGTGGGCTAATGTAATTAAATATTAAAGCATTTAAAACTACTTTGTGGATTTTTCGTATTTTTGGTTCATACAATAACTGCAATCGGGCACAACTAAAAATTATTTTTTAGGCCAATTGGTGTATACTAAACCATATCTGATCATTTTTTAATAATTAAATAGTGTAGGCTAATGTAATAAAGTATTAGAGCCTATAATACAACTTTATGGATTTTTCATATTTTTGCTTCTTGCTAAGTGGGTTAATAATTTATTGCTGCACTCGAGCATAACTAAAAAGTAATTTGAAGGTCAATTGATGTATACTAACCTAAATCTGCCCATTGTCTAATAATTAAATAGCGGTGGGCTAAAGTAATAAAATATTAAAGCATTTAAAACTACTTTGTGGATTTTTCGTATTTTAGGTTCATACTAAGAGGGTTAATAATTTATTACTGCAATCGGGCACATCTAAAAATTAATTTTTAGGCCAATTGGTGCATACTAAACTAGATCTGACAACTTTTTAATAACTAAATAGTGATGGGATAATGTAATAAAATATTAGAGCGTGTGAAGCAACTTTTTGGATTTTTCGTATGTTTGCTTCTTATTAATAGAATGATTTATAACTGCAATTGGACATCGGACACAACTAAAAATGAATTACTAGGTCAGCTGATGTATGCTAAATGAAATGTGTTTCTTTTCTGATAACAAAATGGTGGTGAGCTACTATAATATAATAATAAAATATCTGGAACAACTTTGTGGGTTTTTTTGTATCTTTGCTTCTTACTAAAAAGTTAATAATTTATTACTGCGATCGGGCACAACTAAAAATTTATTTCTATCAATGTATAATAAATTGAATCCGATTATTTTCTAATAATTAAGTAGTGGTGGGCTAATGTAATAAAATATTAAAGCATTTAAGATTACTTTGTCAATTTTTCGTATTTTTGGTTCATACTAAGAGGGTTAATAATTAATTACTGCAGTCGGACACATCTAAGAATTATTTTTTAGGTCACTTGATGTATACTAAACTAGATCTGATAACTTTTTAATAATTATATAGTGGTGGGCTAATGTAATAAAATATTAGAGCGTGTGACGGAACAACTTTTTTATTATTGCATTCTGGCATAATTAAATACTAATTTCTATGTTAATTTCTGTGTATTGGACAAAATGACGTTTGATAATAGTTAAGTGGTGGTGAGTTAGTGTAATAATATATTAAAGCATTTGAAACAACTTTGTAGATTTTCGTATTTTGTCTTCTTATTGATAAGGTTAATACATTATTTATTGCAATTTATGTGGTACTTCTAAAAAATCTTACTAATTACTATTTTCTAAATAATTCAGACTTTGTGCAAATATCAAGTCCACTAACATTCATTATGGCAAACAATGAAAATTAGACTCACGACTTGTTTTTCTGTACAAAAAATATTAAGCAAAATGTTTCCCACATTCACCTAATTCCAGACCTGTACTCTAATCACTTAGCTATAAATTTCTCTCTCGACCTTGATCAATCTCCTATGGACTATGATGAGGAAACAAAATATAATTTTAACAAATGTAATACGGAACGTGTAAATGCACAAATGTTACAATATATAAATCATGCATCTCCAATATCCCCTCATTCTTTCTGGAGAAACTTTATCAAATTGAAAACACACCAAAATTCACGAAAAATACTTCTCACATAAACTACCACCATTCATATTTAAATTAATCAAGATTAAAAAACAACTATACCGTGAAATCAAATCAATAACGAACCAGTTCTAAAGAGAAAATTTAATGACCTTAACAAAGACATCCATAAACTGATACTACAATACAGATCTTCACAATACTTAGAAGTGTGTCATGAAAAAAATATGTCAAAAGGAAAAAAGTACTAGAACCAAATAAAAAAATAATCAAAATATCGTAAACATAATATTACTCAATTTCTAATAGAAAATAATAAAACATTAACAGCAGATCAGGAAATCACAGACACATTCGCAAATCATTTTAAAAAATCATTCCAATTTAGTGAAAATGCCAACTTTGATGCAAATCACCAGAATGAAGTCGATAATTGGTACAACTCATATTTTGAGGAAAGGCATTTTAAAGATATTCCTCCTATAGACGCAGATGAGTACTATGCTGCAACCGTAACAAAAAAGAACACTACACCAGGATATGGCAATATATCATATGGTATATTAAAAAAACTAAACGCAGAAAAACACGAAGAAATAATGCGAATATACAACTACTGTTTAATGAACTCATTTTTTCCTCCAGAATAGAAAAAGGGTAATGTGATTACAATACCAAAGACAAATCTTGTTCACATTGACGTAGCCAACTACCGACCCATTACCTTGTTACTAGTAATTGGGAAAAATTTTGAAAAGATCATTAAAAAAAGAATAGAAGCATCTGTCGGTAATTACATATCCAACTATCAGTTTGGCTTCAGTCATGGATCAGCATGGATTCAGGCATGGATCATCCCTAGTAGTATTAACCAATAATGTCCAAACCAACAATAAACTAGGAAACAAGTTGGCTGCCATCCTGCTTGATATAAACAAGTCTTCGATGGTGTTTGGCACCACGGCTTTCTGTATAAATTACATCAAATTCGTTGCCCAGACTATATCATATGGATTTTGAAAACACTTCAAACCAATCTCTTCAAGTCCAAGTTAAAAACAAATTGTCGCTCCTAAACGAGGTTTATCACAAGGTTCTCCCCTTTCTCCACTACTCTACAATATTTTCTGTTATGACATATATAATTACAGCTGGAACATCTACGGAATGTTGACCATAATGCATATATGCTACAATTTGCTGACGATAATCGCCTGGTCTCCCATGGGAAATCTATGAGAAAAACCATTGAGAAACTACAGCAACTCTCAGATAATACAATATTCTGTATGAAGAAAAGGCGCACTATTCCAAATCCAAATAAATCTTATCTGATTATATTTAACCATAGAGTTACAGATAATTCTCCATCAATTAATCTACGTCAACAGACACTCGACCTTCTCAATCTTGCAAGTATCTAGGTATCAATATTGGCAGCACGCTAAATTTTAAGTCACACACAAAATGGTGTAAGCAAAGTGTTGTATCAAGAACTAAACACTTTAGATCTCTTACATATAAAAATGAAGGTATAAATATGTCTACGGCATGTAATATACACAAAACGATTTGCCGCATATACTGGAATATGGTTTCATTCTATTTGGAAATTGTCGAAAGCCAGCCTTAAGTAACATCGAAATAGGTGAAAGTAGTCTGAGGAAAATTACGAAAATTAGGCATTCCAATAAACCCTTGCAAAATCCCTATAATAACCTTCTTTACCAAAAAACCAAAATTAAACCTATACTCTCCCGATTACAAAGACTCTCAAAAAAATTCTCCAGCAACTCATCTAACATCGAATTAATAAATCCTTTAATTTACCCAACAAATCCCAACATCCCACCCAAAAGAGTATTCCCTACCCAAACAATTTAAGAATCCCTCATGTTATTACGTAATCAACAATAGTATAAAATACACACATATTATTTTTTATTACTGCTGTTTTTTTTTTGTAAAAACCTTATAAACAGAAGATGTATTATATTTGTTTTAAATTAATAAGTAACGTAAATATAATATAATGTACATAGGCTGGAAGACTTATGTCGTTAGCCAATTGGAATTTCCAATAAAGCTTTGTACTACTGTAGTATTACTACTGTGTTTAAATATGTAAGTCGTTACCCATTTAATAATTTATTGTTAAATGTTGTATTGTCGCATTATACAAATAGGTTCTAGATGTTTGTGTAAATGCTACAATAAAATGTAGGTTAAATAAGCCTATGTAAAAAAGCAGGTTATATAACTATATGGAAGTCTTGTTATTACCAAAATACATAAAAGTGGCTTTCTTGTTAATATGGAAGATGTAGCGTATACAACATTGTATACATGTTAATATTGTTAGTTGCATCTTACATAAGTAGGTGACCTGTATTACCACTGGCGACAATAAAAAAAAAGTTGAGTTGATAACGAGACCTCGAGCTGAACAGTATTGTTTTATTTCAACCTTTCTAAACCTTAACCAAGAAAATAACACCATTATAACCATTATAATATATACCTAGGTATTTGATTAAATCAACTATAATAATACATAAATACAAGAATTAATTTTTCATCCAAACGCTTACATTGAATATGTGCAACTAGAGACAAATAATATATGATTTAGACTGAAAAATATCCATGAAGCCGAGATGTCCAGGTTAAACGAGCAAGTAAACATTGTACATAGGTAAGTATAATACTTTGGATTTGGAAGACTTGCTATTCCAATTATGCAAGTAGTAATGTATATGAGCAGAATGAGTATAACTGCAGGATTTTCGCAAACATGTAAAAGATTCGCTCCCTGTAAGTTAGATAATAGATACCAGCACTTGCCAGATGGATAAAATTTGTTCATTTCTATGACATTTACCAAGGCTCTTTTGCAAACATGGTTTAAGTATTTTCCTTATTGTTGTATATACTCACATTTATTATCGGAAAGATGATTTCAGGCAACTCTAACTAATCTTCAGTTACCGAAGAAACAGATTTCATAAGGTATGTTTGACTTGAAATACCTACTATAGGTAATCACAATCATGTGTGAATTATTAATTATGAGATTTTAAGTGGTCCCCTGCTGGGAAACATTGTGTAGACTGTATTTAGTACTTCAAGTATTTAAATACCTTACTTAATTGTCTAATCAATATCGTGTGTTTAATGTTTTCATCTTCCATTTTTCATTAATATTTTACAAATACTTCACAAAGTTAAAAATGCTATAGTAGGTATACCATATTACACATATTGCACAGCGGTTAACCTCTCATATTTCAGGTGATTTTTGCAGTACATAGACAAATACACACATGGACTCCGCTTCCTGGGTAACTGAAGTATTTTATACGAATCAGCTGCTAAATTCTGATTAGCTTTTCTTGAAGTAAAAATAACCACCTTATTCCAAAGTGTGTATTGGGATTAAATATTTTAAAATAGATACCTGTCTTTTGTTCATTCGCTTCACATCATCAAATAAAGTCACCAGATCCATTTTAAAATTATGTTTTAGAGATCTTAAACAATTTACTAACGACGGTTATTGTGAAAAATCTTGTAATTTTTTTCAAATCGAAGTATTAGATTATAATAGTAGGTTATGTTATCTTCTTAAGTATAAAGATGACGTACACGTTCACGTCTCAGGTCATAACAGGCTAGAGATGGGTCGTTGGGTCGTTAACTCTGTGACGCTATTTTGTCGCGGTATTTTTAGGTAACGTACCGTCGCGTTACTAAATGCTAAAATCAGGCCTATGATGGAACGTTTACGTTATTTAACATACACCTGTTATGTTTAGTGTTGAGTGAATTCGAATTAAAATACTGGGTTAACCTGAGTATCAAAATACTCGCTTGATTCCGAGTATTAAAATTTCATCCGAATAGAATATACTCGGATTAATTTTAAGTACAAAACAAAAAAGAACTGTCAATCGTGCACTTGGATAATAAATTATTTTTTAGACCCCCCCCCCCCCCCCGCTCATCAATTCTGAGATCTGGGTGGCTATTCTTGAACTTGAGGGAGTAGAATGTGTAAGAGAAAACAATAGGGATGGCTGATCCGAATATTTTTACGGATCAGTTCGGACCTAATCCAGTCCAGAGAAGAACCTAGTCCAAAGATCAGTTTCAGTTCCTAGTCCATGCTAACCAACTCGCAAGGTGAACGGCTGAGCGGACCGGCAGACAAACTGGATTAGTGGACTGGACTGGTGCAAAGAGACTCGTAATCTTGTACTGTACTAGTCGTACTCGTTTAGTTCAACCAGTTCATACCAGTGGCGGCTCGTGATATTGTCTGCAGAGGAGGCTTGATATTTTAAACGACAATTAACTTGTAATATGATTACAATTTCTTCAGGTAAAAGATATTAATTTGGAAGATTGGAAGATATGCTGCTTCTTCCAAAGGGAGGCTCAGCCTCCCCTGCCTCCCCTGACGAGCCGCCACTGGTTCATACGTCTATAAAGTGCGCGCGCCGCACCGGGTCTCTAAAAAGTTCAGCCGGACCACGCCCTGCCAAAAATTCCACATAGAAACTTATAAAAAAAAAGTGATGCGGTTTTATCGCTCCTATAAGTTATATTATTATTATACAGACAGGATTTTATCTGTTTTATTAAGTTTTAAATCGGTTATGAAACAGTAATTCCGAATGAGCTATTTGGAATTATCATGTTGCCCTTTCATGAGTACTTATATGAAATATACAACAAATCTACAGTTTAGTGACTGCAAATGCACCCTTGCCCTTATATCTGTAAACATATGGAATTACAGATACAACTTTAAAGAGATTCTAAACTTTTCTATAAGTAATATCATAAGAGTCCAGTCCGTCCTTTCTCCAGTATCTATCGTATATAACACACCATTTATCAACATGTTTTTATTGTAAATTTCAACATTGTCTTTTTATTAGTATTAATGTGGATATACATGTCAACAAATGGACAGTTTCAATTGTATATTTTACAGATGTATTTTTATTGTAAACTTCCATTTTGCTTTTTTATTAGTATTAATTTGGATATGCATGCCGACAAATGTACAGTTTAAATTGCATATTTCAAATAGAAATACTAATATTGTGGTAAACACAAAATACTGCAAAGTCCTTATTTCCTCAGGTGTTCTTGTTGTAGCCTAGAAGCAATGAATGAGTTAGCAGTGAAAGAGACTGCTTTACTTTTAATTTAACAAACACACGTCAGTTCCTTAGGTCACATTAGAGTAGATATGAATTAGCGACACGTATACAGCTCCCTCTACTGGAGCCTGGAGTAAAGCTGCTGCTGAAATTTCTATCAGTTTCTACCAGAATGGAGCAGCAAACATTTACTTATACCACATCAATGAGAATTTATGAGAACAGTATCTAAGGTAAAACGTGCGGCTTTCCGTGGTTAAATGGCAAGTGTTTCTATAAGAAACGAGCTGCATTAGGTTAGGGCAGTTTTGACTTGCAATTGAAGATTACTAATTATAATGTTTGAATAGGGATTTATGAGGTCAGTTTCTATGAGTATTAATGTTTTTTTTCAGTAATATATTAAATGTGTTTTCATTTGTTTGAATGGGTAAAAAGAAAGGACAGTTTTCAACTGCAATTACAAATACAAGTTTAATCACTTTGAATGGGGTTATATGCGATTAATTTCTAAAAGTATTTATGCTGTTTTCCGAATATAATTGTGATGAGTTTTAATCAGTAACAAATTGTTCACTACTTGTTATGATATGGTCGGAAATTCCAAGTACACATTTAGTATTCCTTCAAAAGGATTGATGAGAGCAGTTTCTACGAGTATCTATTTGTTGTTCCTCTAGTAAATTATATAAGTCTTTACATTTACTTTTACTATCTCAATGAGAATTTATGAGAACAGTATCTAATGTAAAACGTACGGCTTTCCGTGGTTAAATGGCAAGTGTTTCTATAAGAAACGAGCTGCATTAGGTTAGAACAGTTTTGATTTGCAATTGAAGATTACAAATTATAATGTTTGAATAGGGATTTATGAGATCAGTTTCTATGAGTATTAATGTTTTTTTCAGTAATATATTAAATGTGTTTTCATTTGTTTGAATGGGAAGAAAGGTCAGTTTTCAACTGCAATTACAAATACAAGTTTAATCACTTCGAATGGGGTTATATGCGATCAATTTCTAAAAGTATTTATGCTGTTTTCCGAACATAATTGTGATGAGGTTTAATCAGTAACAAATTGTTCACTACTTGTTATGATATGGTCGGAAATTCCAAGTACACATTTAGTATTCCTTCAAAAGGATTGATGAGAGCAGTTTCTACGAGTATCTATTTGTTGTTCCTCTAGTAAATTATATAAGTCTTTACATTTACTTATACTATCTCAATGAGAATTTATGAGAACAGTATCTAATGTAAAACGTACGGCTTTCCGTGGTTAAATGGCAAGTGTTTCTATAAGAAACGAGCTGCATTAGGTTAGAACAGTTTTGATTTGCAATTGAAGATTACAAATTATAATGTTTGAATAGGGATTTATGAGATCAGTTTCTATGAGTATTAATGTTTTTTTTTTCAGTAATATATTAAATGTGTTTTCATATGTTTGAATGGGTAAAAAGAAAGGTCAGTTTTCAACTGAAATTACAAATACAAATTTAATCACTTCGAATGGGGTTATACGCGATCAATTTCTAACAGTATTTATGCTGTTTTCCGAATATAATTGTGATGAGGTTTGATCAGTAACAAATTGTTCACTACATGTTACGATATGGTCAGAAATTCCAGGTACATATTTAGTATTAGTTCGAAAGGATTGATGATAGCAGTTTCTACGAGTATGTATTTGTTGTGCCAAAAGTAAATTATATAAGTCTTTGTCAGTATCCATTCGGATCTAATTTAAATATGAAAATTATATCAGAATAAAGCAACCAAATATTTTAAACAGTATCTATTTGTAAATCCAGACATTTACTTATACTATCTCAATGAGAATTTGTGAGGACAGTATCTAATGTAAAACGTGCGGCTTTCCGTGGTTAAATGGCAAGAGTTTCTGTAAGAAACGAGCTGCATTAGGTTAGAACAGTTTTTATTTATTTATTTAGAAGAAGATGCAAACAGGTTACAAACCTAATTACATCTTTCTTGAGGGGGGACTACAGGCGATATAACCTGCTGGAGCCAATCCGGGCGACACGCTTCGAAGACCGGGTTTTGATTTGCAATTGAAGATTATAAATTATGATGTTTGAATAGGGATTTATGAGATGAGTTTCTATGAGTATTAATGTTATTTTTTTCAGTAATAAGTATATTAAATGTGTTTTCATTTGTTTGAATGGGTAAAAAGAAAGGTCAGTTTTCAATTGCAATTACAAATAGGTACAAGTTTAATCACTTCGAATGGGGTTATATGCGATCAGTATTTCGAATATAATTGTGATGAGGTTTGATCAGTAACAAATTGTTTACCACATGTTACGATATGGTCGGAAATTCCAGGTACATATTTAGTATTCCTTCGAAAGGATTGATGATAGCAGTTTCTATGAGTATGTATTTGTTGTTCCAATAGAAAATTTGTCTTTATCAGCATTCGGATCTACTTTAAATACAAAAATTATATCAGAATGAAACAACCAAATATTTTAAACAGTATCCACTTGTAAATCCAAACATTTAAAGATATATTTTAATGAGAACCAATCAGAACAGTATCTAATGTAACGCGTGCGGCTTTCCGTGGCTAAATTTTAAAAGTATTTTTAATAAATAGCTTTAACGGATTTGAACAGTTTTAATTTGCAATTCCAGATGAATAGTTTTAATTGTTAAATAGGGATCTATGAGATCAGTGTCTTTGTGTAATGTTTTTTTTTAATAAAAACACATTTTATCCTGAAAAAAAAAACATTACACTGACGTCATAGATCCCTAACAATTAAAACTATTTATCTGGAAATACAAATGAAAAGTGTTCGAATCCCTTAAAGTTTATTTATTGCAAATAATTTTAAAATTTAGCCACGGAAAACCGCACACGTTACATTACCCAACAAACACCGAAGATCGGCCCATCAGTGGGCCATCACTGGGCCAGAAGTTTCATTTCTGGCACAGTGATGGTCCGCTAAAGGGCCAACCTTTTGTGTTTGTAGGGTAGATACTGTTTTGATGGATTCTCATAATGATATTATCTTTAAATGTTTGGATTTACAGGTGGACACTGTTTAAAATATTTGAGGTTTCATTCTAATATGATTTTTGCATTTAAATTAGATCCGAATGCATACTGATAAAGACTTATATAATTTGCTGTAGGAACAACAAATAAATACTCGTAGAAACTGCTCTCATCAATCCTCTTGAAGGAATACTAAATATGTACCTGGAATTTCCGACCATATCGTAACATGTAGTGAACAATTTGTTACGGATCAAACCTCATTACAATTATATTCGGAAAACAGCATAAATACTGTTAGAAATTGATCGCATATAACCCCATTCGAAGTGATTAAACTTGTATTTGTAATTGCAGTTGAAAACTGACCTTCCTTTTTACCCATTCAAACAAATGAAAACACATTTAATATATTACTGAAAAGAAAACATTAATACTCATAGAAACTGATCTCATAAATCCCTATTTAAACATTATAATTTGTAATCTTCAATTGCAAATCAAAACTGTTCTAACCTAATGCAGCTCGTTTCTTATAGAAACACTTGCCATTTAACCACGAAAAGCCGCACGTTTTACATTAGATACTGTTCTCATAAATTCTCATTGAGATAGTATAAGTAAATGTCTGGATTTACAAATAGATACTGTTTAAAATATTTGGTTGCTTTATTCTGATATAATTTTCATATTTAAATTAGATCCGAATCTTTACTGATAAAGACTTATATAATTTACTAGAGGAACAACAAATAGTTATACTAATAGGAACTGCTCTCATCAATTCTCTTGAAGGAATACCAAATGTGTACTTGGAATTTCCGATCATATCATAACATGTAGTGAACAATTTGTTACTGATTAAACCTCATCACAATTATATCCGGAAAACAGCATAAATACTTTTAGAAATTGATCGCATATAACCCCATTCGAAGTTATTAAACTTGTATTTGTAATTGCAGTTGAAAACTGACCTTTCTTTTTACCCATTCAAACAAATGAAAACACGTTTAATATATTACTGAAGAAAACACATTAATACTCATAGAAACTGATCTCATAAATCCCTATTCAAACATTATAATTTTGAATCTTCAATTACAAATCAAAACTGTTCTAACCTAATGCAACTCGTTTCTTATAGAAACTCTTGCCATTTAACCACGGAAAGCCGCACGTTTTACATTAGATACTGTTCTCATAAATTCTCATTGAGATAGTATAAGTAAATGTTTGGATTTACAAATAGATACTGTTTAAAATATTTGGTTGCTTTATTCTGATATAATTTTCATATTTAAATTAGATCCGAATCTGTACTGATAAAGACTTATATAATTTACTATAGGAACAACAAATAGATACTCGTAGAAACTGCTCTCATCAATCCTCTTGAAGGAATACTAAATGTGTACTTGGAATTTCCGACCATATCATAACAAATAGTGAACAATTTGTTACTGATTAAACCTCATCACAATTATATTCGGAAAACAGCATAAATACTTTTAGAAATTGATCGCATATAACCCCATTCGAAGCGATTAAACTTGTATTTGTAATTGCAGTTGAAAACTGACCTTTCTTTTTACCCATTCAAACAAATGAAAACACATTTAATATATTACTGAAAAAAAAAACATTAATACTCATAGAAACTGATCTCATATAAATCCCTATTCAAACATTATAATTTGTAATCTTCAATTTCAAATCAAAACTGTTCTAACCTAATGCAGCTCGTTTCTTAAAGAAACACTTGTCTTTTAATCATGGAAAACCGCACGAATTACATTAGATACTGTGCTCATAAATTCCCATTGATGTGGTATAAGTAAATGATTGGATTTACAAATGGATATGGCTTGACTCGTTTTGCTGGTCAATTCTGATATAAACTGATAACAATTTCAACAGCAACTTTACCTAACTCTTATAGAAACTTATTGACCATATAGGTTCTCATAGATACTTATTAATTTTTGATAATTTTCAATACGGATTGATGAGATTTTTTTGACAGGGCGATCAGCTGGACTCGGAGTACTCGGACTAATATTCGTACCTGCCGTATTTATTAGTTGAGATCAGTTCCACTAGTCCAACCCACCGGACCTTTTCCAAAGTATCAGTTCCAGTTCGGGTTAGCCAACCATAGAAAACAATCGTTTTCTACTCCCTCATGTAAAGTTTGTATTCTTGAATTTATTTTCCCCAGCCAAGTAGACGAAAACACTCCCTACTTATTCCCTCACTTTTAGCAAGAGAAAGTCGAGGGAAAGCAGAAAAGAATCATTTTTTAAGTACTTTGTAGGTTATGATCGTGCGTGTGGAGACTTGTCATATTAATTCGGTTTTATTTAAATAATGGATATCGAAGATTTAGTAGCTAGACAAGTTTTGGATGATTCAGAAGATGCGAAGGAACAGTTTGAAAATGCGAAAAATATTCGAATTTTAGGAAAAACGGATCAAATTTTTGTTCGTTTATTTTTATATCCGCAATTTTGTTTATCAGGATGAGAGTTAGTTCGTATTTTGCAAAATTGTCGCATGATGTAGAGGTTAGGTTACTGTTGCCATTGAATTAAATCCTAATATTTTGAGAAAAAAATGCTTTAGTATAAATATTGATGTATTTCCAAATATTACACATGGATACTGCGAATTATTTGGTTTGCATAGACGGAAGGATGAGTTCAAACCATTCAAGTCTTGAAGCTGTTTGTGGTTATATGAAAGAAGTACCCTGAAAGAAATTTACAGAATAAAAGCTTGTTGCAAAGGTAAGAATTGTTATCAGTGATCAACCATTCTTTCCATATATATACTTGCCTAATTAAATGTTGCTTTATAAATAATTGCCAACGTACAAATAAATTTTTCAGGTTATAAACTCGTAGCATCGTGAACAAAAGCAATTGATTACTTGGACTATTGCAGATTCAGATGGTTCCTTAGTACTTACTGTGAATATGTTGTTAGTCTAGACAAAACATGTTCACTACTTAGCGACAAGAAGTATTTCCTTTTAGTTTTTTAACAGTAAATATGGCTATGGTCGAGGTATTAACCGCTGTAATTTTTTTTTAAAAGACACCATATAAATTAAGCAATGAAGATTGAGGTGCTATAAACTATTTGAGGTACCTATGTAATAAGACGTACATAATTTCTTCCATCAGTTAACCCGTCGTCTACAATGTATCTATAGTTTGGACTATCCCTGTCAAAAAAATCTCATCAATCCGTATTGAAAATTATCAAAAATTAATAAGTATCTATGAGAACCTATATGGTCAATAAGTTTCTATAAGAGTTAGGTAAAGTTGCTGTTGAAATTGTTATCAGTTTATATCCGCATTGACCAGCAAAATGAGTCAAGCCATATCCATTTGTTAATCCAAACATTTACTTATACCATATCAATGAGAATTTATGAGCACAGTATCTAATGCAATTCGTGCGGCTTTCCGTGATTAAAAGACCAGTGTTTCTTTAAGAAACGAGCTGCATTAGGTTAGAACAGTTTGGATTTGCAATTGAAGATTACAAATTATAATGTTTGAATAGGGATTTATGAGATCAGTTTCTATGAGTATTAATGTTTTTTTTTCAGTAATATATTAAATGTGTTTTCATTTGTTTGAATGGGTAAAAAGAAAGGTCAGTTTTCAACTGCAATTACAAATACAAGTTTAATCGCTTCGAATGGGATTATATGCGATCAATTTCTAAAAGTATTTATGCTGTTTTCCGAATATAGTTATGATGAGGTTTAATCAGTAACAAATTGTTAACTACTTGTTATGATATGGTCGGAAATTCCAAGTACACATTTAGTATTCCTTCAAGAGGATTGATGAGAGCAGTTTCTACGAGTATCTATTTGTTGTTCCTATAGTAAATTATATAAGTCTTTATCAGTACAGATTCGGATTTAATTTAAATATGAAAATTATATCAGAATAAAGCAACCAAGTATTTTAAACAGTATCTATTTGTAAATCCAAACATTTACTTATACTATCTAAATGAGAATTTATGAGAACAGTATCTAATGTAAAACGTGCGGCTTTCCGTGGTTAAATGGCAAGAGTTTCTATAAGAAACGAGCTGCATTAGGTTAGAACAGTTTTGATTTGCAATTGAAGATTCAAAATTATAATGTTTGAATAGGGATTTATGAGATCAGTTTCTATGAGTATTAATGTTTTTTTTTCAGTAATATATTAAATGTGTTTTCATTTGTTTGAATAGGTAAAAAGAAAGGTCAGTTTTCAACTGCAATTACAAATACAAGTTTAATCACTTCGAATGGGGTTAGATGCGATCAATTTCTCAAAGTATATATGCTGTTTTCCGGATATAATTGTGAAGAGGTTTAATCAGTAACAAATTGTTCACTACATGTTATGATATGGTCGGAAATTCCAAGTACACATTTGGTATTCCTTCAAGAGGATTGATGAGAGCAGTTTCTACGAGTATCTATTTGTTGTTCCTCTAGTAAATTATATAAGTCTTTATCAGTAAAGATTCGGATCTAATTTAAATATGAAAATTATATCAGAATAAAGCAACCAAATATTTTAAACAGTATCTATTTGTAAATCCAGACATTTACTTATACTATCTCAAGGAGAATTTATGAGAACAGTATCTAATGTAAAACGTGCGGCTTTTCGTGGTTAAATGGCAAGTGTTTCTATAAGAAACGATGAGCTGCATTAGGTTAGAACAGTTTTGATTTGCAATTGAAGATTACAAATTATAATGTTTGAATAGGGATTAATGAGATCAGTTTCTATGAGTATTAATGTTTTTTTTTTCAGTAATATATTAAATGTGTTTTCATTTGTTTGAATGGGTAAAAAGAAAGGTCAGTTTTCAACTGCAATTACAAATACAAGTTTAATCGCTTCGAATGGGATTATATGCGATCAATTTCTAAAAGTATTTATGCTGTTTTCCGAATATAGTTATGATGAGGTTTAATCAGCAACAAATTGTTAACTAGTTGTTATGATATGGTCGGAAATTCCAAGTACACATTTAGTATTCCTTCAAGAGGATTGATGAGAGCAGTTTCTACGAGTATCTATTTGTTGTTCCTATAGTAAATTATACAAGTCTTTATCAGTACAGATTCGGATCTAATTTAAATATGAAAATTATACCAGAATAAAGCAACCAAATATTTTAAACAGTATCTATTTGTAAATCCAAACATTTACTTATACTATCTCAATGAGAATTTATGAGAACAGTATCTAATGTAAAACGTGCGGCTTTCCGTGGTTAAATGGCAAGAGTTTCTATAAGAAACGAGCTGCATTAGGTTAGAACAGTTTTGATTTGCAATTGAAGATTCAAAATTATAATGTTTGAATAGGGATTTATGAGATCAGTTTCTATGAGTATTAATGTTTTTTTTCAGTAATATATTAAATGTGTTTTCATTTGTTTGAATGGGTAAAAAGAAAGGTCAGTTTTCAACTGCAATTACAAATACAAGTTTAATCACTTCGAATGGGGTTATATGCGATCAATTTCTAAAAGTATTTATGCTGTTTTCCAGATATAATTGTGAAGAGGTTTAATCAGTAACAAATTGTTCACTACATGTTATGATATGGTCAGAAATTCCAAGTACACATTTGGTATTCCTTCAAGAGGATTGATGAGAGCAGTTTCTACGAGTATCTATTTGTTGTTCCTCTAGTAAATTATATAAGTCTTTATCAGTAAAGATTCGGATCTAATTTAAATATGAAAATTTATATCAGAATAAAGCAACCAAATATTTTAAACAGTATCTATTTGTAAATCCAGACATTTACTTATACTATCTCAATGAGAATTTATGAGAACAGTATCTAATGTAAAACGTGCGGCTTTTCGTGGTTAAATGGCAAGTGTTTCTATAAGAAACGAGCTGCATTAGGTTAGAACAGTTTTGATTTGCAATTGAAGATTACAAATTATAATGTTTAAATAGGGATTTATGAGATCAGTTTCTATGAGTATTAATGTTTTTTTTCAGTAATATATTAAATGTGTTTTCATTTGTTTGAATGGGTAAAAAGGAAGGTCAGTTTTGAACTGCAATTACAAATATAAGTTTAATCACTTCGAATGGGGTTATATGCGATCAATTTCTAACAGTATTTATGCTGTTCTCCAAATATAATTGTGATGAGGTTTGATCCGTAACAAATTGTTCACTACATGTTACGATATGGTCGGAAATTCCAGGTACATATTTAGTATTCCTTCAAGAGGATTAATTAGGGCAGTTTCTACGAGTATTTATTTGTTGTTCCTACAGTAAATTATATAAGTCTATATCAGTATGCATTCGGATCTAATTTAAATACAAAAATCATATCAGAATGAAACCCCAAATATTTTAAACAGTATCCACCTGTAAATCCAAGATAATATTATAATGAGAATCCATCACAACAGTATCTAATGTAACGTGTGCGGTTTTCCGTGGCTAAATTTTAAAATTATTTGCAATAAATAAGCTTTAACGGATTCGAACAGTTTTGCATTTCCAGATGAATAGTTTTAATTGTTAAGGATCTATGAGGTCAGTGTAATGTTTTTTTTTTTCAATAAAATGTGTTTTTATTGGAACATAAACATTACACAAAGACACTGATCTCATAGATCCCTATTTAACAATTAAAACTATTCATCTGGAATTGCAAATTAAAACTGTTCAAATCCGTTAACGCTATTTATTAAAAATACTTTTAAAATTTAGCCACGGAAAGCCGCACGCGTTACATTAGATACTGTTCTGATTGGTTCTCATTAAAATATATCTTTGAATGTTTGGATTTACAAGTGGATACTGTTTAAAATATTTGGTTGTGTCATTCTGATATAATTTTTGTATTTAAAGTAGATCCGAATGCATATTGATAAAGACAAATTTTCTATTGGAACAACAAATACATACTCATAGAAACTGCTATCATCAATCCTTTCGAAGGAATACTAAATATGTACCTGGAATTTCCGACCATATCGTAACATGTGGTGAACAATTTGTTACTGATCAAACCTCATCACAATTATATTTGGAAAACAGCATAAATACTGTTAGAAACTGATCGCATATAACCCCATTCGAAGTGATTAAACTTGTATTTGTAATTGTAGTTGAAAACTGACCTTTCTTTTTACCCATTCAAACAAATGAAAACACATTTAATATACTTATTACTGAAAAAAAAACATTAATACTCATAGAAACTGATCTCCATAAATCCCTATTCAAACATTATAATTTGTAATCTTCAATTGCAAATCAAAACTGTTCTAACTTAATGCAGCTCGTTTCTTATAGAAACTCTTGCCATTTAACCACGGAAAGCCGCACGATTTACATCAGATACTGTTCTCATAAATTCTCATTGAGATAGTATAAGTAAATGTCTGGATTTACATATAGATACTATTTAAAATATTTAGTTGCTTTATTCTGATATAATTTTCATATTTAAATTAGATCCGAATGCATACTGATTAAGACTTATATAATTTACTATTGGCACAACAAATACATACTCGTAGAAACTGCTATCATCAATCCTTTCGAAGTAATACTAAATATGTACCTGGAATTTCCACACGTAACATGTAGTGAACAATTTGTTACTGATCAAACCTCATCACAATTATATTCGGAAAACAACATAAATACTGTTAGAAATTGATCGCATATAATCCCATTCGAAATGGTTAAACTTGTATTTGTAATTGCAGTTGAAAACTGACCTTTCTTTTTACCCATTCAAACAAATGAAAACACATTTAATATACTTATTACTGAAAAAAAAACATTAATACTCATAGAAACTGATCTCCATAAATCCCTATTCAAACATTATAATTTGTAATCTTCAATTGCAAATCAAAACTGTTCTAACCAAATGCAGCTCGTTTCATATAGAAACTCTTGCCATTTAACCACGGAAAGCCGCACGTTTTACATTAGATACTGTACTCATAAATTCTCATTGAGATAGTATAAGTAAATGTCTGGATTTACAAATAGATACTGTTTAAAATATTTGATTGCTTTATTCTGATATAATTTTCATATTTCAATTAGATCCGAATGCATACTGATAAAGACTTATATAATTTACTATTGGTACAACAAATACATACTCGTAGAAGCTGCTATCATCAATCCTTTCGAAGTAATACTAAATATGTACCTGGAATTTCCGACCATATCGTAACATGTAGTGAACAATTTGTTACTGATCAAACCTCATCACAATTATATTCGGAAAACAGTATAAATACTGTTAGAAATTGATCGCATATAACCCCATTCGAAGTGATTAAATTTGTATTTGTAATTTCAGTTGAAAACTGACCCATTTCTTTTTACCCATTCAAACATGTGAAAACACATTTAATATATTACTGAAAAAAAAACATTAATACTCATAGAAACTGATCTCATAAATCCCTATTCAAACATTATAATTTGTAATCTTCAATTGCAAATCAAAACTGTTCTAACCTAATGCAGCTCGTTTCTTATAGAAACACTTGCCATTTAACCACGGAAAGCCGTACGTTTTACATTAGATACTGTTCTCATAAATTCTCATTGAGATAGTATAAGTAAATGTAAAGACTTATATAATTTACTAGAGGAACAACAAATAGATACTCGTAGAAACTGCTCTCATCAATCCTTTTGAAGGAATACTAAATGTGTACTTGGAATTTCCGACCATATCATAACAAGTAGTGAACAATTTGTTACTGATTAAACCTCATCACAATTATATTCGGAAAACAGCATAAATACTTTTAGAAATTAATCGCATATAACCCCATTCAAAGTGATTAAACTTGTATTTGTAATTGCAGTTGAAAACTGACCTTTCTTTTTACCCATTCAAACAAATGAAAACACATTTAATATATTACTGAAAAAAAACATTAATACTCATAGAAACTGATCTCATAAATCCCTATTCAAACATTATAATTAGTAATCTTCAATTGCAAGTCAACCTAATGCAGCTCGTTTCTTATAGAAACACTTGCCATTTAACCACGGAAAGCCGCACGTTTTACCTTAGATACTGTTCTCATAAATTCTCATTGATGTGGTATAAGTAAATGTTTGCTGCTCCATTCTGGTAGAAACTGATAGAAATTTCAGCAGCAACTTTACTCCAGGCTCCAGTAGAGGGAGCTGTATACGTGTCGCTAATTCATATCTAATCTAATGTGACCTAAGGAACTGAAGTGTGTTTGTTAAATTAAAAACAAGGCAGTCTCTTTCACTGCTAACTCATTCATTGCTTCTAGGCTAGAACAAGAACACCCGAGGAAATAAGGACTTTGCAGAATTTTGCGTTTACCACAATATTAGTATTTCTATTTGAAATATGCAATTTAAACTGTACATTTGTCGGCATGCATATCCAAATTAATACTAATAAAAAAGCAAAATGGAAGTTTACAATAAAAATACATCTGTAAAATATACAATTGAAACTGTACATTTGTTGACATGTATATCCACATTAATACTAATAAAAAACAATGTTGAAATTTACAATAAAAACATGTTGATAAATGGTGTGTTACATACGATAGATACTGGAGAAAGGACGGACTGGAACTGTTATGATATTACTTATAGAAAAGTTTAGAATCTCTTTAAAGTTGTATCTGTAATTCCATATGTTTACAGATATAAGGGCAAGGGTGCATTTGCAGACACTAAACTGTAGATTTGTTGATGTATATTTCATATAAGTACTCATGAAAGGGCAACATGATAATTCCAAATAGCTCATTCGGAATTACTGTTTCATAACCGATTTAAAACTTAATAAAACAGATAGAATCCTGTCTGTATAATACTAATATAACTTATAGGAACGATAAAACCGCATCACTTTTTTTTTATAAGTTTCTATGTGGAATTTTTGGCAGGGATATAATCCATTGTAATTTCTGTAAGAATTTTACTTTTCATATATTGTTTATTTTATTAAATATTCCCTTTTTGTTATGTTTTATTTATCACTCTATTACTACATATTGTTATAGTAAATCGGAATAGTTAATTAGTTGAACTTGTACTTAGGTACGTGCATGTAACTGACAGCAAAACAAAATATCTTTACTAATTAAATAATTTCTTATCCAAGGTCTATTAGTACTTCTAAGGATAATCGAGAAGAAAGTTATAATTTATATTGTAAGAAAAGAATAAATGATTGTAACATAACGTGTATACTTTATATTAATATCTATCTAAGCAATAAAAGTAACATTCATAGTTTATATATTATAAAAAAAGGGCTTTTATAGCTACAATTCAACACTCATCCCATTCAGACTTTGTTTATATGTTCACTGAACTTAGACCACTTCAAAGTTTTAATTTTATACTTCTTCAATGTTCAATAGTCCAACATTCAGTTTTTAAACACTAAAACGATATACTTTAAAAGGGCACATTGCATCACTTGTTGACAGCGGGTAGGTACTCTGGAATTTCCTTTCTTAATTTATGTACTTCATCAAATATCTTTATGAAGCCTGCAAATTTTCTTCTTTAAAACAATTTCTGCCATTGCACTTTTCTCTCTCTTCCCTGCCAAAAATTCCACATAGAAACTTATAAAAAAAAAGTGATGCGGTTTTATCGTTCCTATAAGTTATATTAGTATTATGCAGACAGGATTTTATCTGTTTTATTAAGTTTTAAATCGGTTATGAAACAGTAATTCCGAATGAGCTATTTGGAATTATCATGTTGCCCTTTCATGAGTACTTATATGAAATATACATCAACAAATCTACAGTTTAGTGTCTGCAAATGCACCCTTGCCCTTATATCTGTAAACATATGGAATTACAGATACAACTTTAAAGAGATTCTAAACTTTTCTATAAGAAATATCATAAGAGTTCCAGTCCGTCCTTTCTCCAGTATCTATCGTATGTAACACACCATTTATCAACATGTTTTTATTGTAAATTTCAACATTGTTTTTTATTAGTATTAATGTGGATATACATGTCAACAAAGGTACAGTTTCAATTGTATATTTTACAGATGTATTTTTATTGTAAACTTCCATTTTGCTTTTTTATTAGTATTAATTTGGATATGCATGCCGACAAATGTACAGTTTAAATTGCATATTTCAAATAGAAATACTAATATTGTGGTAAACACAAAATTCTGCAAAGTCCTTATTTCCTCGGGTGTTCTTGTTCTAGCCTAGAAGCAATGAATGGGTTAGCAGTGAAAGAGACTGCTTTGTTTTTAATTTAACAAACACACTTCAGTTCCTTAGGTCACATTAGATTAGATATGAACTAGCTACACGTATACAGCTCCCTCTACTGGAGCCTGGAGTAAAGTTGCTGCTGAAATTTCTATCAGTTTCTACCAGAATGGAGCAGCAAACATTTACTTATACCACATCAATGAGAATTTATGAGAACAGTATCTAAGGTAAAACGTGCGGCTTTCCGTGGTTAAATGGCAAGTGTTTCTATAAGAAACGAGCTGCATTAGGTTGACTTGCAATTGAAGATTACTAATTATAATGTTTGAATAGGGATTTATGAGATCAGTTTCTATGAGTATTAATGTTTTTTTTTCAGTAATATATTAAATGTGTTTTCATTTGTTTGAATGGGTAAAAAGAAAGGTCAGTTTTCAACTGCAATTACAAATACAAGTTTAATCACTTTGAATGGGGTTATATGCGATTAATTTCTAAAAGTATTTATGCTGTTTTCCGAATATAATTGTGATGAGGTTTAATCAGTAACAAATTGTTCACTACTTGTTATGATATGGTCGGAAATTCCAAGTACACATTTAGTATTCCTTCAAAAGGATTGATGAGAGCAGTTTCTACGAGTATCTATTTTTTGTTCCTCTAGTAAATTATATAAGTCTTTACATTTACTTATACTATCTCAATGAGAATTTATGAGAACAGTATCTAATGTAAAACGTACGGCTTTCCGTGGTTAAATGGCAAGTGTTTCTATAAGAAACGAGCTGCATTAGGTTAGAACAGTTTTGATTTGCAACTGAAGATTACAAATTATAATGTTTAAATAGGGATTTATGAGATCAGCTTCTATGAGTATTAATGTTTTTTTTTCAGTAATATATTCAATGTGTTTTCATATGTTTGAATGGGTAAAAAGAAAGGTCAGTTTTCAACTGAAATTACAAATACAAATTTAATCACTTCGAATGGGGTTATATGTGATCAATTTCTAACAGTATTTATACTGTTTTCCGATTATAATTGTGATGAGGTTTGATCAGTAACAAATTGTTCACTACATGTTACGATATGGTCGGAAATTCCAGGTACATATTTAGTATTACTTCGAAAGGATTGATGATAGCAGCTTCTACGAGTATGTATTTGTTGTACCAATAGTATATTATATAAGTCTTTATCAGTATGCATTCGGATCTAATTTAAATATGAAAATTATATCAGAATAAAGCAACCAAATATTTTAAACAGAATCTATTTCTAAATCCAGACATTTACTTATACTATCTCAATGAGAATTTATGAGGACAGTATCTAATGTAAAACGTGCGGCTTTCCGTGGTTAAATGGCAAGAGTTTCTATATGAAACGAGCTGCATTTGGTTAGAACAGTTTTGATTTGCAATTGAAGATTACAAATTATAATGTTTGAATAGGGATTTATGAGATCAGTTTCTATGAGTATTAATGTTTTTTTTTTCAGTAATATATTAAATGGGTTTTCATTTGTTTGAATGGGTAAAAAGAAAGGTCAGTTTTCAACTGCAATTACAAATACAAGTTTAACCGCTTCGAATGGGATTATATGCGATCAATTTCTAACAGTATTTATGCTGTTTTCCGAATATAATTGTGATGAGGTTTGATCAGTAACAAATTGTTCACTACATATTATGTGTGGAAATTCCAGGTACATATTTAGTATTACTTCGAAAGGATTGATGATAGCAATTTCTACGAGTATGTATTTGTTGTGCCAATAGTAAATTATATAAGTCTTAATCAGTATGCATTCGGATCTAATTTAAATATGAAAATTATATCAGAATAAAGCAACTAAATATTTTAAATAGTATCTATATGTAAATCCAGACATTTACTTATACTATCTCAATGAGAATTTATGAGAACAGTATTTAATGTAAAACGTGCGGCTTTCCGTGGTTAAATGGCAAGAGTTTCTATAAGAAACGAGCTGCATTAGGTTAGAACAGTTTTGATTTGCAATTGAAGATTACAAATTATAATGTTTGAATAGGGATTTATGAGATCAGTTTCTATGAGTATTAATGTTTTTTTTCAGTAATAAGTATATTAAATGTGTTTTCATTTGTTTGAATGGGTAAAAAGAAAGGTCAGTTTTCAACTGTAATTACAAATACAAGTTTAATCACTTCGAATGGGGTTATATGCGATCAGTTTCTAACAGTATTTATGCTGTTTTCCGAATATAATTGTGATGAGGTTTGATCAGTAACAAATTGTTCACCACATGTTACGATATGGTCGGAAATTCCAGGTACATATTTAGTATTCCTTCGAAAGGATTGATGATAGCAGTTTCTATGAGTATGTATTTGTTGTTCCAATAGAAAATTTGTCTTTATCAGTATGCATTCGGATCTACTTTAAATACAAAAATTATATCAGAATGACACAACCAAATATTTTAAACAGTATCCACTTGTAAATCCAAACATTTAAAGATATATTTTAATGAGAACCAATCAGAACAGTATCTAATGTAACGCGTGCGGCTTTCCGTGGCTAAATTTAAAAAGTATTTTTAATAAATAGCTTTAACGGATTTGAACAGTTTTAATTTGCAATTCCAGATTAATAGTTTTAATTGTTAAATAGGGATCTATGAGATCAGTGTCTTTGTGTAATGTTTATTTTCCAATAAAAACACATTTTATTGAAAAAAAAACATTACACTGACCTCATAAATCCCTAACAATTAAAACTATTCATCTGGAAATGCAAAACTGTTCGAATCCGTTAAAGCTTATTTATTGCAATTAATTTTAAAATTTAGCCACGGAAAACCGCACACGTTATATTAGATACTGTTGTGATGGATTCTCATTATAATATTATCTTGGATTTACAGGTGGACACTGTTTAAAATATTTGGGGTTTCATTCTGATATGATTTTTGTATTTAAATTAGATCCGAATGCATACTGATAAAGACTTATATAATTTACTGTAGGAACAACAAATAAATACTCGTAGAAACTGCTCTCATTAATCCTCTTGAAGGAATACTAAATATGTAGCTGGAATTTCCGACCATATCGTAACATGTAGTGAACAATTTGTTACGGATCAAACCTCATCACAATTATATTCGGAAAACAGCATAAATACTGTTAGAAATTGATCGCATATAACCCCATTCGAAGTAATTAAACTTATATTTGTAATTGCAGTTCAAAACTGACCTTCCTTTTTACCGATTCAAACAAATGAAAACACATTTAATATATTACTGAAAAAAAACATTAATACTCATAGAAACTGATCTCATAAATCCCTATTTAAACATTATAATTTGTAATCTTCAATTGCAAATCAAAACTGTTCTAAGCTAATGCAGCTCGTTTCTTATAGAAACACTTGCCATTTAACCACGAAAAGCCGCACGTTTTACATTAGATACTGTTCTCATAAATTCTTATTGAGATAGTATAAGTAAATGTCTGGATTTACAAATAGATACTGTTTAAAATATTTGGTTGCTTTATTCTGATATAAATTTTCATATTTAAATTAGATCCGAATCTTTACTGATAAAGACTTATATAATTTACTAGAGGAACAACAAATAGATACTCGTAGAAACTGCTCTCATCAATCCTCTTGAAGAAATACCAAATGTGTACTTGGAATTTCCGACCATATCATAACATGAAGTGAACAATTTGTTACTGATTAAACCTCTTCACAATTATATCTGGAAAACAGCATAAATACTTTTAGAAATTGATCGCATATAACCCCATTCGAAGTGATTAAACTTGTATTTGTAATTGCAGTTGAAAACTGACCTTTCTTTTTACCCATTCAAACAAATGAAAACACATTTAATATATTACTGAAAAAAAACATTAATACTCATAGAAACTGATCTCATAAATCCCTATTCAAACATTATAATTTTGAATCTTCAATTGCAAATCAAAACTGTTCTAACCTAATGCAGCTCGTTTCTTATAGAAACTCTTGCCATTTAACCACGGAAAGCTGCACGTTTTACATTAGATACTGTGCTCATAAATTCTCATTGAGATAGTATAAGTAAATGTTTGGATTTACAAATAGATACTGTTTAAAATATTTGGTTGCTTTATTCTGATATAATTTTCATATTTAAATTAGATCCGAATCTGTACTGATAAAGACTTATATAATTTACTATAGGAACAACAAATAGATACTCGTAGAAACTGCTCTCATCAATCCTCTTGAAGGAATACTAAATGTGTACTTGGAATTTCCGACCATATCATAACAACTAGTTAACAATTTGTTACTGATTAAACCTCATCATAACTATATTCGGAAAACAGCATAAATACTTTTAGAAATTGATCGCATATAATCCCATTCGAAGTGATTAAACTTGTATTTGTAATTGCAGTTGAAAACTGACCTTTCTTTTTACCCATTCAAACAAATGAAAACACATTTAATATATTACTGAAAAAAACCTTAATACTCATAGAACTGATCTCATAAATCCCTATTCAAACATTATAATTTGTAATCTTCAATTGCAAATCAAAACTGTTCTAACCTAATGCAGCTCGTTTCTTATAGAAACACTTGCCATTTAACCACGAAAAGCTGCACGTTTTACATTAGATACTGTTCTCATAAATTCTCATTGAGATACTATAAGTAAATGTCTGGATTTACAAATAGATACTGTTTAAAATATTTGGTTGCTTTATTCTGATATAATTTTCATATTTAAATTAGATCCGAATCTTTACTGATAAAGACTTATATAATTTACTAGAGGAACAACAAATAGATACTCATAGAAACTGCTCTCATCAATCCTCTTGAAGGAATACCAAATGTGTACTTGGAATTTCCGACCATATCATAACATGTAGTGAACAATTTGTTACTGATTAAACCTCTTCACAATTATATCCGGAAAACAGCATAAATACTTTGAGAAATTGATCGCATCTAATCCCATTCGAAGTGATTAAACTTGTATTTGTAATTGCAGTTGAAAACTGACCTTTCTTTTTACCTATTCAAACAAATGAAAACACATTTAATATATTACTGAAAAAAAAAAAACATTAATACTCATAGAAACTGATCTCATAAATCCCTATTCAAACATTATAATTTTGAATCTTCAATTGCAAATCAAAACTGTTCTAACCTAATGCAGCTCGTTTCTTATAGAAACTCTTGCCATTTAACCACGGAAAGCCGCACGTTTTACATTAGATACTGTTCTCATAAATTCTCATTGAGATAATATAAGTAAATGTTTGGATTTACAAATAGATACTGTTTAAAATATTTGGTTGCTTTATTCTGATATAATTTTCATATTTAAATTAAATCCGAATCTGTACTCATAAAGACTTATATAATTTACTATAGGAACAAATAGATACTCGTAGAAACTGCTCTCATCAATCCTCTTGAAGGAATACTAAATGTGTACTTGGAATTTCCGACCATATCATAACAATTAGTTAACAATTTGTTACTGATTAAACCTCATCATAACTATATTCGGAAAACAGCATAAATACTTTTAGAAATTGATCGCATATAATCCCATTCGAAGCGATTAAACTTGTATTTGTAATTGCAGTTGAAAACTGACCTTTCTTTTTACCCATTCAAACAAATGAAAACACATTTAATATATTACTGAAAAAAAACATTAATACTCATAGAAACTGATCTCATAAATCCCTATTCAAACATTATAATTTGTAATCTTCAATTGCAAATCCAAACTGTTCTAACCTAATGCAGCTCGTTTCTTAAAGAAACACTTGTCTTTTAATCACGGAAAGCCGCACGAATTACATTAGATACTGTGCTCATAAATTCTCATTGATATGGTATAAGTAAATGTTTGGATTAACAAATGGATATGGCTTGACTCATTTTGCTGGTCAATGCGGATATAAACTGATAACAATTTCAACAGCAACTTTACCTAACTCTTATAGAAACTTATTGACCATATAGGTTCTCATAGATACTTATTAATTTTTGATAATTTTCAATACGGATTGATGAGATTTTTTTGACAGGGTTGGTACAGCTCCACACCTTCGCTCAACTAAAATTTAAACAAGAAATAATTATTAAAAATACTGACAAACCAATATAAAATGTTAATTTTCTTTACCCTGAATTGTTTATTGCTTGTTTGAGCAGCAGTAATTATTATCATAAACAGTTTCAGTTTCACATATGGGTTTTAAATTATATCCCTTATTGAGAAAGGATGCTCAATTGGATGTATCATCATGGTCTTGTAATACGGCTGTTTTTCCTACAACATACACCCACGTTAAAAATCAAATTCTTCTAACATTAATATGCAACATACCACTAATAAAATCCTTAGAAGACTCTTGTAAAATCATTTCTTTTAATTGTTTGAAATCAGTTGCAGTCTTTTAACCCCCAACTTCTTCTGATTGTAAATGGAGGTTATTTTATAAAAATTGGCACAGATTTGGATTGTCACACTTCCACAATTAATAATAAACCAAAAACTTGTCATTTTGTATGTAAAATATACATATAAACAATATTACGAAAAGTTCAGTCAGTTGCCATTTGACAGTTATAGAATTTCACTAGAATAAATATGTCTTTGATCTGTCAACTTTCACGCCACCACCAAACAATTTTTGGCCACCACAGCTGATAAATATCAGATAAAGGAGAGTTCTGATTGGTTATATTGTGAAGAACAATATGACAACACTGTAGACTTCTCCCTCAAACTTTCACCGCCCAGCAAACATCGTTATATATTTAAAATATTTTTGTTATATAACCTTACTAACTTTAAATATAACGAGTTATGTAACACGTACAAAATAATGTTATAACGCTAATGTTGCTATTTCCCACTCGGACTAACTGAGACATTATATAACATTAATATAACTAGTTATAATAACAGTTATGTTTCATCATTATAATATTAATACTTTTATAATGTAATTATTATATAACAAATATAACAATTTTCTGTGAATGTTATATAATGATTTTATCAAAATGTTATATAACTGTACGTGCTTCCGTTACCAAATATACAGTGTGTCGCACTTAAGAGTGTAACACCTTTATAATTTCTTTCCTCCCGATTTGAACAAAGTTTTACTCAAATAGAGAACAACCCTGTCAAAAAAATCTCATCTATCCGTATTGAAAATTATCAAAAATTAATAATTGTCTATGAGAACCTATATGGTCAATAAGTTTCTATAAGAGTTAGGTAAAGTTGCTGTTGAAATTGTTATCAGTTTATATCAGAATTGACCAGCAAAACGAGTCAAGCCATATCCATTTGTAAATCCAAACATTTACTTATACCACATCAATGGGAATTTATGAGCACAGTATCTAATGTAATTGGTGCGGTTTTCCATGATTAAAAGACAAGTGTTTCTTTAAGAAACGAGCTGCATTAGGTTAGAACAGTTTTGATTTGCAATTGAAGATTACAAATAACAATGTTTGAATAGGGATTTATGAGATCAGTTTCTATGAGTATTAATGTTTTTTTTTCAGTAATATATTAAATGTGTTTTCATTTGTTTGAATGGGTAAAAAGAAAGGTCAGTTTTCAACTGCAATTACAAATACAAGTTTAATCGCTTCGAATGGGGTTATATGCGATCAATTTCTAAAAGTATTTATGTTGTTTTCCGAATATAATTGTGATGAGGTTTAATCAGTAACAAATTGTTCACTATTTGTTATGATATGGTCGGAAATTCCAAGTACACATTTAGTATTCCTTCAAGAGGATTGATGAGAGCAGTTTCTACGAGTATCTATTTGTTGTTCCTATAGTAAATTATATAAGTCTTTACCAGTACAGATTCGGATCTAATTTAAATATGAAAATTATATCAGAATAAAGCAACCAAATATTTTAAACAGTATCTATTTGTAAATCCAAACATTTACTTATACTATCTCAATGAGAATTTATGAGAACAGTATCTAATGTAAAACGTGCGGCTTTCCGTGGTTAAATGGCAAGAGTTTCTATAAGAAACGAGTTGCATTAGGTTAGAACAGTTTTGATTTGTAATTGAAGATTCAAAATTATAATGTTTGAATAGGGATATATGAGATCAGTTTCTATGAGTATTAATGTGTTTTCTTCAGTAATATATTAAATGTGTTTTCATTTGTTTGAATCGGTAAAAAGAAAGGTCAGTTTTCAACTGCAATTACAAATACAAGTTAAATCACTTCGAATGGGGTTATATGCGATCAATTTCTAAAATTATTTATGCTGTTTTCCGGATTTAATTGTGATGAGGTTTAATCAGTAACAAATTGTTCACTACATGTTATGATATGGTCGGAAATTCCAAGTACACATTTGGTATTCCTTCAAGAGGATTGATGAGAGCAGTTTCTACGAGTATCTATTTGTTGTTCCTCTAGTAAATTATATAAGTCTTTATCAGTAAAGATTCGGATCTAATTTAAATATGAAAATTATATCAGAATAAAGCAACCAAATATTTTAAACAGTATATATTTGTAAATCCAGACATTTACTTATACTATCTCAATGAGAATTTATGAGAACAGTATCTAGTGTAAAACGTGCGGCTTTTCGTGGTTAAATGGCAAGTGTTTCTATAAGAAACGAGCTGCATTAGGTTAGAACAGTTTTGATTTGCAATTGAAGATTACAAATTATAATGTTTAAATTGGGATTTATGAGATCAGTTTCTATGAGTATTAATGTTTTTTTTTTCAGTAATATATTAAATGTGTTTTCATTTGTTTGAATGGGTAAAAAGGAAGGTCAGTTTTCAACTGCAATTACAAATACAAGTTTAATCACTTCGAATGGGGTTATATGCGATCAATTTCTAACAGTATTTATGCTGTTTTCCGAATATAATTGTGATGAGGTTTGATCCGTAACAAATTGTTCACTACATGTTACGATATGGTCGGAAATTCCAGGTACATATTTAGTATTCCTTCAAGAGGATTGATGAGAGCAGTTTCTACGAGTATTTATTTGTTGTTCCTACAATAAATTATATAAGTCTTTATCAGTATGCATTCGGATCTAATTTAAATGCAAAAATCATATCAGAATGAAACCTCAAATATTTTAAACAGTGTCCACCTGTAAATCCAAACATTTAAAGATAATATTATAATGAGAATCCATCAGAACAGTATCTACCCTACAAACACAAAAGGTTGGCCCTTTAGCGGACCATCACTGTGCCAGAAATGAAACTTCTGGCCCAGTGATGGCCCACTGATGGGCCGATCTTCGGTGTTTGTTGGGTAATGTAACGTGTGCGGTTTTCCGTGGCTAAATTTTAAAATTATTTGCAATAAATAAGCTTTAAGGGATTCGAACAGTTTTCATTTGCATTTCCAGATAAATAGTTTTAATTGTTAGGGATCTATGAGGTCAGTGTAATGTTTTTTTTTTCAATAAAATGTGTTTTTATTAAAAAAAAATATTACACAAAGACACTGATCTCATAGATCCCTATTTAACAATTAAAACTATTCATCTGGAATTGCAAATTAAAACTGTTCAAATCCGTTAAAGCTATTTATTAAAAATACTTTTAAAATTTAGCCACGGAAAGCCGCACGCGTTACATTAGATACTGTTCTGATTGGTTCTCATTAAAATATATCTTTAAATGTTTGGATTTACAAGTGGATACTGTTTAAAATATTTGGTTGTTTCATTCTGATATAATTTTTGTATTTAAAGTAGATCCGAATGCATACTGATGAAGACAAATTTTCTATTGGAACAACAAATACATACTCATAGAAACTGCTATCATCAATCCTTTCGAAGGAATACTAAATATGTACCTGGAATTTCCGACCATATCGTAACATGTGGTAAACAATTTGTTACTGATCAAACCTCATCACAATTATATTCGAAATACTCATCGCATATAACCCCATTCGAAGTGATTAAACTTGTACCTATTTGTAATTGCAGTTGAAAACTGACCTTTCTTTTTACCCATTCAAACAAATGAAAACACATTTAATATACTTATTACTGAAAAAAATAACATTAATACTCATAGAAACTCATCTCATAAATCCCTATTCAAACATCATAATTTGTAATCTTCAATTGCAAATCAAAACCCGGTCTTCGAAGCGTGTCGCCCGGGTTGGCTCCGGCGGGTTATATCGCCTGTAGTCCCCCCCTCAAGAAACATGTAATTAGGTTTGTAACCTGTTTGTTTCTTCTTCTAAATAAATAAATAAATAAATAAAATCTGTTCTAACCTAATGCAGCGGCTCGTTTCTTATAGAAACTCTTGCCATTTAACCACGGAAAGCCGCACGTTTTACATTAGATACTGTCCTCATAAATTCTCATTGAGATAGTATAAGTAAATGTCTGGATTTACAAATAGATACTGTTTAAAATATTTGGTTGCTTTATTCTGATATAATTTTCATATTTAAATTAGATCCGAATGGATACTGATAAAGACTTATATAATTTACTATTGGCACAACAAATACATACTCGTAGAAACTGCTATCATCAATCCTTTCGAAGTAATACGAAATATGTACCTGGAATTTCCACACGTAACATGTAGTGAACAATTTGTTACTGATCAAACATCATCACAATTATACTCGGAAAACAGCATAAATACTGTTAGAAATTGATCGCATATAATCCCATTCGAGGTGGTTAAACTTGTATTTGTAATTGCAGTTGAAAACTGACCTTTCTTTTTACCCATTCAAACAAATGAAAACACATTTAATATATTACTGAAAAAAAACATTAATACTCATAGAAACTGATCTCATAAATCCCTATTCAAGCATTATAATTTGTAATCTTCAATTGCAAATCAAAACTGTTCTAACCTAATGCAGCTCGTTTCTTATAGAAACTCTTGCCATTTAACCACAGAAAGCCGCACGTTTTACATTAGATACTGTCCTCATAAATTCTCATTGAGATAGTATAAGTAAATGTCTGGATTTACAAATAGATACTGTTTTAAATATTTGGTTGCTTTATTCTGATATAATTTTCATATTTAAATTAGATCTGAATGCATACTGATAAAGACTTATATAATTTACTATTGGCACAACAAATACATACTCGTAGAAACTGTTATCATCAATCCTTTCGAAGTAATACTAAATATGTACCTGGAATTTCTGACCATATCGTAACATGTAGTGAACAATTTGTTACTGATCAAACCTCATCACAATTATATTCGGAAAACAGCATAAATACTGTTAGAAATTGATCGCGTATAACCCCATTCGAAGTGATTAAATTTGTATTTGTAATTTCAGTTGAAAACTGACCTTTCTTTTTACCTATTCAAACATATGAAAACACATTTAATATATTACTGAAAAAAAAAAACATTAATACTCATAGAAACTGATCTCATAAATCCCTATTCAAACATTATAATTTGTAATCTTCAATTGCAAATCAAAACTGTTCTAACCTAATGCAGCTCGTTTCTTATAGAAACACTTGCCATTCAACCACGGAAAGCCGTATGTTTTACATTAGATACTGTTCTCATAAATTCTCATTGAGATAGTATAAGTAAATGTAAAGACTTATATAATTTACTAGAGGAACAACAAATAGATACTCGTAGAAACTGCTCTCATCAATCCTTTTGAAGGAATACTAAATGTGTACTTGGAATTTCCGACCATATCATAACAAGTAGTGAACAATTTGTTACTGATTAAACCTCATCACAATTATATTCGGAAAACAGCATAAATACTTTTAGAAATTAATCGCATATAACCCCATTCAAAGTGATTAAACTTGTATTTGTAATTGCAGTTGAAAACTGACCTTTCTTTTTACCCATTCAAACAAATGAAAACACATTTAATATATTACTGAAAAAAAACATTAATACTCATAGAAACTGATCTCATAAATCCCTATTCAAACATTATAATTAGTAATCTTCAATTGCAAGTCAAAACTGTCCTAACCTAATGCAGCTCGTTTCTTATAGAAACACTTGCCATTTAACCACGGAAAGCCGCACGTTTTACCTTAGATACTGTTCTCATAAATTCTCATTGATGTGGTATAAGTAAATGTTTGCTGCTCCATTCTGGTAGAAACTGATAGAAATTTCAGCAGCAGCTTTACTCCAGGCTCCAGTAGAGGGAGCTGTATACGTGTCGCTAATTCATATCTACTCTAATGTGACCTAAGGAACTGACGTGTGTTTGTTAAATTAAAAGTAAAGCAGTCTCTTTCACTGTCAACTCATTCATTGCTTCTAGGCTAGAACTAGGCTAGAACAAGACACCCGAGGAAATAAGGACTTTGCAGCATTTTGTGTTTACTACAATATTAGTATTTCTATTTGAAATATGCAATTTAAACTGTACATTTGTCGGCATGCATATCCAAATTAATACTAATAAAAAAGTAAAATAGAAGTTTACAATAAAAAAATACATCTGTAAAATATACAATTGAAACTGTACATTTGTTGACATGCATATCCACATTAATACTAATAAAACGACAATGTTGAAATTTACAATAAAAACATGTTGATAAATGGTGTGTTATATACGATAGATACTGGAGAAAGGACGGACTGGACTCTTATGATATTACTTATAGAAAAGTTTAGAATCTCTTTAAAGTTGTATCTGTAATTCCATATGGTTACAGATATAAGGGCAAGGGTGCATTTGCAGACACTAAACTGTAGATTTGTTGATGTATATTTCATATAAGTACTCATGAAAGGGCAACATGATAATTCCAAATAGCTCATTCGGAATTACTGTTTCATAACCGATTTAAAACTTAATAAAACAGATAAAATCCTGTCTGTATAATAATAATATAACTTATAGGAACGATAAAACCGCATCACTTTTTTTTTATAAGTTTCTATGTGGAATTTTTGGCAGGGAAATCAAGATCCACTTATGGCAAAAAAAACATTCGATGTTGCCTTTGCATTTATTTGTAGGGGACGAATGTTTTTTTAGCCCTAAGTAGATCCTAATTTGTTCTAATGCGAGCAAAAAATTTGTTTCAAATCGGAAAAAAAGTTATAATTAAGGGTGTTTGCTACACTCAAGTGCGACACTCTATATACCCAGTTTGAAATACACAAATTTAATTTAAAATACTGCAAACATATTTGTACATGATTTTTGGCATACCTGAATATTATTTCAACTCCATAAAAACACACACACATAATTTTTCATGTTATTTCAAATTAACAATTTAAATTTATTTACAATGGTGAATAAAACATTCCGGTTGACACATGGCATGCTTTTATATTTGATTTTAACTTATCGAAACGAACTTTGCAAAACTAGCTTACCACTAAAAAAATGTGTTTTTGAACATGTCAAACATCCCATTTACCACGAAATGAATTTAAAGATAATTATTAAAGAAGCAGTGATAGTTATAGATCTATATTTGGATGAAATTAACATGTTAACAAAACTACAAAAAAATAAATAAAATAAAAATCATCTGCTACACAATGGTGGAAAGGATTTATTATACACTTCACTTCATACATAAACAATGTACTAAATAATATGCAGTGTATCTAAATTCGTATAATTAAGTTAGCCATATCTCAGTACTGATGTATGGGATTCAAACAAGGCTTTCAAGACACAGCTACTACTAAATATTAATTTTCAGAATAAGAGCAAAAATTCATCAAAGAATTTCACATCTCGTCTTAGAAATTACACCTTATTGAAACTTTATAAATAAAAAATTCAAATTTCTCAACAAAATTTTAAATCTGCAGATATGCCCTTATTCTGAAAAAAAGATTTTAAAATTATTTTAGTAGTATTTTCACACAAAGGCAGCTCATTTTTTAATTTTTTGTCCCAAATTTAAATTGCAAATTTGTCTGAAAAACTTCTTAATTTGGTTTTCATAGTCATGCCTTAAACTATTATTTAGGTGCCATGCTTCAGTACTGAGATACGATTGATCTACGTTTCACCGGACCTCCCTGGCCGCAGCTTCCTTTGGAAGCATTTCAAACTCTTGTCTATATAAGCTTTTTTAAAATATCTTTGGGCACAAAACCACATCTCGAAATTAATGACATGAATTTAGATATACCGTGTAAAATATACAAAACGAACTTTTTAAATATTCATCCAATTTATATAACACAAAATATGCTATCTGTAGTGGCATACCTAACATTAGTTTTTCTATTTATGACAAAAAAAAAATTCAAGATCAAGAATAGCATTGTCAATAAGAAGCACTCCAGACTGGGACTAGGACATTTCGTAAATGTATCGACAAACTTCGTGTAGACACAAAATCTTAAAAAACATATTTGTAATTTTTTTTTTCAAAACTTAATGGATACAATGCTCTCAGATTTGCTATATGTAAATATCATGGAAATATAATTACTCACGTAGAACAAAATTGTAACAGTGGTGTAAAGATGGATAAAACTTGAAATAGTTCTATTACTTCTATGCAAAACTGAACAGTATTAAAAAAAAAACAATTAAATTGAGATTATTTTTCATTGATCTGCTTAATGTGTCTTGGAAATTACTTAGTTGATAACAAAGGTTTATTTAGAGTTTTTTATTTAATTGGTAAGTTCTATTCTTTGTCGTTTCTAAGAACACTTATGCAAAAACCTGTATAACAAATTTCCAGTCAAATAGATGCAAACACACTGGCTTTCCAGAAACCTACAGCTACAGGCTCTAGATGTCTCTAACAAACGTTGTTATTCCTCTGCACTCAAAAGATGCCTTGTGTTTCTTTTCCCTCTTATGCCTGTTTTATTGCTAAGGGAAACCACTCTGATGCTACCTGTTCTATTTCGTGTTGCATCACATATGAAAAACTTGCAACGAAAACTTCTGAAACAATGATAGCAATATAAATAAAATATTCATATAGCTATTGGTTAAAGTTCCTCACCTTTCTTTGCAGCGATAACCTCCAGGTCAACACTTTATATTTCCTGAGCATTTCGTGGTACATTCATTAGTAAATAAATTAATCTCCTGTGAATATTATCTCAAGGATTGCTTCTCTCCACTCTTTCTGGAATCAATATAATAATAATGTATATTTTTCAAAATACAATACCATCAAATATACTTTAGTTCAGAAAATTTTAGCTATAATATTAGGCATATAAGAACATTGAAAATGAATATGAATACTTTAGAGAAAAACTGCTTTTAATGGTAATTATTCTTTTTAAAAATATCGTATTGTCATTAGTATCGAGTATATCACAATTTCCTTGAATAATAATCATCCAGTGAAAAATTATGACTGACATTAATTATTTACATTTTCAATTGAATTTCTACATACTGATGAGTCATGCCAGGATATAAATGACTAAATGACTTTACTTTTTTTAATCTTTCAGCAATCATTTGATTCTTACATAAAAATTATAATATATTTTGTGTACCTGCTTATCTTCAATGCACACTGATCACCAATATTAACTAAATTTAAATCAAAGAGTACAAAACAACTACACAACAATGCTGGAATGTTGAGCTTCTTTTTGCTTAGTGAAAACACGAACAAAAACAAAATGGCCTCTGCCGAATTCCCAAACTCCCGTGTCAGCTGCCCTACCACAACCCTGCCAAAAATGCCAGATTAAGACTCATAAAAAAATATAAACAATTTATAAGTCTCTTTAACGATCTATAAGCTTAATCTGTAATATATAAGTATGTGATATCTGTCGTATACACTTTCTACAAAGTTTCATGATTTTTAATGAGTTTCTAAGGCTAACTGAAAATATACGAGTTTTAATCAGACAATACAGTTCTAATTTGTTTGTTTTCTATGAGTTTTTAAAAGACAAGACATGTTTTAAGGTTTTTACGAGTTATAACAAGATAATACAGTTTGAGTTTTTATCGTTTTCTATTAGCGTTCGTTAGACAAGAAATTATGGGGGATAAACGAGTTTTATTAAGACAATGCAGATCAAATTCTGATATTTATCTATGAGTTTTTATCCAGCAAAAAATACTTAAGAATTTATGAGTTTTTACAAGAAACTGCAGTTCTAACTTCTATCGTATCTTATCAGTTGTTCATCAGTATAGAGGTCTGTAAGGGATTTATGAGTTTTGGAGAGTATAGGAGTCTTAATATTTTATTGAATCCTATATATAAGTTTTTATGAGACATGTAATTCATCTTTTTGTAGGATAATACAGTTCTAATTTTTTTGTTTTCTATGAGTTTTTACAAGACGAGAAATGTTTTAAGGTTTTTATGAATTATAACAAGACAATACAGTTTGAATTTTTATCGTTTTCTATTAGCGTTCATTAGACAAGGAATTATGGGAGTTTTATTCAGACAATGAAGATCAAATTCTGATAGTTATCTGTGAGTTTTTATCCAGCAAAAACTACCTAAGAGTTTATGAGCTTTTAGAAGAAAGTGCAGTTCTGACTTCTATTGTATCTTATCAGTTGTTCATCAGTCTAGAGGTTTGTCAGGGATTTTGAGTTTTGGAGGGTATAGAGTCTTAATATTTTATTGAATCCTTTAAGTTTTTATCAGACATGTAATTCTTATTAACATTCGTGTTTTTGTAGGATAATATATACAGTTCTAATTTTATTTGTTTTCTATGAGTTTTTACAAGACGATTAAGTATCACTTACTTACAATACTTACTAAACTAAACTTACTAATACAATAAATTTCATATATATATTTATATATTTTTAATGTAAATTTCCAGTACGAAACCTGTTAGTATTTGTAAGTTCTTGAAGTATTTGAAATGTGTTTTGAATGTAAATTCCTTGCCTGGGGTCTATCAGCACTCGCACGTTTTAATAGGAAACATGAAGTTTTTATCAGAGCCGTGGAGAGCAAATAAGGGCCCGGTGGAAATTTTTTTTTGAAAATTGAAAACGGGGGAAGGGAGAAATAAAAAAAATTTGGCGAGCGGAGAGTGTAGAAATAATCCGAAGAAATTTTTAAAATATGCGAATAAAAATTATAATACAACTTTTCGATATTTCAAAACCAGCCCCCCCAAACAAGCCCGGGACCGGGAGAATCACCCCCGCACCACCCCCTCTAGACAGTCCTGTATAAGATTCTATGCGGGTGTTAATATGCAATGGGATTTTAATGTAAATTCCCTGAATGATGTCTACCAGTATATTTCTAAGTATTTATGGTAATTAAATTGCGAAGTTTTATGGATTTTTATATGAATTTGAAAGATATTAATATAAATTTATCAGTACGAGATCTATTGTATTGTCAGTACGAGGCCTATAAGTATTTATAAGTTTTCATGGTGTTCGAAATACGAAAATTGTATAGATTCTGTGAGTATTTAATGTAAATTCCTCGCTTGAGGTTTATTGTAAGACTTTTATGGAAATAAGAAGGTTTTCTAAAATACAATGTGTATATATTTACAATGGATTTTAATGTAAATTATATGAAATTTATTGTATTAGTGAGTTTAGTTTAGTAAGTATTGAAATGATACTTAATCGTCTTGTAAAAACTCATAGAAAACAGAAGAAAATAAAACTACTATCCTATAAAAACACAAAATTCAACAAGAAATACAGGTCTCAAGAAAACCTATAGGTTTCAATAAAATATTAAGACTCTATACTCTCCAAAACTCATATATACCTCACAAACTCTAGACTGATGAACCACTGATAGGATACGATAGAAGTTAGAACTGCAGTTTCTTCTAAAAACTTATAAATTCTTAAGTATTTTTTGCTGGATAAAAACTAATAGATAATTATCAGAATTTGATCTGAATTGTCTTAATAAAACTCATTTATCCCCCATAATTCCTTGTCTAATGAAAGCTAATAGAAAATGATAAAAATTCAAACTGTATTATCTTGTTATAACTCATAAAAACTTTAAAACATTTCTCGTCTTGTAAATGCTCATAGAAGACATTATCCTACAAAAACACGAAATTTAACACGAATTGCATGTCTCATAAAAACTTTTACAATTCAATAAATATTAAGACTTTATACTCTCCAAAACTCATAAATCCCTAACAAACAACTAGACTGATGAACAACAGATAGGATACGATAGAAGTTAGAATTGCAGTTTCTCTTAAAAACTCATAAATTCTTAAGTATCCCTGCCAAAAATTCCACATAGAAACTTATAAAAAAAAAGTGATGCGGTTTTATCGTTCCTATAAGTTATATTATTATTATACAGACAGGATTTTATCTGTTTTATTAAGTTTTAAATCGGTTATGAAACAGTAATTCCGAATGAGCTATTTAGAATTATCATGTTGCCCTTTCATGAGTACTTATATGAAATATACATCAACAAATCTACAGTTTAGTGTCTGCAAATGCACCCTTGCCCTTATATCTGTAAACATATGGAATTACAGATACAACTTTAAAGAGATTCTAAACTTTTCTATAAGTAATATCATAAGAGTCCAGTCCGTCCTTTCTCCAGTATCTATCGTATATAACACACCATTTATCAACATGTTTTTATTATAAATTTCAACATTGTCTTTTTATTAGTATTAACGTGGATATACATGTCAACAAATGTACAGTTTCAATTGTATATTTTACAGATGTATTTTTATTGAAAACTTTCATTTTGCTTTTTTATTAGTATTAATTTGGATATGCATGCCGACAAATGTACAGTTTAAATTGCACATTTCAAATAGAAATACTAATATTGTGGTAAACACAAAATACTGCAAAGTCCTTATTTCCTCGGGTGTTCTTGTTCTAGCCTAGAAGCAATGAATGAGATGGCAGTGAAAGAGACTGCTTTACTTTTAATTTAACAAACACACGTCAGTTCCTTAGGTCACATTAGAGTAGATATGAATTAGCGACACGTATACAGCTCCCTCTACTGGAGCCTGGAGTAAAGCTGCTGCTGAAATTTCTATCAGTTTCTACCAGAATGGAGCAGCAAACATTTACTTATACCACATCAATGAGAATTTATGAGAACAGTATCTAAGGTAAAACGTGCGGCTTTCCGTGGTTAAATGGCAAGTGTTTCTATAAGAAACGAGCTGCATTAGGTTAGGACAGTTTTGACTTGCAATTGAAGATTACTAATTATAATGTTTGAATAGGGATTTATGAGATCAGTTTCTATGAGTATTAATGTTTTTTTTCAGTAATATATTAAATGTGTTTTCATTTGTTTGAATGGGTAAAAAGAAAAGTCAGTTTTCAACTGCAATTACAAATACAAGTTTAATCACTTTGAATGGGGTTATATGCGATTAATTTCTAAAAGTATTTATGCTGTTTTCCGAATATAATTGTGATGAGGTTTAATCAGTAACAAATTGTTCACTACTTGTTATGACCCAGCAAACCAAACCACATCATTTTAACATCATAATGATGTGATTTTTGCAACAGTGACGTCGTCATTCTTGTTTGCAACCACGTGGAAATGCCGTCACAGTGACGCTAAACGGCCGCACTCAACCACGTCGTCAAAAGTGACTTACTTATTTTCCACTTTTCAGCCACATCAGTACCACTCTTTTTTGATATAGATATGATCATATTGTGTACAAAAAATATATATTATAACAACTTGAATGTTACCGCCCAATTACTTTTAAAATAAATAAAAAAAATCTATATTGCAACAAATAAATCTACTTTTATATTATGAAAAAATAGCTCCATTGAAACTTAAAAATTACTGATTAAAGATTAATATTTTATATCCGGCTCCAAAAAATTCCTCATTGAATTTTTTATTGTTTTGTTATCGAAGAAAATTATTTCATTAAAGTCGGCTGACATTTTATACCTTGTGTGTGATTTTACATTCTGAAAAACTTTTCTCATTTTTTTTTTTCATTTTGAAAAATAAAAGTGAACTTATATTATTTCTTAAATATTTGTTTCAAAATCCTCCTGCATACCTAAAATTATTCTCGTTGAATAATATAGTTACATATATAATTAGCTGTATATGAGAATATAATTTTAGATATACAGGGTGATTTGTAAACAAATATTAAAGAAATAAGTACACCTTTATTTTTCTAAATGAAAAAAAAAATAAAGAGAAAAGTTGTTCAGAATGTAAAATCATACACTAAGTATAAAACATCAGCCGACTTTGATGAAATAATTTTTTTCGATTAAAAACAATAAAAAATTCCATATGAGGAAACATAATTTATTCAAAATTAATCATTTTATATTGGAGTCGGGTATAAATATAAATCTTTCATCGTTCTTTCATTGAGTTATTTTTTTCGTAATATAAAAAAAGATTTATTTGTTGCAAAATAGATTCCTTTCATTTATTTTAAAATTAACTCAGCGGTAACATTCAAGTTGTTATAATATACATTAGAAAGCAACATAATTTATTCACAATTCATTTTTATTTTAATGGCTTACTTCAGATAAAACATTTCATCAAAGTAGCCTGATATTGCTGAAATTTTACACAAAAAAGTATATTTCACATTCGCTTTACTTACCTTTTCCTTAAATTTTTCTTGAGATTTCGGAAAATATATAAAAAGGCAGTTCATACATAATCATTTGATATTTGCTTATAAATCTTGCACATATCCCTAGATATTTTAATCTTTTTATAGCACATATGCTATAGACCCCACTAAAGTGGGGTCCCAGAAAATGTCGCTAAGTAAAATAATAGAAATTAGATTTAAAAATATAAAAAGTATTAAATAAATTTGAAGTGATCAATGAAACAAACATTTCCGAAACTATATATATTCAAGATATGAATACAGGTATGCCTTATAATATAAATTCACCTAGCTATTTCTTTCTTGATCTTCTTTGATCCCTATAACAGATTAAGTGTCACAATTATCTCATAGTCAAAGTCTGCTGTGGCTGGAACTATTTTTCATACCACATCTAAAAATTTATAAAAAATTAATTATCACAGTTTAAAAATGTTTAATAAGATTTGGTATCATTTATGTCAGTAAAAATAATGTTAAAGGTTGAGTGTTGGTAGTGGTAATTTCAAGTTCAACCACACACTCGTTTTGTTATTAAAGTAAAAAACCGCTGCCCAAGGAATCACTACTTCCACATCCAGATTTTCTATCCAAGTCTCTCATAAGGAAAAAATTTTGTATGTGGAAATAATTGTTATTAATTATAGAACTTTAATAATATAATATTTGAAATCATCTACCTCAAAAACCCATAAAACGATATACCACACGGTAGTGGGGTGGGGGTGGTGATAAGGGGGTAGTAGTGGAGGTGGATGAAGTAAAAAGTATATTTTGAGACTTTTGGTTCTTGTACACACACTAAATCACAATTTTATTTTCATCTCCTTTAATAATGCGGTAGGGGTGGTAATGGGGGTGGCTAATGCCAAAATTTTTTTTAAACCTTAGCTTCTCTTGTATCACTAAATACCAATTTTATGGACTCTTACCTGCTTGATTTACCGATTTACCCCCAATCTACCCCCTATTTACCACATTTTACCCCCCAACCCTTCGACGGAGTAAGATGAAAATATAATCTAGTTCCAGATCCCGTTAAAGTACATACGTGTACCAAATTTTAAGTCAATATCTTAAACAATTCCAGAATAAACGTGGGCACAAAAAAAGTTACAGACCGACAGACCGAAATTTTTTTTTCGCTCAAATTTAAAATCTCGACGTTTCATGACCTTCTAAGCCTATCTGAACAATAAAAATTTTCAAAAATTTTCTTGTTACCATACTTCCACTGGATGTGAAAGTAATTAAATTTAATTTTAATAGAACAACTTCATTGACACTATTGAAAATATAAAAAAAAAAAGAAAGACGATTGAAAATAAACTACTATTTTGTAAAAAATGAATTAGCAATATACGAATTCAGAATTTGATTCTAGTAGGGCATGCAGAATACGGTTCTAAAATTATTTGAACTTTGTATCACTCTTGATTCGTGGACACCATTTGAATTCTATCTCTAGCAAAATAATAAAGTTTCGATGAGACTTAAAATAAGACACTAAGTATACACTAAATTAAAAATTAAGCAAAAAAAAAACTGAAGGTGAAGTTTCTCATTACCGAAACGAGTATTTCAATATGAAACAATAAAGAATATATTTTTTTATAGAGCCTTATTATAGCTACAGAAAAAATTGGTAAAAACAGCAGTTTGCACAAAATTCAAATGCAAAATGTATAAGTTTTTAGAACTTATATAAACTTACCATCTTTTCTCTCATTATACTGCCACTGCCACTACTGCCAGAAGCCCCACGAACGAAGATAGTTTTAATTGTCTATTATAACATTCTAAAATAGAAAAAAATGTATAAGTACCTAAATTATTCCAGTTAAATCAGGAGGATTAGAGGAAAAAACTGATACCTAAAGTTTTGAAACTTGGCAGAGATGTTCATTAAGGCCCACTGTTTAAACATACTTAAAGTCGTCAACTCTATCTCTTACGCTCGCGCCGCCATCTTGAAAAAATGGTGCTCAGATTAAGTTTTTTTTTCTTATATCTCGCTAACCATTAGAGATATCGAAATTAAGTCTCCAATAAAAAGTAAAGCTTATAAAATTCTCTACAAAAAATGTAACATAATATTTTCCCGTATCTATTATTATCATCTTCTAAAATAGGAAATTACATTTGATCAACACATTTCTAAACCGGAAAGCACTCGTAAAAAAAAAATCATATTATTATGTTAATTCTAGAATTTCCAATAACTTTAAAATATCCGTCGAATATCTGTTTGTCAGTCTGTCAGTTTGTCCATCTGTCTCTCTGTACGACACTTTTTGTATGATAATTTAAAAGAGAAGAGTCCAATTTTATTGAAATTTGAACAGTAAGTTAGTGTTAACTAAAGGAAGAACTCTATTGATTTTGAAAAAAATCGATTAGTAAATATAAAGGTTATAAAACATTTTATGAAAAAAAGGCATATGAAGAGTGTTGTAACACCTTTGATAAGATGCTAAAAATACAAAAAACATTACACTGACCTCATAGATCCCTAACAATTAAAACTATTTATCTGGAAATGCAAATGAAAACTGTTCGAATCCCTTAAAGCTTATTTATTGCAAATAATTTTAAAATTTAGCCACAGAAAACCGCACACGTTACATTACCCAACAAACACCGAAGATCGGCCCATCAGTGGGCCATCACTGGGCCAGAAGTTTCATTTCTGGCACAGTGATGGTCCGCTAAAGGGCCAACCTTTTGTGTTTGTAGGGTAGATACTGTTCTGATGGATTCTCATTACAATATTATCTTTAAATGTTTGGATTTACAGGTGGACACTGTTTAAAATATTTGAGGTTTCATTCTGATATGATTTTTGCATTTAAATTAGATCCGAATGCATACTGATAAAGACTTATATAATTTACTGTAGGAACAACAAATAAATACTCGTAGAAACTGCTCTCATCAATCCTCTTGAAGGAATACTAAATATGTACCTGGAATTTCCGACCATATCGTAACATGTAGTGAACAATTTGTTACAGATCAAACCTCATCACAATTATATTCGGAAAACAGCATAAATACTGTTAGAAATTGATCGCATATAACCCCATTCGAAGTGATTAAACTTGTATTTGTAATTGCAGTTGAAAACTGACCTTCCTTTTTACCCATTCAAACAAATGAAAACACATTTAATATATTACTGAAAAAAAAACATTAATACTCATAGAAACTGATCTCATAAATCCCTATTTAAACATTATAATTTGTAATCTTCAATTGCAAATCAAAACTGTTCTAACCTAATGCAGCTCGTTTCTTATAAAAACACTTGCCATTTAACCACGAAAAGCCGCACGTTTTACATTAGATACTGTTCTCATAAATTCTCATTGAGATAGTATCAGTAAATGTCTGGATTTACAAATAGATACTGTTTAAAATATTTGGTTGCTTTATTCTGATATAATTTTCATATTTAAATTAGATCCGAATCTTTACTGATAAAGACTTATATAATTTACTAGAGGAACAACAAATAGATACTCGTAGAAACTGCTCTCATCAATCCTCTTGAAGGAATACCAAATGTGTACTTGGAATTTCCGACCATATCATAACATGTAGTGAACAATTTGTTACTGATTAAACCTCATCACAATTATATCCGGAAAACAGCATAAATACTTTTAGAAATTGATCGCATATAACCCCATTCGAAGTGATTAAACTTGTATTTGTAATTGCAGTTGAAAACTGACCTTTCTTTTTACCCATTCAAACAAATGAAAACACATTTAATATATTACTGAAGAAAACACATTAATACTCATAGAAACTGATCTCATAAATCCCTATTCAAACATTATAATTTTGAATCTTCAATTACAAATCAAAACTGTTCTAACCTAATGCAACTCATCGTTTCTTATAGAAACTCTTGCCATTTAACCACGGAAGGCCGCACGTTTTACATTAGATACTGTTCTCATAAATTCTCATTGAGATAGTATAAGTAAATGTTTGGATTCACAAATAGATACTGTTTAAAATATTTGGTTGCTTTATTCTGATATAATTTTCATATTTAAATTAGATCCGAATCTGTACTGATAAAGACTTATATAATTTACCATAGGAACAACAAATAGATACTCGTAGAAACTGCTCTCATCAATCCTCTTGAAGGAATACTAAATGTGTACTTGGAATTTCCGACCATATCATAACAAATAGTGAACAATTTGTTACTGATTAAACCTCATCACAATTATATTCGGAAAACAGCATAAATACTTTTAGAAATTGATCGCATATAGCCCCATTCGAAGCGATTAAACTTGTATTTGTAATTGCAGTTGAAAACTGACCTTTCTTTTTACCCATTCAAACAAATGAAAACACATTTAATATATTACTGAAAAAAAAAACATTAATACTCATAGAAACTGATCTCATAAATCCCTATTCAAACATTGTAATTTGTAATCTTCAATTGCAAATCAAAACGGTTCTAACCTAATGCAGCTCGCGTTTCTTAAAGAAACACTTGTCTTTTAATCATGGAAGACCGCACGAATTACATTAGATACTGTGCTCATAAATTCCCATTGATGTGGTATAAGTAAATGTTTGGATTTACAAATGGATATGGCTTGACTCGTTTTGCTGGTCAATTCTGATATAAACTGATAACAATTTCAACAGCAACTTTACCTAACTCTTATAGAAACTTATTGACCATATAGGTTCTCATAGATACTTATTAATTTTTGATAATTTTCAATACGGATAGATGAGATTTTTTTGACAGGGATTTTTTGCCGGATAAAAACTCATAGATAACTATCATAATCTGATCTGCATTGTCTGAATAAAACTCATTTATCCTCCATAATTTCTTGTCTAATGAACGCTAATAGAAAATGATAAAAATTCAAACTGTATTATCTTGTTATGAAAACCTTAAAACATTTCTCGTCTTGTAAAAGCTCATAGAAGACAAAAAATAGACCTGTTTTATCCTACAAAAACACGAAATTTAACACGAATTGCATGTCTCATAAAAACTTTTACGATTCAATAAATATTAAGACTTTATACTCTCCAAAACTCATAAATCCCTAACAAACAACTAGACTGATGAACAACAGATAGGATACGATAGAAGTTAGAATTGCAGTTTCTCTTAAATATTCATAAATTCTTAAGTATTTTTTGCTGGATAAAATAGATAACTATCAGAATTTGATCTGCATTGTCTGAATAAAACTCATTTATCACCCATAATTTCTTGTCTAATGAACGCTAATAGAAAATGATAAAAATTCAAACTGTATTATCTTATTATAACTCGTAAAAACCTTAAAACATTTCTTGTCTTGTAAAAACTCATAGAAAACAAAAAACGTTAAAACAGTATCGTCTCATTAAAACTCGTATATTTTCAATTAGCCTAGAAACACATAAAAAATCATCAAATATCTATAACAATTCGCATTTCAATTACAGTGAAAACGTATAACTACTGATGATAGACTCCATATAGGGAATTTACATTAAAAACCCATTGTACGCAGCAAATCTTATAAAAACTTCATATTTCGTATTAATATGTGCAAGTGCTGATAGACCTCAGGCAAGGAATTTACATTAAAAACACATTTCAAATACTATAAAAACTTATATAATTATACTAATAGGTTTCATACGAAGAATGTACATTTGAAACACTCACACAACGATTAAAACTTATAGAAGTTTCGTGCTACATACTCCAGCCTAAATTAGAGGGAGCTGTTATACATGTCGCTAATTCAGATCTAATCTAATGTGACCTAAGAGACTAGGTTTGTTAAATTAAAAGTAAAGCAGACTCTCTTACTGCATTGTGGTTTCACATATATTATCACAGTGTCTTATATATACTCAAAGGGAAGTATAGAGACAGATCATTCAGGTTTCAGTTTCCAGATAGATCCCCCATACATAACCATTCTGGAACTACATGAAGCTTCATATATTCCATTGTGGTTTCACATACATTCTTACAGTATCTTATATATGCTGATAAAGGGAACTCCTACAATTGGATAGATATAGATCATTTAGACTTCAATTCTCATATAGATCCCTATACATACCACTTTGAGACCACATTCAGTCTCATAAATACCAACGAATTCCATTGTCTTTTCCGCATACATTCTCAAAAGATTTCATAATTACCAATTCCTACTTTTAGTGAAACCACATGAAATCTCATATATTCAAATGGCTTGTGAATAGGGAAATTCCGATAAACTATAATAACAATTTATCTGGATTTCCCGTTGCTTTTACATAAAAATCTATGCGAATTCGCAGTTTCCTGTCCATCAGTAACCGTATACAGACTCTTCACAATCATTTCTGGAATTACCATTTTGAACTGATTAAAGATGTATATGCAAATCCTGTTATAAACTTGTAAAGTTCGATGAGGGATTATAGGAAATTACAGTTTCACTATCCAACTCAAATCTTATAGATCCAAATATATATATTTTTTATAAGTTTCTATGAGCCATTTTTGGCAGGGAAACGCTTTAAATATGAATTTACCAAATTGCAACATAGTTATACAATTTTTATTATTTTAAGTTATATATTCTTTCCCTGTCAAAAAAATCTCATCAATCCGTATTGAAAATTATCAAAAATTAATAAGTATCTATGAGAACCTATATGGTCAATAAGTTTCTATAAGAGTTAGGTAAAGTTGCTGTTGAAATTGTTATCAGTTTATATCAGAATTGACCAGCAAAACGAGTCAAGCCATATCCATTTGTAAATCCAAACATTTACTTATACCACATCAATGGGAATTTATGAGCACAGTATCTAATGTAATTCGTGCGGTTTTCCATGATTAAAAGACAAGTGTTTCTTTAAGAAACGAGCTGCATTAGGTTAGAACAGTTTTGATTTGCAATTGAAGATTACAAATTACAATGTTTGAATAGGGATTTATGAGATCAGTTTCTATGAGTATTAATGTTTTTTTTTCAGTAATATATTAAATGTGTTTTCATTTGTTTGAATGGGTAAAAAGAAAGGTCAGTTTTCAACTGCAATTACAAATACAAGTTTAATCGCTTCGAATGGGGTTATATGCGATCAATTACTAAAAGTATTTATGCTGTTTTCCGAATATAATTGTGATGAGGTTTAATCAGTAACAAATTGTTCACTATTTGTTATGATATGGTCGGAAATTCCAAGTACACATTTAGTATTCCTTCAAGAGGATTGATGAGAGCAGTTTCTACGAGTATCTATTTGTTGTTCCTATAGTAAATTATATAAGTCTTTATCAGTACAGATTCGGATCTAATTTAAATATGAAAATTATATCAGAATAAAGCAACCAAATATTTTAAACAGTATCTATTTGTAAATCCAAACATTTACTTATACTATCTCAATGAGAATTTATGACAACAGTATCTAATGTAAAACGTGCGGCTTTCCGTGGTTAAATGGCAAGAGTTTCTATAAGAAACGAGTTGCATTAGGTTAGAACAGTTTTGATTTGTAATTGAAGATTCAAAATTATAATGTTTGAATAGGGGTTTATGAGATCAGTTTCTATGAGTATTAATCTGTTTTCTTCAGTAATATATTAAATGTGTTTTCATTTGTTTGAATGGGTAAAAACAAAGGTCAGTTTTCAACTACAATTACAAATACAAGTTTAATCATTTCGAATGGGGTTATATGCGATCAATTTCTAAAAGTATTTATGCTGTTTTCCGGATATAATTGTGATGAGGTTTAATCAGTAACAAATTGTTCACTACATGTTATGATATGGTCGGAAATTCCAAGTACACATTTGGTATTCCTTCAAGAGAATTGATGAGAGCAGTTTCTACGAGTATCTTTTTGTTGTTCCTCTAGTAAATTATATAAGTCTTTATCAGTAAAGATTCGGATCTAATTTGGATATGAAAATTATATCAGAATAAAGCAACCAAATATTTTAAACAGTATCTATTTGTAAATCCAGACATTTACTTATACTATCTCAATGAGAATTTATGAGAACAGTATCTAATGTAAAACGTGCGGCTTTTCGTGGTTAAATGGCAAGTGTTTCTATAAGAAACGAGCTGCATTAGGTTAGAACAGTTTTGATTTGCAATTGAAGATTACAAATTATAATGTTTAAATAGGGATTTATGAGATCAGTTTCTATGAGTATTAATGTTTTTTTTTTAGTAATATATTAAATGTGTTTTCATTTGTTTGAATGGGTAAAAAGAAAGGTCAGTTTTCAACTGAAATTACAAATACAAATTTAATCACTTCGAATGGGGTTATACGCGATCAATTTCTAACAGTATTTATGCTGTTTTCCGAATATAATTGTGATGAGGTTTGATCCGTAACAAATTGTTCACTACATGTTACAATATGGTCGGAAATTCCAGGTACATATTTAGTATTCCTTCAAGAGGATTGATGAGAGCAGTTTCTACGAGTATTTATTTGTTGTTCCTACAGTAAAGTATATAAGTCTTTATCAGTATGCATTCGGATCTAATTTAAATGCAAAAATCATATCAGAATGAAACCTCAAATATTTTAAACAGTGTCCACCTGTAAATCCAAACATTTAAAGATAATATTATAATGAGAATCCATCAGAACAGTATCTACCCTACAAACACAAAAGGTTGGCCCTTTAGCGGACCATCACTGTGCCAGAAATGAAACTTCTGGCCCAGTGATGGCCCACTGATGGGCCGATCTACGGTGTTTGTTGGGTAATGAAACGTGTGCGGTTTTCCGTGGCTAAATTTTAAAATTATTTGCAATAAATAAGCTTTAAGGGATTCGAACAGTTTTCATTTGCATTGGATCTATGTGTAATGTTTTTTTTCAAAATAAAATGTGTTTTTATTAAAAAAAAACATTACACAAAGACACTGATCTCATAGATCCCTATTTAACAATTAAAACTATTCATCTGGAATTGCAAATTAAAACTGTTCAAATCCGTTAAAGCTATTTATTAAAAATACTTTTAAAATTTAGCCACGGAAAGCCGCACGCGTTACATTAGATACTGTTCTGATTGGTTCTCATTAAAATATATCTTTAAATGTTTGGATTTACAAGTGGATACTGTTTAAAATATTTGGTTGTTTCATTCTGATATAATTTTTGTATTTAAAGTAGATCCGAATGCATACTGATAAAGACAAATTTTCTATTGGAACAACAAATACATACTCATAGAAACTGCTATCATCAATCCTTTCAAAGGAATACTAAATATGTACCTGGAATTTCCGACCATATCGTAACATGTGGTAAACAATTTGTTACTGATCAAACCTCATCACAATTATATTCGAAATACTGATCGCATATAACCCCATTCGAAGTGATTAAACTTGTACCTATTTGTAATTGCAGTTGAAAACTGACCTTTCTTTTTACCCATTCAAACAAATGAAAACACATTTAATATACTTATTACTGAAAAAAATAACATTAATGCTCATAGAAACTCACCTCATAAATCCCTATTCAAACATCATAATTTGTAATCTTCAATTGCAAATCAAAACCCGGTCTTCGAAGCGTGTCGCCCGGGTTGGCTCCAGCGGGTTATATCGCCTGTAGTCCCCCCTCAAGAAACATGTAATTTGGTTTGTAACCTGTTTGTTTCTTCTTCTAAATAAATAAATAAATAAATAAATAAATAAATAAATAAATAAATAAATAAATAAAAACTGTTCTAACCTAATGCAGCTCGTTTCTCATAGAAACTCTTGCCATTTAACCACGGAAAGCCGCACGTTTTACATTAGATACTGTTCTTATAAATTCTCATTGAGATAGTATAAGTAAATGTCTGGATTTACAAATAGATACTGTTTAAAATATTTGGTTGCTTTATTCTGATATAATTTTCATATTTAAATTAGATCCGAATGGATACTGATAAAGACTTATATAATTTACTATTGGCACAACAAATACATAGTCGTAGAAACTGCTATCATCAATCCTTTCAAAGTAATACGAAATATGTACCTGGAATTTCCACACGTAACATGTAGTGAACAATTTGTTACTGATCAAACATCATCACAATTATATTCGGAAAACAGCATAAATACTGTTAGAAATTGATCGCATATAATCCCATTCGAAGTGGTTAAACTTGTATTTGTAATTGCAGTTGAAAACTGACCTTTCTTTTTGCCCATTCAAACAAATGAAAACACATTTAATATATTACTGAAAAAAAACATTAATACTCATAGAAACTGATCTCATAAATCCCTATTCAAACATTGTAATTTGTAATCTTCAATTGCAAATCAAAACTGTTCTAACCTAATGCAGCTCGTTTCTTATAGAAACTCTTGCCATTTAACCACGCAAAGCCGCACGTTTTACATTAGATACTGTCCTCATAAATTCTCATTGAGATAGTATAAGTAAATGTCTGGATTTACAAATAGATACTGATTAAAATATTTGGTTGCTTTATTCTGATATAATTTTCATATTTAAATTAGATCCGAATGCATACTGATAAAGACTTATATAATTTACTATTGGCACAACAAATACATACTCGTAGAAACTGCTATCATCAATCCTTTCGAAGTAATACCAAATATGTACCTGGAATTTCTGACCATATCGTAACATGTAGTGAACAATTTGTTACTGATCAAACCTCATCACAATTATATTCGGAAAACAGCATAAATACTGTTAGAAATTGATCGCGTATAACCCCATTCGAAGTGATTAAATTTGTATTTGTAATTTCAGTTGAAAACTGACCTTTCTTTTTACCCATTCAAACATATGAAAACACATTTAATATATTACTGAAAAAAAACATTAATACTCATAGAAACTGATCTCATAAATCCCTATTCAAACATTATAATTTGTAATCTTCAATTGCAAATCAAAACTGTTCTAACCTAATGCAGCTCGTTTCTTACAGAAACACTTGCCATTTAACCACGGAAAGCCGTACGTTTTACATTAGATACTGTTCTCATAAATTCTCATTGAGATAGTATAAGTAAATGTAAAGACTTATATAATTTACTAGAGGAACAACAAATAGATACTCGTAGAAACTGCTCTCATCAATCCTTTTGAAGGAATACTAAATGTGTACTTGGAATTTCCGACCATATCATAACAAGTAGTGAACAATTTGTTACTGGTTAAACCTCATCACAATTATATTCGGAAAACAGCATAAATACTTTTAGAAATTAATCGCATATAACCCCATTCAAAGTGATTAAACTTGTATTTGTAATTGCAATTGAAAACTGACCTTTCTTTTTACCCATTCAAACAAATGAAAACACATTTAATATATTACTGAAAAAAAACATTAATACTCATAGAAACTGATCTCATAAATCCCTATTCAAACATTATAATTAGTAATCTTCAATTGCAAGTCAAAACTGTCCTAACCTAATGCAGCTCGTTTCTTATAGAAACACTTGCCATTTAACCACGGAAAGCCGCACGTTTTACCTTAGATACTGTTCTCATAAATTCTCATTGATGTGGTATAAGTAAATGTTTGCTGCTCCATTCTGGTAGAAACTGATAGAAATTTCAACAGCAGCTTTACTCCAGGCTCCAGTAGAGGGAGCTGTATACGTGTCGCTAATTCATATCTACTCTAATGTGACCTAAGGAACTGACGTGTGTTTGTTAAATTAAAAGTAAAGCAGTCTCTTTCACTGCCAACTCATTCATAGCTTCTAGGCTAGAACAAGAACACCCGAGGAAATAAGGACTTTGCAGTATTTTGTGTTTACCACAATATTAGTATTTCTATTTGAAATATGCAATTTAAACTGTACATTTGTCGGCATGCATATCCAAATTAATACTAATAAAAAAGCAAAATGGAAGTTTACAATAAAAATACATCTGTAAAATATACAATTGAAACTGTACATTTGTTGACATGTATATCCACATTAATACTAATAAAAAGAGAATGTTGAAATTTACAATAAAAACATGTTGATAAATGGTGTGTTATATACGATAGATACTGGAGAAAGGACGGACTGGACTCTTATGATATTACTTATAGAAAAGTTTAGAATCTCTTTAAAGTTGTATCTGTAATTCCATATGTTTACAGATATAAGGGCAAGGGTGCATTTGCAGACACTAAACTGTAGATTTGTTGTATATTTCATATAAGTACTCATGAAAGGGAACATGATAATTCCAAATAGCTCATTCGGAATTACTGTTTCATAACCGATTTAAAACTTAATAAAACAGATAAAATCCTGTCTGTATAATAATAATATAACTTATAGGAACGATAAAACCGCATCATTTTTTTTTTATAAGTTTCTATGTGGAATTTTTGGCAGGGTTATGTAACAGAAATATTATTAAACTATACATTGTTATATAACTTTGTTATATTGGCTGAACTTTAAATGTTACAATATTATTATATTACTAAAGCATAACAACATATTGTAACATGATTATGTTATTATTTTATAACAAATGTTATAATAATAACATAACATTAATAAATACTGGTAATGTAACCCGTTATTACCAGGTTATATAATATCAATAATTTTGTTTGCTGGGCGGTCCCTCGTTATTCCTTTTGTTCAAGAATACATGTTTTTCGAGTAGGGGAATGTCAAGTGAAAGGCGAGGGAATAAATTCGCCGGGGAGTAACAATTTCTCTCGCGCTCAAGAATAGCCACCCTGGGGAGAAAAATTACTAACCTCAGTGACACTTGCATTCGCTTTAACCACGATCGCAATTACTGTCGACAGAGTGATTGAAAAATCGCGATATCACATCATTAATACCTATAGTATAGTGAAAATTTAATTCGACATCGGATGATTAATCCGAATATTCTTGTCATCCGATTCCGTGTAATCCGAGTACCGAAATCATCCGAATATCTACATCACTAGTTATGTTGAGCGCTTACCAGAAAATATATGAGAGTGAGAGAGACAGATGACGGTAACGTGGGTGTTATGAATAATGTTAACGTTCCACCATAGGGCTGAATAACCGGTTACTTGGAGCGAACGGTAGGTGTTTGACAGCGCCTGCAGATGTTAATAGAAATTTTAACGCTGTGTGTGTCAACGTCACAGCGACCAAGGTTTGTAAATTTTGACCAGCGACAAGCTGGACCAGAATAAGAGCCATTTGTATTTAAGTAGGCTTTAACCCTGGCTTTAACTAAGCCGTCGATATCGGCGGCTTAAAATATCCCACTAAACAAAATATATATCCGTAATATTACGCAATATTAAACTGAAGTAACATGTGTCACAGGCGGGGGTGAACTACCCCAAAAGATAAATAAATATATAAACTTGAAAATAATATATATATTGAATGAAGTTATAATACTTATGTTATATATGCCATCCATGCCAAAAATTCCACATAGAAACTTATAAAAAAAAAGTGATGCGGTTTTATCGTTCCTATAAGTTATATTAGTATTATACAGACAGGATTTTATCTGTTTTATTAAGTTTTAAATCGGTTATGAAACAGTAATTCCGAATGAGCTATTTGGAATTATCATGTTGCCCTTTCATGAGTACTTATATGAAATATACATCAGCAAATCTACAGTTTAGTGTCTGCAAATGCACTCTTGCCCTTATATCTAGGGAGGGATGGCAACGATATATCGATATATTAGAAATATCGATATATTATTCGAAAAATATCGATATATTTGTATCGTTATTTTGCTGCCGATATATCGATATAACTACGATATATTTTTATATATCGGAATAGTCTCACTGCAGGGTCATAGGATATTCTCCCCCTCGCTCGTCAATTTTTATTTTTTTGAAAAATATTTTTTTAAGGTGTCCCCCCCCGCTCATCAATTTTTTAAAAATATATCGATATATCGATTGTATTGATAGATTTTCACCCCCCCGGTCATCAATGTATTTTGGTGGGAAAAAAATTTTTTTTTTTAGAAAATTCTTCCGCTTATCAATTTTTATTTTGGTAGAAAAAATTGTTTTTTAGATTTTCTGCTCCCCGCTCATCCATTTTTTCGAATATATCGATATATTTATTTCGATATATCGGATTGTATCGATACATGCTTGCGATATATCATATCAATAGGTATATCGATATATAATTTTTTTTTGCCATCCCTACTTATATCTGTAAACATACGGAATTACAGATACAGCTTTAAAGAGATTCTAAACTTTTCTATAAGTAATATCATAAGAGTTCCAGTCCGTCCTTTCTCCAGTATCTATCGTATGTAACACACCATTTATCAACATGTTTTTATTGTAAATTTCAACATTGTCTTTTTATTAGTATTAATGTGGATATACATGTCAACAAATGTACAGTTTCAATTGTATATTTTACAGATGTATTTTTATTGTAAACTTCCATTTTACTTTTTTATTAGTATTAATTTGGATATGCATGCCGACAAATGTACAGTTTAAATTGCATATTTCAAATAGAAATACTAATATAGTGGTAAACACAAAATACTGCAAAGTCCTCATTTCCTCGGGTGTTCCTGTTCTAGCCTAGAAGCAATGAATGAGTTAGCAGTGAAAGAGACTGCTTTACTTTTAATTTAACAAACACACGTCAGTTCCTTAGGTCACATTAGATTAGATATGAATTAGCGACACGTATATAGCTCCCTCTACTGGAGCCTGGAATAAAGTTGCTGCTGAAATTTCTATCAGTTTATACCAGAATGGAGCAGCAAAATGAGTCAAGCCGTATTAATTTGTAAATCCAAACATTTACGTATACCACATCAATGAGAATTTATGAGAACAGTATCTAATGTAAAACGTGCGGCTTTCCGTGGTTAAATGGCAAGTGTTTCTATAAGAAACGAGCTGCATTAGGTTAGAACAGTTTTGATTTGCAATTGAAGATTACAAATTATAATGTTTGAATAGGGATTTATGAGATCAATTTCTATGAGTATTAATGTTTTTTTTCAGTAATATATTAAATGTGTTTTCATTTGTTTGAATGGGTAAAAAGAAAGGTCAGTTTTCAACTGCAATTACAAATACAAGTTTAATCACTTCGAATGGGGTTATATGCGATCAAATTCTAAAAGTATTTATGCTATTTTCTGAATATAATTGTGATGAGGTTTAATCAGTAACAAATTGTTCACTACTTGTTATGATATGGTCGGAAATTCAAGTACACATTTAGTATTTCTTCAAGAGGGTTGATGAGAGCAGTTTCTACGAGTATCTATTTGTTGTTCCTCTAGTGTAAATTATATAAGTCTTTATCAGTACAGACTCGGATCTAATTTAAATATGAAAATTATATCAGAATAAAGCAACCAAATATATTAAACAGTATCTATTTGTAAATCCAGACATTTACTTATACTATCTCAATGATAATTTATGAGAACAGTATCTAATGTAAAACGTGCGGCTTTCCGTGGTTAAACGGCAAGTGTTTCTATAAGAAACGAGCTGCATTAGGTTAGAACAGTTTTGATTTGCAATTGAAGATTACAAATTATAATGTTTGAATAGGGATTTATGAGATCAGTTTCTATGAGTATTAATGTTTTTTTTTCAGTAATATATTAAATGTGTTTTCATTTGTTTGAATGGGTAAAAAGAAAGGTCAGTTTTCAACTGCAATTACAAATACAAGTTTAATCACTTCGAATGGGGTTATATGCGATCAAATTCTAAAAGTATTTATGCTGTTTTCCGAATATAATTGTGATGAGGTTTAATCAGTAACAAATTGTTCACTACTTGTTATGATATGGTCGGAAATTCAAGTACACATTTAGTATTTCTTCAAGAGGATTGATGAGAGCAGTTTCTACGAGTATCCATTTGTTGTTCCTCTAGTAAATTATATAAGTCTTTATCAGTACAGACTCGGATCTAATTTAAATATGAAAATTATATCAGAATAAAGCAACCAAATATATTAAACAGTATCTATTTGTAAATTATTAGAACAGTTTTGATTTGCAATTGAAGATTATAAATTATGTTTGAATAGGGATTTATGAGATCAGTTTCTATGAGAATTAATGTTTTTTCTGTAATATATTAAATGTGTTTTCATTTGTTTGAATGGGTAAAAAGGAAGGTCAGTTTTCAACTGCAATTACAAATACAAGTTTAATCACTTCGAATGGGGTTATATGCGATAAATTTCTAACAGTATTTATGCTGTTTTCCGAATATAATTGTGACGAGGTTTGATCAGTAACAAATTGTTCACTACATATGTTACAATATGGTCGGAAATTCCAGGTACATTTTTAGTATTCCTTCAAGAGGATTGATGAGAGCAGTTTCTATGAGTATTTATTCGTTGTTCCTACAGTAAATTATGTAAGACTTTATCGGTATGCATTCGGATCTAATTTAAATACAAAAATTATATCAGAATGAAACCCCAAATATTTTAAACAGTGCCCACCTGTAAATCCAAACATTTAAAGATAATATTTTAATGGGAATCCGCCAGAACAGTATCTAATGTAATGTGTGCGGTTTTCCGTGGCTAAATTTTAAAATTATTTGCAATAAATAAGCTTAAACGGATTCTAACAGTTTTCATTTGCATTTCCAGATAAATAGTTTTAATTGTTAAATAGGGATCTATGAGGTCAGTGTAATGTTTTTTTTCAATAAAATGTGTTTTTATTGAAAAAAAAAACATTACACAAAGACACTGACCTCATAGATCCCTATCTAATCCCTAATCGAATTTTGAAAAAATTTTTCGCAAACTGCTTTTTCAAAATTTTTTAGGGGTTGTTAGAGAAGTGTTTCTCGAGATGTTATTTCCCATATTTCGAATGGGTCCCATGCGCCACAGACGAGAAAAAAATTATTGAAATTTCTAGATCCGCGCTTGTCACACCCTGTCACTATCTTGCACGCCATTTTGATACTAAAGGAGCTAGAAACTCCGTCTTTTTTTGCGCTTAATTGTTGAGAAATTATCTATCGAATGGTGGGGGCATCAGTCCTACCAGAAAGAGATGAAGTGTTCGAAAATTGAGTTAAAGTCGGTAGGACGAGTAGTACGCCCCGTACTGCCAGAAGGACGCTGTACGAATTATCATTAAATTTGTATTTGTAATTACAGTTGAAAACTGACCTTCCTTTTTACACATTGAAACAAATGAAAACACATTTAATATATTACTGAAAAAAAACATTTATACTCATAGAAACTGATCTCGTAAATCCCTATTCAAACATTATAATTTGTAATCTTCAATTGCAAATCAAAACTGTTCTAACCTAATGCAGTTCGTTTCTTATAGAAACACTTGCCATTTAACCACGAAAAGCCGCACGTTTTACATTAGATACTGTTCTCATAAATTCTCATTGAGATAGTATAAGTAAATGTCTGGATTTACAAATAGATACTGTTATTCTGATATAATTTTCATATTTAAATTAGATCCGGATCTGTACTGATAAAGACTTATATAATTTACTAGAGGAACAACAAATAGATACTCGTAGAAACTGCTCTCATCAATCCTCTTGAAGGAATACTAAATGTGTACTTGGAATTTCCGACCATATCATAACATGTAGTGAACAATTTGTTACTGATTAAACCTCATCACAATTATATTCGGAAAACAGCATAAATACTTTTAGAAATTGATCGCATATAACCCCCATATTCGAAGTGATTAAACTTGTATTTCTAATAGAGTAGAGGTCCTTAGCCGACATTGGGCCTCCCCCCACCACTTTATGTGACGTCATGACCTTGACCTTGGATGACGTAAGCGTCCTTGGGCTGTGCACGCTCTTGTATCATATCGTTTGACCTTGAAAAGGTACGTTTGCCAAGCACACATTTTGTGCCTTCGCGGCCTTGACCTTGGATGGCGTAAGCAACCCTGAGATGTAGACACTGCCCGATCTTGTGTTAGACTTGCACCGTGTCGCTTGACCTCGAAAAGCATGTTTGTGAAGGATTGAATGTGTTGTGACGTAGCAGCACTTTGCTATAAAAGAGTGAGAGGAGTTAACATGTAATCATTCTTAACGTTAGACTCCTGTAGTAAAGTAGCAAAGATGTATACGTGTATTTGTGGTGCTAGTTTCACGCGAGGTGATAATATGCGACGCCATCAGAGGCAAGCATGTAAAAACTTAAATCAAGATGGCCCTTCAGCAAAACGGCCAAAAGTGGATTCAAACCTTTCAACGTCTGCAAGCTTGCAAACGTGTAACAGCTGTAATGTGACTTTAACAGCTAATCAGATGCAATCTCATAAAAGAACATTGCAACATAGAACAAACTCATGTGTACCTTTGATGGATGGTGTAGAAATTGTTGGAAGTGCCTTCAAATATAGAATTATAACCTACCGAGTGCACAGTGAAAATGAGAAATTAGACTATATAATATTTTTCAACGAAATTAGACCTAAAATATTAAATTTATTAGAAGAAGTACTGTTACTTCACAAAACAGTAAAAATAAACATGGAGACGTTTGCCAAATACATATTGCAAGCTCAAGAAATATCAGAAATGAAATCATTTAATACCCCCAATAAGATTTTGGACCAGAGTATGGATTTAGGCAACTTTCTCGATACCTTTGTGGACATGATGGTGACACAAACTACAGAGTTCCAAGAACGTGATTCCGGTATGTAAATATCTATTGATGTGTAGAATAATGATTAATAACTGCATATTATTTTTTAGGATGGGCCCTCGTGCAAATAAAATTTGTTGAAATAAATGTAAATAAGTACAGTCCACTGGGTGGTTCATCATACATCAAACTACCAAAGTTCATAGAAAATAAAAGGGCCATAGTGAATATAGAAAACCAGGATCAGTATTGTTTTGCTTGGGCTGTAACTTCAGCGCTGTACCCTGCAAATGGTCGAACATCTGACATGTCATCTTATCCACATTATTCAAGAGTTTTAAATTTGACAGGTATGGATTTTCCAGTTAAATTGCGGGATATTTCAAAATTTGAAGAATTGAATAATATATCGGTTAATGTATATGGTTTAGAAAAGAAATTTGAGAATAATAGAGTAAAGTATGATGTTGTCGGACCTTTGCGTTACTTTGAGAAGAAATTGCGTATGCATGTTAATTTGTTATTAATTTCCGCGGAATGTGATAAGGATCATCATTGTACGGTAGACTGTGCCAAAACTCACTATTGTTGGATAAAAAATTTATCTAGGTTAGTTTCACATCAAATTTCTGCTCACGAGCATAAAAAATATTTTTGTGATGGATGCTTGCTGTATTTTAGTAATGAGCGTCAGTTAATGCTTCATCAGAGAAATGATTGTAATCATATTTATACAACAACACCATCGAGACAATTTCGGATTGATAAATATGGGAAACAGGTACCGGAAAATATATTAAAATTTGAAAATTTTGAAAGGCAAATGCAAGTACCATTCGTAGTGTATGCTGATTTTGAATCTATTCTGAAACCAATAAACACATGTGAGCCAAACCCTGAATTCTCTTACACTAACAAAACTTTCATACATGAGCCGTATTCCTTCGCATATTTCATAAAATGTTCTTTTGATAATTCAATTTCCAAGTTTGAACTATACAGAGGATCTGATGCAGCTAAAGTTTTTGTATCCCGTATAGAGTCTGATTTAAGAGAAATTTATAATACATATTTGAAAGATATAGTTCCAATGACTCCTCTGACATCATCGGAGAGAGAAAATTTTAATAATGCAACTATTTGCGGTATATGTGAGAAACCCTTCGAAGAAGGCGATGTAAAAGTGAAAGATCATTGCCACGTCACTGGTAGAATAAGATTCGGTGCTGCTCATTCTATCTGTAATTTAAATTATAAAATACCAAATTTTATTCCGGTTATATTTCACAATATGAGCGGATATGATATACACCTATTTGTGAAAGAGTTATGTTCTCATAAAGACAAAATTGATGTAATACCACAAAACAAGGAAAAATATATATCTTTTACAAAACATCTTTATATGCATGATTATATTAACAGCAAAGGAGAAAAGAAAAATAGATTTTTAAAATTACGATTCATTGATAGTTTCAAATTTATGTCGGCATCATTACAAAATTTAGGAGAAAATTTAACCGATAACCAAATGGTTATGACTAGAAGCTTTTTTGCTGATGATGTAAAATTCAATTTAATGCGACGGAAAGGTGTATTTCCATACAGTTTTGTGGATAGTTTAGAGAAGTTAAATAATAGAAAGTTGCCTTCCAAGCAGGAATTCTATGACAACTTAAATGAAACACATATATCAGATGAAGATTATGAAAGAGCCAAAAATGTATGGAGGTTGTTTGAGTGTCAGAGTTTGGGCCATTATTCAGATGTCTATTTAAAATCAGATGTGCTTCTTTTATGTGACGTATTTGAAAATTTTCGCGAAATTTGTCTGAATAAATATAAATTGGATCCAGCTCAATATTATACAGCTCCAGGTTTATCTTGGGACGCGATGTTAAAAATAACAGGAGTAGAACTAGAACTATTAACAGACATTGACATGATTCACTTTTTTAAAAGGGGCATACGTGGTGGGATAAGTCAGTGTTCAGAAAGGAAGCATATTGCAAATAATAAGTTTCTACCTAATTACAACCCCAATGAGCCGTCATCATTCATTACTTATCTAGACGCCACGAATTTATATGGACACAGTATGTCAGAGGTAATACCTACAGGTACATTTGAGTGGTTATCTGAAAGATAAATTATCGATTTAGATGTTACCAATATTTCAGATCAAAGTACACGCGGGTATATTTTTGAAGTGGATATACATTACCCTGAAGAGTTGCACGACTTACACTCAGACTTGCCATTCTTAGTGGAAAACGTTATACCTCCTGAATCAAAATCAAAATCATCGAAATTAATTCCAAATTTGAATGATAAAAAAAGTTATGTTGTACACTACAGAAACTTGAAACAAGCCATTAGAAATGGTTTAATGGTATTAAAAACGCATAGAGTGCTTAAGTTCAATCAGTCACCGTGGTTAAAAAAATGTATCGATTTGAATACAGAAATGCGAAATAAAGCAACCAATACATTTGAAAAAGATCAGTACCCAGACAGCACACAACATCCATTGGACATCCATTTTATATCCAGAACTAGTCCGAACGTCCATGGACACCTTTTGGACATCCAATGGATGTCCATACAAAGATATCCATTGGATGTACGGGAAAATGTTGTCCACTGGACGTCCTTTTTATGTCCATAATATGTTCAAATATCTAAGGATGCAGTTTGGACATCCAGTGGATGTCCATACCACGACGACCAATGGATGTCCCTAATAAGACATCCACTGGATGTACGAGAAGAAGGCATCCATTGGACGTCCATGTTATGTCCATAACGTGTTCAGTGATTCATATACGGAATAATGTCTGTTGCTTCATTTCCACGCGTTTGCCGAAGAAAAAAATATGCTTTTTTTATATATCGACATATGTGTGACGTAATTTTCTGTCTAGGATATTAACGTGTGTTTCTTCGTAAATAATTTGAAAACAGATTCTTGAAGATGTACCTATTAGGGAAAAAAACTCATTAAATAACCATTTTTTGTCCTTTCGAATTACAGCGAGTCTCATACCTTTATTATTATTATTGACAACTATTAAAATAAATATTTTTTTTAAAATCTCGATGCATCATAAATAAAAAAAAATAAAACGTGCAGTAGACTAATTTTGTTTTCAAGTTCGTGTATATTCCCGCCCTAAAGTCCGTGAGTGCGAGGAAGTCAGAATGTGTGCTTAACAGTTTTAAGCATCTTCTCCAATAAGTTCTTTATGTTATAAATAAATGAAGGATAATAATAATATTTAATTTCAATCTATTCTTTAATTTAATGTTTTGGTGAATAGATAAATAAATGTTATTATATACATTATATTTATGTTATGGTAAATTGAAGGTGACGTATTTTGTTAAGTCTGGCAACGCCACAAATTGTTGTATGCCGCCGCCAATAGAACCTAACCCTACATTTTCGTTACAGTTATTTGTGGTTGGTGATGTGTCGCGGTGTGCTCAGTTATAGTCAAAGTTTTAGTTTATCGTGGTCATTTGAAAAGTGCAATAACTACCAAAGTAAGTACAATTATTAAATAAAAATTTGAATACTTTTAATTATCTTTATTTAAAAAATATGCCTAAAATATCACGACATCGATACAGGTTAGCTAAAGCCAGGTCCGATTTTTTAATAGAAGTAAATGAACATGTGCCGAGTGAATTAAGTTTAAGTAGCCTCACCGAGTCAAGCTCCGAGTGCCAACTAGAAGTATACCATTCAAAGCGAGATTCTAATGAAATTTTAACGAATAGTGATGTATTGGATAATGTTCCTTCGGAAATGCAAATATGTATAACAAATTCTGCCCATGATTCTGACTCAAACTTAAATTCTGATTTTTCTGGTAATTCTCATCGAGTTGGAAACATTTCAGAATATGACGACTCAAATTCACATAATTTTCATTTACCGGAAGATGTATTTTCTAAATCTTGTAGCCACGAGAAAAAATGTTCTGAAAATTTGACTTTCCAACTTACAGAATGGGCTACAAAGCATAACATAACACATGTGGCTTTAAGTGATTTATTAAAAATTTTAAAATTTTATAATAATAATAATAATCTGCCGGTAGATTCTAGGACAATATTAAGAACTCCTAGGAAAGTAAATGTTCGTGACATTTATCCAGGTCAATATTATCATTTTGGCTTATACAATTGTGTTCTAAAGCTGTTTTCTTTTCAAAATTTAGAAAACATAGAAGTCGTTAAAGTTTTTATAAACATTGATGGTTTACCTATCTCCAAAAGCTCGGGTAGTCAGCTTTATCCTATTTTATGCAGTATTTGTGAATCCATGAAAATAGTAGATATCATGGTAAAGAGAAGCCTAAAGTAGCAAATGATTTTTTACAGGAGTTTGTGGACGAGGCCATTGAATTGACAATGAATGGTATAACTGTTAATGGTCGCACATATCCTTTTAAAATTTCTGGTTTCATATGTGACGTTCCTGCAAAAACTTATATAACTTATACTAAAGGACATTCAGGGTACAATTCTTGTTCTAAATGTTATATAGAGGGTTCATATATTAATAATAGAGTATGCTTTCCTAATGTTCATCTTAGTAGACTTAGAAATGATAATAATTTTAGAAGTAAATTGCAGAAAAATCATCATTTAGGTACGTCAGTTGTTGAAACAATTCCAAATTTAAATATGGTTGATGATTTTCCTCTTGATCCGATGCATTTACTTTATCTGGGAGTTGTTAAGAAATTAATAGTTTCATTATGGTGTAACGGAAAACCTCCATTTAAGTTGTCATATAATCAGGTATCCCAAATATCTAATTCTTTAATAAATCAGGTGGGCAATATTCCATGTGAATTTATTCGGAAGCCAAGGTCGCTAGAAGAAAGTAAACGCTGGAAAGCGACTGAGTTCAGACAGTTTTTACTTTATACAGGACCTGTGGTTCTCAAGTCTGTTTTAGATGATGACAGGTATTTGAATTTTTTAACCCTACATGTAGCTATTTCGATATTATCGAGTTCAAAATATAAACAGCAAATTGACTATGCAGATTCCTTACTCACGTATTTTATCAAGACCTTTATCATTCTTTACGGTAAAGAAAATTGTTCCCATAATATTCATAATTTATTACATATTTGCATGGACGTTAAACGATTTGGAACTTTGGATCAGTTTAGTGCATTTCCGTTTGAAAATTACATGCAATCATTAAAAAAATTACTCCGTAAATGTGAAAAACCCCTTGAACAAATTGTTTGTCGTAAAATAGAAATTGATAATTCTTTAAATTTGAAAAACAACATTAACACTAGTATGCAATATAAACTGTTGAATGAACACTTTAGGGGACCTTTAATAAAACCTCTCATTTGTTTACAGTATGACAAAGTTCAGTTCAATAAATTCACATTAAAAGTTCAAAAACCAGACAATTGTTGTTGTTTAAAAGATGATAGCATTATTAATATTCAAAATTTGATATCAAATGATGACGGTGTATTTTTAGTTGGTAATAAATTCAAAACTATAACGAATTTTTTCGTAAAGCCTTGCAATTCATCCGAATTTGGGATTTATCTAGTAAATGATGACCTTAGTCCTCTTGAAAATTTTCCTATCAATCAGATTGCGTATAAATGTGTAAAATTGGATTTTAAAAATAAATTTGTGATTTATCCTTTGCTTCATTAAGAATAACTTGTTTTGCCACCTTTTTGTTTAATTAGTGTGGGCAATATGTAATATTTCATCGATTAATTGACATTTTTTTAAGAAAAATGTTTTTGTTTTAAGGAATATTTTATCTTTATTTTTTTAATACACACCTTTCTTCATCTCTAATTTCTGTTATTGGTTATGCATGATTTACACTTTTCTCATTTCCTGATTAACTTTATTTTTAATGAATTTAATACTCCATTCTATGATATTTTCCAACCATCCTTCCTTTTTGCAAAAATACGTCTTTTTGTTTTTATTGTAGTAATAACTTTACTATTGCAGTTTATTTTTAGTTTATTTATTGAAATAAATATTTGTTTCTGTTACTATTTTCAGAGTATATTTTTTGTTTTTATTTTGTATTTAAAGGTTTCTTGTTACTTTTTAAATAATCTCTATCCTATACCTACTAATATTCCATACCCATCCTTTCCTGGTGAGAAATGCTCGTACCTCCTCGCGGTTCTTGCTGGGTAGTAACAATTTATATTAAGCGAACTGTACATACTGTAACTACTATATGTGTAGTCAGTAGTCACCACTTTTATTTAAAATTAATACGTTTTTTGTATATTGTTGCTAGCTAAACTGAGCACAAATCCAGCGACGACTTGTGAAATTTAGATTAGTTATATCTTAGTATTGAGTCATGAGACCCAAGCCGTATTTTATTGCACGAATACCAAGATAAAATAAAGCAGTTTTGCAAAAAAAAAAGTTGAACGGGTTTTTGTAAATAGACTTATTTAAATTTTATTAAATACTTTTTTCCTCTTTTCTGAAAAAAAAAAATTTAATAAAACTAAAATAAGAGCCTTTACTACTCATTTTTAAAACTTTTTCGCAAATTTCGGTGGATTTTTTTTTTTCACAAAACTGCTTTATTTTATCTTAGTAGTCATGTTATACAATATGGCTTGGGTCCCATGATTCAATACTAAGATATGACCAATCTAAATTTCACAAGCTGCCGCTGGCAAATACCTAAAATACCTACATTGAAATAGTAAACGAGCCAACAATATAGTTAAATCCGGCTCTGTGTTTTGCACCCCCTTGCCCCTCAGCCGTTTCTCACTAATGTGGCTTCATGTAGTATATTACTGGTTTACATTTTTGTAATACATTGTATTGGCGAAGGAAAGTCTTGATTATTGTATGACCATACACAGAGAGCGGTTGTTAACTAGATACATACACCATCATAGGAATCAAACACTCACTTTATCGTAGGGTGAGTAATGCAAGCATCTTAACATACTCACATCATAGATATATGAAACCCACAATTTTACATCTCTTTCGAAAAATCGTGATGTAAACAAATCTGTTAAAAACTGATATACATATTTTTAATTTTTTAGATGGAAAAAACTTGGAGTGTTGTCATGTTTACAGAAGAAAATACTGTGGAAGCTGTGCCCACAAAGTGGATTATAAGTAATAAATGCTATTGGCCATCATTTGCCAAAGAAAAATTGATTTCCTCGATAAAAAGAAATGATGATCCAAATACCTGTTGGCCACTGTATGAAATTAAATTGTTCAGGAATAATACCTTTAGTAAGTTTCGTCACATTATTAAGTCCCAGAAAAAAAAACGATTATTTTTATCTTGCATTATATTTGCTATTATGTACACTGGTAAAAATTACATCACTAAAAACACATGCGACCAGATTATAATTATGTTTAATTTTATCATGTTCTTAATATTTGCCTTTAACACCACGTTTTCTCTGTCAACACATTGTCTTTTTTGCAATTCATATAATCCACAACACATGTTATAAAATAAGGATTATATAAAATGTCTGAGGAAGTGTGAAAGTTATAGTGAATTTTCATTACTTGACTATAAATTATGATGTGTAAAGTAAAATATTGAAATCGTATTTAATAACTATTGATTTTTTAGATTCAGTAGTTAACCATAACGAAAACGATGTTCAAGAAGAGAATAGTAGCTCCGCCCTGGAACATATAAAAACAAGTTCCATGAACAAGTCACTAATAAAAGGTGAAATAATACACTTATAATAGATTTACTGATTAGACTATTGTGCACTCAATTTTCACAAAAGGTCAGATTAGAGAAAATTTTAATTTACATAAATTCTAATTTTATTTTATAAATATCTTAAAAAAAAAAACAAAATACAGTTTCTTTTAACTGGTTTTAAAAAATTGCATGAAGTATTACACAGAATGTAATTTTCTACGTTTCGATTTATTAACCATCATCAAAAAACTACAAATATTTTACAAATTTAAAAAAATGTGTTTATAAGAGTTTATAACAGTATTATTTATTACTTATATATGTATTATAATTATTATTATCACATTTTTAGAAACTAAGTAATTTTACATTATACAACTATTATTTTGATTGTCAAATCACATTTTTTTGTTTTGTTTTTTTTTTGTGAAATATTTGTTTTTGGACAATTGTTTAGAATCAACAAGTAGCAGCTATGGCGAACGGTGAGGCTGTCTCCGCGAACGCTCTTAAAAATAAAAATTGTAAAAGGTGTAAATCAAATTTAATAAGTGGTTTAAAGTGTAATAATTGTGAAAGCCATTATCACTTGAGTTGTGCTAAATTGTGTAATTCTGTAAAATTTATAAACAATGAAACAATAATATGTTGTGAATCTGTATGCGATGTTGACACGGCGTTTTTCGATGCTATGGAGAATTTATCAGGTTTAGACAAAAAGATAGATCTAAATATTTTTAATTATATTGTGAAGCAAAAAGACATTATCATAGATGAATTACGTGATAAAATAACAATTTTAAATAAACAGCTTGAATTATTTACCAGTTTAAAAGAAAAAACACAAACAAATTTACCAAGTGACAAAAAACTCGAAAATAAGAAAACCTATGCAGATAAGACAGCAGAGTATAAACATAAAACTAAATCAGCGGTTCCAAACACTTCAAGAGATAGTGTTCCCGAAATAAAATCGACTCTTACTAGAGGACAAGTAGGAGCTGCAATTATGGAACAAGAGACTCGTATAAAATGCAATGAATACATAAATCTAGCACAAAATAATGATTTGAATAATAAAACTAATAAAAATGATGAATGGAAGAAAGTCTCAAATAAAAAACGTAAGCATCCAGTTATCATTGGAAGCAATGCTACAATAGAAGTTAATGGTAAAGCGGTCAAAGGCGTCCCAAGAACTACAACTTTACATGTATACAGAGTGGATCCGACTATGAAAGCAGTTGATTTAAGAGAACTATTAAAAATAGATTTTCCCGAAGCTGCATGTGAGGCGATAACTCCAAAACATCCTGAACTGTATTCATCTTTTAAAGTTAATATTCACGAAGAAAACTTTAATAAAGCAATGGACCCATCAAAATGGCCGACTGGTGCATATGTGCAACGTTTTTTACACCTTCGAAAAAGAGACGAGGTGCAAGCCAGGTAATATCAGATAATGAAAAGGTGTGTTATGACTTACTTTTATTAAACATTCAGTGTTTAACAATAGATAAACTCAATAATATTATTTCTGACTACTTGAATCTTGATCTTAAGTTCATTTGTTTGACTGAAACTTGGTGTGTTGAAGCTAGTGTAACAAACTTTATTTTCCCCGGTTATGATTTGTTAAGTTATTATTGTAGGCCAACACGGAAAGGAGGTGGCGTAAGCATATGGCATAAAACAGGTCTAAACGTGCAATATTTAGATCTTTATAGATATTGTAGTGAAAAAGATATTGAAGTTTCTGGCCTAATTTGGGCTATTAACTCCGAACAAAATGCTATTATTTTAACTTGCTACAGGTCACCTAGTGGTAGTTATGACATTTTTATAAACAATCTGCACTCTATATTAGAATTTATTTATAAACCGAAATTACTCATAATATTAACAGGTGATTTTAATGTAAAATCATTGAGCAATAACGAACAAAACAATTTTTCTGAATTACTTCATTCATACGATCTCAGTCCGAAGATATTTGACCCAACTCGTATAAGTAGTACAACTGAAAGTATTATTGACCAGATATATACAAATCAATTTTCTAACGGTATGTCAACAGTACAAGATAACACGATTTCTGATCACCGCACAGTTCTTTTCTATATGAATTGTGTGGCTGACAAAGATAAGTCAGAAAAAATTTATATTAATAGTAGAATGTGTGGAACTGCTAACTTGAATAGTCTTATTCATGCATTATCTAATGAAGCTTGGATTGACGTGTATAAAGCTAATGGCTCGGATGCAAAATTTAATAATTTTCATAATATATTAACATACTATTTTAATAGAGAATGTCCACAAATATGTAAAAAATGTTATATAAAAACGGGTAAAGAATGGGTAAATGATTCAATTAAAGAGTCTAGTAAAAACCTCAAACAACTTTTTTATTTACAAAAAAATAATCCTAACCTGAAAAGCAACTATATAATTGCTAAAAAACACCACGACAAACTTGTTCGTCAAACAAAAAGTCAGTTTTATTTAAGTAAAATAAACAATACCAGTAATGCAAATAAATCTACATGGCATATAATATCCGAATTAACAGGTAAACCTAAGCCTCAGAAAAATATCGTATTAGAAATAAATAATATTCTTATCGAAAATCCGCAACAGATATCTGAGAAATTTAATAATTTTTTTATAAATGCGCCATATGAGACAATAAATAAAATAACTGGCCAAAACCCCACTACAAATCTTGCTGGGGATGTAAGGAAAACTGAGATTCCTCACAGCATATTTCTTTCATATATAACAGAGCAAGAAATACTTTTTATTATAAAACATAAATTAAAAAATAAACATTCAACTGGACCCGATGATATTTCCAGTATTTTAATTAAAAAAATTGCTGAGTTTATCATTAAACCTCTAACTCATATTATAAATGAATCTTTTATAGAAGGAATATTTCCTTCTATATTAAAAACTGCTTTGGTCTCCCCAGTTTTTAAAAAAGGTGATACCCGTAATATGGAAAACTACCGACCGATATCTGTTCCTCCTGTAATCTCCAAAATATATGAATACGCGATGTTAGATCAGCTTCTTAAATTTTTTGAAGTAAACAACATTTTAAATGATAGACAGCATGGTTTCCGTTCTGGACACTCTACTATTACTGCAATTCATTCTCTTTATGAACAAATTTTAGAGGCAGTTGAGGCGGGCGAAAGTCCAACTGGGATCTTCTGTGATCTCAGTCGGGCATTTGACTGCGTTCAGCATGACCTATTACTTAAAAAACTATACGAATATGGAATAAGAGGTAAATCATATGATTGGTTTGCCTCCTATCTTAGTGATAGAAAACAGATGGTAAAAATACAGTACACAGAGCAAAATCAAAAAACTTTTTATACATCAAACATACTAGATAATAAAGTTGGAGTGCCGCAAGGTTCTGTCTTGGGGCCTATACTGTTTATCATTTATATTAATGAACTTCCAGATATGCTTACTGAGGCTTTTGTTTCATTATACGCTGATGACGCCAATCTTCTTCTCTCTGATAGATCTCCCGCTATACTTCAAAATAAACTTAATACTACTGTCACCCACTTATGTAGTTGGTTTAGTAGTCACTTATTATTTTTGAATGCTTCTAAAACAAATTATGTGACGTTTCATACGCGTCAAAATAATAATATTACTTCTAGCCTAGATATTAAAATCAATAACGTGAATATTGAGGAAAGTAATTGCACAACGTTTCTTGGCATAGTTTTTGACAATACACTTACATTTAGTAATCACTGTAGCAAACTAGTTAGTACCTTGCACTCTAAATGTTTTCAAATTAGGACGTTGAAAAGTGTTCTGGACACGTCTGGTTTATTAATATTTTATTTTGGACAAATTCAGTCTAGATTAGCTTATGGCATTACTCTATGGGGAGGCTCCTCTAGTGCTCAAGAAGTATTTATTGCGCAAAAACGCATTATAAGATGTATAGCGAGTGTACCACCAATTCATTCATGTCGTAATCTGTTTAAACAATATAAAATTCTTCCTCTTCCATGCTTATACATTCTAGAATTGTTACTATATGTATACAAAAACCAATGTAAATTTGATAAAAATGAAATGATTCATTTTCATAATACACGACACAAAAAAAATTTTCATATACCAACTAAACGTTTAAATATATCAGTAAAAGCACATAATATCCTCGGGCTGAGATTATATAATAATCTACCAGAAGCCTATAAAAACTTAAATAATATATATTTGTTTAGGAAACATATTAAAGAATATCTTTTAAATATGGGTGCATACTCTGTTCAAGAATATTTTGAATGGAATAATAATTGTTGATATGTAACGTGCCTATATTTTATTATTTTAATGTGATTATTTGAACAGTAATTCTTGTGTACACTTTAGCTTAATGTATGTATATAAGTATGTATTTATTTTATTTATTATACATTTGCATATTGTTTAAATATGTATTTATATATTTTTTGACTGATTGTTTTATTGTGTGTATTTGTCTATTTCTGTATTGTTAAAATATTGTCATATGTGCATGTGTGTCTATTGTATGTATATGCGATTTGACATGTTATTATATATTTAATTTATACAAGTACATACTCTGGTACTGTTATTATACAAATTTGACTTATCCTATAGCACACTGTATTGCTCTTACTGGATCAATAAAAATATTCTATTCTATTCTATTCTATATTCTATTTGTTAGCAACCTAAAATGTAATAAAATAAAATAACCTTTTATTCAAACTGGCCGAAAAATCCTAGAATTCTGCACAGCAAGTTAAATGTATTTTAAAGTAGTTGTATAGCCTTGTCATAACAAAGTTTATAACTTGCAGATTTCGTCGATCCTATCCATAAGTGCACCTGCTGCCCTTTACATCCAGGTAATGGTAAGTATGTACAACAATTATAAACACTTTCCACTCATATAATATGTTCTCTTTTTTTTTAGATGACTTATTGAAAGAATTAATCCGCAAACAAAACATAAACAACCAGTTTTTGAAACAAATATCAGATGAAGAACTGCGATTAAAAATTGATAGACAGATTGACGGTAATAATAAACTCTGCGGCAATGAAAAATCAATATATAATATATGCGAGTTCCCAATAAAAAAACAAGATGATGTGCAGCTATTGGATGAATATTTATCTGATACAAACAATTTCAACGTAGCGGTAATTCCTTCACACAATGACACCACCGATTTATCATTTTTTTTTTTTAATAATTTCAGGTTCAGGAAGTCGCAAAATTAGGGGGAAAATACCTATATCAATTCATTCAACGAGCTTTATCCTCATTCATAAGTAATGATATGGCATCTAAATATTCTTGGTTAGGAAGAGAATCAAAGATGCCATTTCAAGACCTAAAATTAGCCAAATTATTAATATGTAAGTGTTTCAACTGTACATGTGTTTAATGCAAATTTTCATTTTCTATCACTATTAAAGCGTTATTTGTTTATTCATTTAAAGCACTAGGTAGAAATGTCAATTAATTTTAATAGATGCTGAGCCTAATATTAATTACATACATGCATGAAAAGTGTATTTAATGAAGAACAAAATTAACAAAAGGGCAGTTTTAATTGAAGCTATAAAGTACTGCCGTACACAGTTCGCAAACATTATGTATTTGAAGATCGCATATAAACTTGTCTTTAACTAAAAGCATTCATGAATCAATAGTTTTGTTCGTTTTCTGCAGAATGTTACCTTGCCCACAACCAATAATGATAGTTACAAATTTTATTTGAAAGAGTTTTGCAGAACTTAGCAATTTTTTCTTATTGGATTGTCTTCTATGCTATTGTCTAAAATAATTCATAACATCAATCTGAAATAGTCAAATTTAATTTTAAGAAACATTCTATCGGTTATTTATCAAAATATACCCTGATAACTAAACACCTCTTCATGTAAGGTATATGTTTGGTGCCAAATTTAGAATTGTAGTATTTGCTGTATCTTTCTAGTTTGTTTATATTGTGCGCAAGAAATGAAACTGTACTGTCTGTATTATACCCCATTTTATTGAGATTAAAATACAAATAGAGTTGTTACTCAAAAGGCATTGTTAGTTAGTTTTTTAACAGTTTCAATGGGAATTATTATAAAAATGCAGTGTTCAAATAAGGCATTAGTTCATGTTAAATTTGAAATATTTTGTTACTATAACGCAAGTACCATGTCCGTTTATGCTATCATCTATTTATATAAAGTAAAGAATATTTCAAAGGTGACTAAAAAGTTTCTGTAGTCTTCTCATTTCATTCACTCATTCTCTAATTCAATTTCTTGTTTTGTTTATTGCTCTTTCTGTCTACTGACTGGGTAATATTAAATTCGGTACCGTTTCATTCACTATACATTATCATATTTTTAATACATACATTTTTCCTATTAGCGTCAGCCCAGATGTCGTATCCCAATAGCAGCCTTCTGGAGGTTGAGGATTCAGTTAAAAAATGGCTCCGGCGTGCCAAGGAAAGGAGCGATGGTGAAAAGAAGTAATTTTTTTTAAATATATATATATTTTTAAAAATACTACTGAAATCGGCATAATCAAATTTTAGTTGATGTCAATTCTTCTCATCGAGTTGCCTTCTAATTTAACTTCATTAAAGGAAATAATTTGTCGCTTCGTGTCAGGTAAAATTGTCAAGCACATATTGAGGTTATATGGGTGCAAAATAATTTCACACAACTTAATAATTAGCATATACAATTTGGGTCCAACATTAATAAAATCACAAAAAATTTAATTTTTTTCAGATCAATGCAAAGAAATTATAAACTTTTTTTTGCCTTTGTTGGTTGAGTATACACCATCCTATCAAGTTATACTGCTTCTGAGTATTATAATTACCTAATGGTCATAACCTGACACGATAATGAATTTCTTTCCTGTAACGAGGCATTAAAATTTAAAGGACTCGGAAGAATCTAATAATGATATTAACTCATTTACAGATTACTGCAAGTATTTTTTTTAACTATTCCTATTTATTTGTTCGAAACTTAAGTATCAAAATGTTTTGGTTTTTTAATGTAAGTAGATAATAATGTAATAATACAGTAGAATTTCTCTTCACAGAATCCAACAAGGAAAAAAAAATGTAGAGCACCCAGAGGATGATGATTAATATACTACTTTTCTATTTATTGTTTGTTTCATTTTAATATGTGAGTTTACTCCTAATGTATGTTTGTATTTACCTGATCAACTAGTATCAAGAGTGTGGTAATAATGCGTCAAAAAGAATGTTGCTTGAAATATAAAGAATTTGTAAATAAAGTCAATTTCAGTATATTTAATGTTATTATAGACAACAGAGCATATCTCAAAATTTTGAATGTACAGATATGCGTGATATCTAAAATTGTCCAATATACATAAATTAATAAATTCACATTTCTATTTATAGCAAGTTAAGAATAAGAAAAAGTTATTTTAAACTGAATTAGAATATATTTCACTCATCTCTGTTCTTTTCAAGCTACACCCAAGCACAAAAATCTGCAACCAGTAAATAGCCAAAACCTAAAAATTCCTGAGAAGATATAAATATGGACCATATTTTATACCAGTGGTAGCGTGTATAATTTAAATTTGCCATCTATTTGTGCCATGGGACCAAAGCCAATCCTTTAAAACATTATTACCAATGCTAAATGGAGAAGCTCTGCCACACAAAAATAGTTTTAATTAAAATTTGTGAAAAGAAGTTGTAAATTCAAAATTATTTTTTTCCACATTTTCAGGGAATAGTTCTCGACAGATTTCAAATTATATTGAAATTTAGATTGTTTACATTACACCTTTGCAGTTTTATTCCTTGAGGAAAATTTGAGGGGGTAATCACTTATGCAATATGTGGGACATGTATAAGTGCAATAGTGTGCAATATCGTGCAATATGTATGCAATATTGCAAATGTGGGACACATAATTTCAAGTGATTTCCCCCTCGGGAAAATTTTAAATCGTCTTATTTTGAAAAAAAAATCGCCAACATTTTGCAACTTCTTTTTACAAATTATTTCTGTTACATATTTTTCGTGTAGAAATTCCTTTATTTAGATTCGATTATTATGCCTTAAAGTATTGACTGGGTCCCATGCTCAGATATCGTAAGTTATGACAACCTAAATTTTACCAGCCGCCACTATTAAAATATAGCCCATATTATATCCGGGTCCTCTATGAACATGTTATGGACGTCCATTGGATGCAAATTTTTGGGGCTTCTGGACATCCATTGGACGTCCATGCTCTAACCGGTATGTCCCTCGATGGACATGTTGTGGACGTCCATTGGATACAGATTTTTGTGACATCTGGTCATCCATCGGACGTCCAGTGAATGTCCTCTGTGCAAAAAAAGGACGTCCACTGGACGTCCACAAAATTTATCGCAGACATCCAATGGATGTTCATTGGACGTACTTGTGCTGTTTGGGTATAAGTTAATGAATAATGCGGTTTTTGGTAAGACAATGGAAAATGTTGATAATAGGAAAGATATTAAGTTAGTTACTCACTGGGGTAATCAAAGAAAAACTATAGGTGCAAATACACTAATAGCTCGTCCAAATTTTAAGTCATGCACAATTTTCTCCGAAGATTTTGTAGCAATTGAAATGGGTAAATTGAAAGTACTGTATAACAAACCAATTTACGTGGGCTTTTGTATACTTGAATTGTCGAAAACTGTTATGTATGACTTTTTTTATGATGTTATTAAAAGTAAATTCGGTCATGATTCTTCGTTGCTTTATATGGACACAGATTCGCTAATTATTAAAATTTTTACAGACAATTTCTACGACTTTATTATACAAAATCCCGAAAAATTTGATACTTCTAATTATAATGAAGGAAATAAATTTAATATTCCAAAAAATCCATCAGTGCTCGGAAATATGAAAGATGAGTTCCCTGAGGATCCTATTATTAGCTTCTATGGTACTGGTGCAAAAGCTTATTACGTGCAATCAGTTCGTAATGAGCTAAAGAAAGCCAAAGGTGTAAAGAAGTCGGTGATTAAAAAAGAATTGGCGGTAGACGACTACAAGAAAGTCGTTGAACAAGGGGGTTTAATATTTCGAAAAATGAACACATTTAGAAGTCATTTACATGATATTTTTACAGAAATGCAGAATAAAGTAGCTCTTTCTTATCATGACGACAAGCGTTTCATTATCCCAAATACGTCCAGGACACTCCCCTGGGGACATTCTGATATAAGATTCTTTCAAAGTGAGCCAAAGCAAAACTTTGAGTGGTTAATATCAGCCGTAAATAGTCTCGAACGAGGTGTTGAAAAAAACAATGACAATTTAGATGCTTTACTTGCAGCAATAGCAGAGTTAAGTCAGTCTAATAATGCTTTTAGTACTTAACGCAAAGATCGGCAAACATAATACAAAACTGGAAAATTCATCACAATATTTCACTTAATCAAAATAAATAGTGGTCAATAATTGTAACAAATGTATGTATTCTCTTATTATTCGTTAATAAAATTTATATGTAAATTGTTGTGTTTTTCTTATTATATGAGTTCTCTCAAAATAAATGGTAATCAGATAATGTAAAGCTATTCACTATTTAAGCTATTACACCACTTTTTACTGATAGTGTGTATAGTCAAAGTTAGCTGTTGGAAAATAACTCTACTAGGATAGCTAGCACCACCTTATTTCTAGCGGCTGCGCAAGGTAATTGCTGTATTAAAAGTTGTAGTGTGCATTAAAAGTTGTAGTGTCTAGTGTCAGCGCCGTCTATACTTCAACGGCAGCATTAGATCATCGAATTTAGCAAAAGTTGTAGTACTCTGCTATTGCATCTAATGGTACTTGCGCCAGCAGTGGCTAATTTCAACCAATAAGAAATAAGAGTGGGGTGAAGAGTGGGATTAAATTACAACCAATGAGAATAAGGGTGGGGTGAATTCCTCTACGCTAGCATTACTGATGCTGAGGAGGAAGTTCTTTTCGTCTTCAACTTTTAAGTCGATCAGACGTGTTCGTGCTTTAAAGCTTTAATTCTTTGAGTTTTTTATTCCTTTGTGGAAATTTATTTCTAAAATGGAAGGTGGAAGAAGGTCACCAATTGTGAATACCCTGACGGCGATGACATTCGTAGCCAACTATCGACCATCGCAGGAGGATATTGAAATACCGACGCTACCCACGCTTAACAATGGCGGCGGCCCCAACTGCAGTACCGACTTTGGCGACATACAGGTAATTTATTATTTTAATAAAAAAAGTGTTGAGTTGTAATTTGCTTAATATCTAAATAATATTTTCTTACTTTGGCGATATAGAGGTAATTTCTTATTTTAATAAAAATAAAAGATAGTGTGTAAGTTGTGATTTGCTTATTATCTAAATAATATTTTCTTTCCAGGCTGACATCCGTTTCTCTGGGGATGAGTTTTCCATGGTCAATCCGGAATTTATGCGTCTCTTGGACGAGATGGAAAACACCACGCCTCGGTCGATCAACCAGCCAGAGAACAGCAACAATGTCGGCGTCGGTGCAAATGTAGCATTTCTGGGTGACTCGAATATGCCAAAAAAAAATGTTTCTCAATCTGTGTGTGCCTCCTACTCTTACGAAAAAATACATCGATGACGATGATTCTGATTCTGATTTTCAACCTTCAAAACCTAAGAAAATAAAATCAGCATCTTCGTCATCGAAGGATAAAGTTGGCAATTCACAGTCACGCCCTTCGAAGACTTCTCTACCTGCGAAGGATAGTTTTGTGGTCGAGGCGAAACCCTCGGCCTCAAAAAAATCCAACAAAGCTCAGGTGGCGAAATCTAAGAAGGGCGATAGCAATGAAAGCTCAATACTTCGTGATATTTTAAATGAACAGAAATATTTACCAGCCCTTGTAAGTCCTATTGGTGATCAAGCCGATAATGTAAGACATGAGACTTCAAAGAAAGGCAAGGGGCTAGTAAATAAAAGTGTTGTTAAAAAATCGGGTGTTAAAAAGACGGCTGTGAATCGTAAACTTCCCAGTAACAACGCTTTAGAACAAGGCACTTGTTCTAGAGCAGTGAGACCGGATATTCGTAAGAGTACTCCGGTTGTGAATCAGAATGATTCCGATTCAGAACCGGAGATTTATTCTCAAGCCGACCATAAAAATCTCGTTAGTAGTTTCGCAAAATATTATCAAAATCTTAAAAGGGAAAATGCGGATTTAATGGCGGCTCGGGAACGCGATGCTCAAAGAGCTATTGCCGCGCAAGATATGATCTTGCGCGCCAATAGAATATTGCGAGAAGTTGAGCAAACCCGGACGAGACAAGAGAATATCGCAAACAGATCGAGGCACATTGAGAAAATATTGAATATGCGATGAGACTTTTGTTCATCACATATTCAAATTTTTCTCCGCGCGCATGTGTGTGTGTTTGTGTGTGTGTGAAATCGGTTAGGACAGTAATTTTAGGAATATTTTTTTTATATTGTAATTTTATAATAGTTTTAAGCCGATAAAAAAAATTGGTCATTTTATGACAAAAAAAATTAACAGAAAAGAATTTCATAATAATAAGAAATAGTTTTTAAGTTATTGTTATTATTAGAGTAGCTATTTGTATATATAATTTTTTTTATTTTCTTTAATTCTTTGATAAATAATTGTGTAATTGTTTTTCCATATTTTATTGTGTATGTGTGTGTTTGAAATCGCGTAGGACAGTAATTTTAGGAATATTTTTTTTATATTGTAATTTTATAATAGTTTTAAGTCAATAAAAAAAATTAGTCATTTTATGACAAAAAAAAATTAACAGAAAAAAATTTCATAATGCTTAATAAGAAATAGTTTTTAAGTTATTGTTATTATTAGAGTAGTTATTTGTATATGTAATTCTTTTTATTTTCTTTAGTTCTTTGATAAATAATTGTGTAATTATTTTTTCATATTTTATTTAAATTAAATATATAAAGTTAGGTTATAATGATGATTTTTTTTATAGTAAGTAAAAATATGTGAATAAAAAAATTATTTTCCTAATATTGATATTTTATTTCTTATATACCTAATATAAACAAACTCCCATTGCGCCATGTGCATTAATAGAAAGATAGAAAATGGCAAACTGGCCCCTCTGGTAGCACAACGTTAGAGATGAAGAGAACTGCAACTTTTTCTAGCTTCAATAAACTAACGCTGAGTGCAGTAGTTGAGCACAACTTTTACTAGAGGTGGCAGAAAACTTTGATTGAATAATGCTGCCTGCTAAAAGGCAGAGTTGTTTTCCAATAACCATATCGTCTCACACGAACCCTGCAACTTTTACTAGAGGTAACAGATAAACGCTTCCGCTAGACAATAGGTGGCGCTGAGTAGCAGAATTGTTTCCCAATCATATGCAAAACTTTTACGACGGACGAATAGTCACTACCCTTATAGGACCGGCTATTCGACCGTCGTATAAATTTCCGCCCATAGGTGACAGAAAACTTCGATTCACTAACGCTTGCGCTGAGTAGCGCACACAACTTTTACGACAGGTGGCAGCACAAAGTTCGTTCCAGTAAGAAATTGTGTAATAGCTTAAATAGTGAATAGCTTTTATTTGATTACCATTTGTTTTGAGAGAACTCATATAATAAGGAAAACACAACAATTTGTATATAAATTTTATTAATAAATAATAAAGAGAACACATACACATACAAAATAAATTAATGCTACTTGAGATAATTGTGCATACTGGTGATTTTTATAGTTTAATTAAAAATTTGTGAATAAAAAATAATTTACCTTACAAAAAAAAAACAAAATAATATAAAAATATAAATAATAAATACATATAAAATAAACAATATAAAAATAAGTTAATCGGAGTCGCTATCATCCATTGGTATTGTATCTAAAGACCAACCGGACGGCGAAGAAGCTCTGCTCGGCGGTTCTACCTCGGAATCCGAGTCGCTGCTACCAATTGGCAATGTATCGATAGACCAACCTGATGGAGAAGCAGATCTGCTGGGCGGCTCTGCTTCCATGGACCAGCTACCACTGTCTGGATCCTCTTGATGCCCCAGATCTTCGTGGTGGGGCACTAACACCATCCAACTGCTGCTATCAGGACCATTCCCATCGTAGGAGTGAGCAATCCTAACATCGTACTCCCAGAAAGACAATGCTGCTTCCGTGGATTCGCTGGAACTCACAATATTTTCTTGGGAAGCCATTTCTCTTCCAGCTATGCAGTTTAACTGAGGACCAAACGGTGAGGAGTTTATTATATAAACACACCCCCACTCCACCACAACCAACATAAACAAGCCTTGCAAATAGACATTTTAATCCGTTTCTGCATCGGATACAGACGGTGAACTTTCAGAGGACACTGCTTCTGAAGAAGTTTCGCGATATCCATTTGTAGTGCTATCGGCCGGACCCGGTGGCTCCTCTGAAATCCACGATAAATATGAACTCCACTCACCGGTTTCTGGATCTTGGTATCTTACTACTTCGCACCATATCAATGGTACGACATTCGATGACATCGAGTCACTGGTAGAGGAGACGGTTGGATCTTGGATTGTGTCCATATTAAATGCAGAAACTCAAATGAAGAAGAATACATTATTTCCTACTATTAAGTTGATTTACACCACTTTATTTTGCTCTTAAAATATAAAATAAAAACAAGCATTTTCATAAAATAGATATATTTATTTACAAAAAGAAACATATTTATAAGTATTATTTACAAACTGAACTAAAAATTAACCTTAGGACTAATATAGATGTATTTACTTAAACTAAACTATTTACATATTTACAATACTAAACTATTTAAAATTTATGTTTCTTGTTATTATTGCAAATGTTGCAGATTTCCACTGGTCTCATTTGATGCAGCGGATCTCTGCAACATTTGCAGTAATCCCTCTCAGCGTCCGCCAGGCGTGTTGTAGCATGGTAATCGACATGCCGATGCCATGCTATGTCGACACGTTGCTGGTAGCCCATGTAGCACTCGTAGCACATATTGTATTCTGCACCACCTCTTGTATCCACAGCCACATACGTCATAGTGGTGCAGAATATCTCGTCTCCGGGGTGTCCTCTTAGGAGATACCTGTCCTTGAACTCCACTTCATCCTCTTCATCTGAGGCATCTGCAACGATGCCATCGTCATCAGAATCAGCAGATCCACCTTCAAGTACGATAACATCATCGTCTTCCTCGTCTCCTGCGAGAACACCCTCGATGGCTCCAGCAACTCCCCCTTCGGCTCCAACAGCGTCGACATCGACATCGATATCGCCTTCGACACCAGCCACATCTGCATCCCCCTCATCGTCGCTCCACATATTGTTGATGAGGTCCAGCTCTGCCAACCAATCCAAAAACTGCAGGTTGACACACCCCCTGGGTGCATCAACCATAAAATTTGGTACAGCAGCCATCGTTAATTGAAAAAAAGTGTAAGGGTAAACGTAAACAAATAAATCTGTTGATGTGCTGAAAATCAACTGAATCGTATCACGTCTCCTCCTCGTTTATATGTAGCCGGCGACCTTGGCCTTGAATGACGTCAGCGCCCTCAACATCTATTAAATGCGAATGAATACGAAGAGGAGCACAGTTATTTTTCTGCTTTCGTACTGCATATACTATAAAGTATTAACAAGTGTTAAAATACCTTTTCCAAAAGAGTGGGAATCCAAACCAACCATCGCCGCATACCCATATAGTACGTATAACCAAATTGTGTGTCATAATTGTTATGTGTCCTGGCCGAAGGAGTACATGAATTCATGTACGGGATTGTGTAGAAAATGTAGAGAGGCGAATCCTGTGCCAATTAAGAAAAGCCAAGGGGTTCAAGGAAGAGATTCAGGCGAGCGCCAAGAAAATGAATGTCGCAAGTGTCTGCAGCTGTTAACTCGCACAAATTTCGGAGTAAGCAGAGATGTTTGTGATGTGTGCAAGGTTGACCATCCATTAAGGCAGCGGTGTCTCTCTTGTGATAGGTATAAAGACGATTGTTGGAACAATGTGTGTAGGATGTGTAGAGAAGATAAAATATTGTGCGAGAATGTTGGTCATTTTTATGGGAGTTTTGTGCATCACGAAAGAAAATGCTGGTGTTTTAATCAAGAAATCCAGTTGTTAAGGCATGAGATTAATTCATGGAATTAAGGCATGGAATTTTATGAAGATATAAAATTTCTTTCTTTATTGTATTTGGATTTAGAATAATTTATATTTTGCCAATAAAATATATTTAAATAAATTTGTTTTTTTTTCTTCTATTAACTTACTGATATATAAAATGTAAATAATGTTACAGTGAAATAAAGAAAATAATGAATTTTAGACATTTAAATAAAACACATTAATGTCGTATACATATTTTATTACTATACTACTGATACACAAGTAAATATATAATTGATTATGCATATTCTACAATGTTTAAAATTTAATAAACTACACAACGTCCATTTTGTCAATCCAAGAGTTGTGTTCTTTGGAAAGCCACATCCATTTAACAAATATTCTGTTTCCTTTTTTCCTTAACACCTTCTCCACTAGATACATATCGGGATATTTAGTTTTTTGTAACTCCATTTCATAAAAACATCCTTTAATTGGTTGGCCATACATATCTTGAAGCTGATAAGTTGTTGGGTTAGTTATGTTTATTTTTACAATTTTAAAAAGTTCAGTTGAAAAATTGACTGTAAAACCTTTTTCAAATACACCTTTGTATGCACTTATTCGAACTACATCACCAACATGAAACTTAGGTTTTAAAGCAATCCTAATATTATCATAAGCACTCAATTTTGTGGATGGTTTTACATCAGCAGGCTTCATACCAATCGTGCGATGTACTTTGTTATTGTACATATTTGTAACGTTGGCTAGAATGTCGAACCATTTGTATTTACCTCTAGCTGAGAATTCTTTATATAACCAATTTTTTAATGTCCGTATCACTCTCTCCACAACTGTTGCTTTCTTTGTACTATACGTCGAGTAATGATTAATGGAATGTTGTTTCATTAAAGTGGAAAAGTGTTTGTTGTAGAATTCGGTACCCTGGTCGCTTTGAATATTCTTAGGTGAGTAGTTTGATTTTTGCAAAATGCTCCTCATGCCCTTCGTAATTTCAATTGCCGTTTTATTTCTTAAAGGTCTTGTCCACACATATTTTGAGTAGCAGTCAATCACTACGAGAATATATCGATAACCTTTATTCTCATTAGCATATGGCTGCATTTCAGCCAAATCAATTTGCCATAAATCACCGTAACCCTTGATGATTGTTCTTCTTCTACGGAATTTTTTACGGGGTAATCTGTGCAGCTCCTCCACAATGCCCCTTTTTGTACTACTAATTTCCATGATAACTTCTTGATTCCAATGGGGAGGATACACCTAACTGGTAGATGTTTGCCAATAGACTAATTTCTAATAAGTTAATTCTTCTAATTTAACAAGTTTCTCAATTAAATTATTAATCTGTTTAGTGTTTAGAGTAACTGCATTTTCAACTTCTTTATGTTTTTTGTCAGTATCTTTTTGTATTTGTTCATTAACATACTTTTTCATTGTTGCAATAACTTCTCCTTTTTTTCTTTGCATTTGGTCATCAACATACTTTCTCACAGCACCACTAACTAAGCCAGCTTGATCATTAACTTTATGCATTTGCTCATTAACATACTTTTTCATAGCTCCACTACTTAAGTCAGCTTGACTATCGACATACTTTTTCATTGCTGCAATAATTAAGTCACTGATCTCATCCATAGCCTTGTGGATTTCTGCAAAGAATGTAGCAAAGCGATTTTCAACATAGTTACGTGTTACACCATCCTTACTATCTACTGGTTCTCCAATGTTCTGTAAACGTTTATTCTGGATATCAAAGTGATTATCTGTGGTGAGGTTAAAGCCAAGACCTGGTGGACCGCGTACGACTAATGATTTATTAGCGCCGCCTCTTCTACGTCCAAACTTGTCAATTGTGTTGTGAACAGGTAGCATTTCTGATTACATCTGATCTGATTTAAGTATTTCACAATATATTATACTTCCCAATTAGATATATTCACAGGGAAATTTAATAAAATCAATTTTTCTTTTTTTATTTAAATTATTTCTTCCTACGTTGGACACTCCTTACTGGAATTAAATTTAATTTCGCTAAAAGATTATTTTTTCTTCTCTCATTTCCTCCAACAAACTAACTATTTCATTGTTAACACCACTGTTACCTGCCATTTTTGAACTATACAGCAGACGTAGACGATCTACCAACTCTTTCGGTTTATTCCAATAAACATAATCCACATTATTGTATAATTTCTTAATAGGCATACCCGAACCTTTTCTAGATCTTGTCATTACTGTAGGAGATAACAGTGGTTTTATAATTTGACTGAATTTCTTCCATTTCTTTGCATTCAAACCCAGACTTATATCATAACGGTTATACGGTGCTTTTGTTTTATTTAATATTTGCCGATATATTTCACGCTCTTCATCTCCAGTAAAAGTCTCATCACTACGTAGAACTGATGGATGTTTCATAAATATTACATCATACAACTTAGAACTGCCAGGATACTTTCCCACTCGCTTATTACCATACCACAAGGTGATATTTCCATCAGAAAAGCGTATTTCGCTATTACCCATTAGTAGTTTATCTGTGTTGGGATCTAGACGCACACCGTATATAGTATTATATTTATGATTACCAGACTTTAAATTTTCTACATGTTGTTTGATCACATCACCCTTTTCTGCACTGCTAAGGATACTTTCTGAACCTGGGGTACTCATTAACGATGATCTTGGTGGTGTTTCCATAAAATATGCTTGACTTGCATTATTCTCATCATCATCACTAGTTTCAGATGTAGCTTTAAATACACTGGTACTAGCTCTTGCACCCCATGGTGTTTGTGTTGGCTTTTGCGTGTGCGTTGGCACATTGTTTTGTGATTTTACCTTTGAAGCGGATGATAAGACTTTTAAAGGTGTGGTTATAGGTTCATATATCTTCTCCAGCGTTAATTTATTCTCAGCATCTCTATTCTTGAGAGAATTGAATTTCTTACGTACGGAGTCGGTAGCCTCAACTAATTGACGTTTCAGACTTATTTCAGCTCCCACATCTCTATCCATATTAGCTTTCTGCTTAATTTCGTCGATGTAATACCGACGCTGTCTGCAGATCGATTGAAGTCCTAATTACAATTCCTTATGGATATATGAAACTATCAAGTCCTTTCCTGTATCTTCCCTCATTTACTTCTCTATCTTTGTCAATTACAAGAAACCCATATCTTCCTTTCCAACATTCTGCACACATTTCTTGAAATAACTTAAAAGATACGTCTGGTGAGACATGATCAGAGAAAATGTGATGTAAATTCATGTCATCCTGCTTGAACAATGCTATAAAATTTGCGTTATCCCTCACTAACTGCTTTGGCACGCGAGAATATGTTTGTGCCAGATAAAAACAATCTACATTTCTATGGCGACCCATTGAGAAAAACGCACGAATTACATCTTGTTTTTCACATATAACATCATCAAATATAAATATAGAATCAGGTTTAGCATCGGATGGCTCCACTATATCTGCATTATTACTGAAGGTGTAAAATCCCAGTCCCTTAATAGGTTCTAATATCTTGCGCAAATACTCGTACTTGGGTTGATATAGAGACTTTGAATATAGGTAAATGTTTGCAAAACGAAGTCCAAGGGGGTGAATAAGCAGAGATATAAGTAAATTTGTCTTTCCACAGGCACTTGGGCCGATTAATAGTCCACGAATTGTTGTGGGAAGTAATGGTCCATGGCGCGATTCGACTTGTAACCCACCTCCAACTTTTTCGTCTAAATTGTCTACAGCAAACTTCTGTTTCTGCTTTACAATACGCATTGTATCACGGTTGAAGACTATATAAATAGATGTATGCATTACAATTGTTATTTAAATGTTGTCAGTCAAACAGCACACAAGTAAAAACCGCCATTGTTTAAAGGCTGGTAGAGGGGTAGTAAATTCCTTAATAAATAAGCTTCCATTTGAACTGCATTTACCGGGAGGTTATCAGTACTGCGGCCCCGGTACTAAATTACAAAAAAGATTAGCGCGAGGTGATCCAGGTATAAATAAGTTGGATTCTGCGTGCAAGCAACACGATATTGCATACGATCAAAACACGAACGATTTAGCTGCTCGACACAAAGAAGACTATCAGCTTGAACAAGCTGCTTGGAAACGAGTTAAATCCAAAGACGCAGGTATAAAAGAAAAGGCTGCAGCGTGGTTAGTTACTACCATAATGAAGGGGAAACAACGTCTCGGTATGGGATGTAGGTCAACAACATCTCGTACTACAAAAAGAAAAAATATAATTAAAAAGAAGAATAAAAGCAGGAAGAACGTTAAAAATGTAGCGTTCGGTGCTGGAATAGTGCGCAAGGTACGTGATGATCTACGTAAGGTCGGTGGCAAGCGGTCTATTGCTAATGATACAAAAAAAATTGCTCAAATGGCGCTTCAAGCAGCACGGCCTCACATGAGGGCGGCTGGTGGAAAACGCAATATTCGTACACCTCGCATAATACCGATTCCGAAAGTTGGTGGAATTCTACCTTTAATACCTATTTTTGCAGGATTATCAGCGTTAGGTAGTTTGGCTGGAAGTGCAGCTGGTATAGCTAAAGCTGTAAATGATGTTAAAACAAGTAGAGAGGAATTGGCCGAAAAAAATCGTCATAATAGACACATGGAAGCGATTGCTCTAGGAAAAAGTTGCAAAGGATTATATTTGAAACCGTATCGTAAAGGTCTGGGTCTTTATTTAAAACCACAAAGTTCAAAAAACTACTAGACACCCTACCTCGAAAACCTCTCACCGACATCGATCTTAAATATTATGCTGAGAAGATGAAGGTACCATATTTTCGAGGTATATTTATGCGTGACAATCTACCAAATTCTGGACCACATCATAATGAATCCTCCATCATAAATTTGGATAGTATAGATGGCCCTGGAACACACTGGGTGGCATATAAAAAACGTGGCAGTTTAGTCACATATTTCGATAGTTTTGGCGATTTACCCCCGCCAAGAGAACTAGTCCAGTACTTGCGCAACGGTTCAATGTCTACAAATAAAATCTACTATAATTATGAGCGCCAACAAAATTTTAACACAGTGTGGTGTGGTCATTTGTGCTTAAAGTTTCTTTCCTCAAAAAATTAAACAAAAACTTTTCAAATGGAATCTGTAACACCATCAATGGATCGAGAAGCAATTAAACGGATGGGCCACTCATTGATTGCTTTCTCTAGACTACGCAGCTTATTGAAGATGAGTAAAGAGCAACTTTCAGATATGCCTAAAGAGGTAATGATTGCATGTGCCCCTAATGAAATTGCGTTAGTGTGGGATAAGTTACCCAGACATCTTCAGGATGATATTGACATTTTAAAATATCAGTACTGTCAAGAACATTATTCTAATGATGAAAATAATATCGATGTTAATGATGGCTCACCACCTCGAAAAATATTTTGCTGCTACTGTAAAGTGCACGAGGTGAACGTGGTGTCAAATAATGACATAAATGTATCTCCATCACTCCCCCAAAAAAAGAAGATTAATCCACAACAATTGCTGTAAATCACAATAAATTCATGCAGCAATCTCCAAAAACATCAGTCATGTCACACACCTTCACTTTATCAAGCCGCTCAAGCGTGCTCAGTGCAGAATTTTATCCACCCATTGAACTAGATATGGGTAGTCGATATGGACTGGGATTAATTGGATTTTATTCATACAACTCTATATTTAATGTAGACGAGACAAACAATCGTTTTTGTTATAGAGAGCGTCCAAAACTACCCCTTGTATACAAGCATATACCATATGGAGCCTATGAAATTGATGAAATATATCGAGCAATACTGAAAGCTATACCAGCTGATACAGAGGAAGAAAAAAAGAAATTATTCCGGCTACGAGCAAACAACAATACGCTGAAGTGTGAAATTTGGTCAAAATATGGAATTGACTTTTCACAAGCAAATTCGATTGGTAGTTTGTTGGGATTTGAACCAACATACTTACATCCAAACCAGAGCCATGAATCAACACTCCCTGTCGATATTATGAAAGTAAGAATGGTACGTGTGAATTGCAACATTATTTCCGGAGCGTATCTGAATGCCCTAAAATCCCACACACTCTTCGAGTTTGATATTGATGTTGAACCTGGATATAAACTTACCAAGGAGCCAGCTAACATCATATATTTACCTGTTAGACCTGAAGGACGTCAGTTTATCGACAACATTACTCTGCACATATTGGATGACAATAGAGATTTAATTAACTTTCGAGGTGAAAAGATTATTGTGAAGCTAGAATTGAAACAATTTTAATATTTCCAGCAAAAATGGGCTTTCGATATAATCAGAAACGATTGGCACATTGCCAATATAAAATGTTTAACGATAAAAAGAAGAGTGATTGTAGAAACCAATTCATTCAGCGTATACCTCTTAAACAGTTAAGACATAGGTTGTCGGCTAAGGACCGTGCATTTCTTCAATCTATTGGATTAAAACTGAGAGAAAATTAAATAACAATGGCAGCTTTTACATCTAGTGAAAAACTTGAAGTGTTCGACGAGCCCGTGTTTGATAAATCACTTGCCAGTTTACATGAGCACACGTATAAACCATACGGATCACCGTATTATAATAACTCGGATGAAATACGCATTCCTGTCAATTTTCAAGACCTTATACCAACACCACCTCTAATCTCTAGGTGGTGTTGCTTATACTCGACATTGCAGAGAGTTATATTTATATAGAAGGAAAATTTACTCCAAGTGATCTTACCAAGAGGTGTTATTTATCCAATAACACACTAGCTTTTCTCTTCGATGAAATCAGATATGAAATGGGTGGCGAACAAGTGGCTGTCGTTAGGAAGCCTGGTATCACTACCACAATGAAGACTATGGTATCATATGGACAAACACATCTCCGATCACTTTTAACTGCAGGTTGGGGTCTGACCGCAGAGAAGCAAGACATTTTAGATACTACCAGTCACGTATTCAGTGGTAGGCTGCCTCTTAAATACATCATGGGTTTTGCAGAAGATTACACAAAAGGTGTTATAAATGCAAAGCAGGAATTAATTTTAATCATAGCTCGATCTTTTAAAGATAGTTACATTGGTGAAGTTGATGCAGATCTAGAAATTAGCAAAATTGAGTGGAAGATAAAACATATTGTGCCTGAAGATAAACAAAAGCTTAAACTATTAAATAGAATTAATAAGGGTGGTAATCATGCCATAGTGAAGGTGGCTTACCGCATGTGGGATCTATATGAGCTACCTACTTTGCGTGATACATCGTCTGACATATGGGCTATTAAAACCATGAGAGACCTCGATATATCATTATCGGATTTCAAAACAATGGCAATTCCAATGATAGAACCAAGGACGTCACACAGTTTATATCTGCAGATATTAATAATATTCGACTATATCTGAACTCTGAAGTATTTCCATATGAGCGTTGGAATTTGGATTTCGATAAGAAACTCGACTCCGCAGCATACTATGCATACGAGAACTTTCAACGTAGTTACTGTGATAGAGATATGGCTGAACCATTGATGGATCTGGGAGAATTCAGAAAATCCCCATTATTTGTCATAGATTGCTCCTGCCAATCGGATGCAATTAAATCATCCACTGTAGACATAAAAATAGAATTTGAAACACGAAAGACGAAGTTTCCTGCACAATCTCGTGTATATGCGCTTATACTTCACGATACATATTTAAGATATAGTGCACTGGATGGTTCAGTTCAGTCTGGAATTGCCGGCGCTAAATAAAACTTTCTTTTATGATGTCATCATTAAGCAACGAATTTCCTACTTTGATTATTGACTTACAAGGATTTCAATATAAAGAGAATGTGTTTACAGTAAGAGAATTGGCTGTGGTGTGCTGTAACACTAACCAGCAAGCACATTACTTTTTCAAGCCACCATATCCTTTTTCATCACTAACCCGAGGTGAACAGAATCAATATCGATGGCTACAGAACTACTATCATGGCGGTGTAAAATGGAGTGATGGATATATTCAACTGTCAGAATTTCCGATGATACTTCTACGGCTTTGTCAAAATACAGCTAATAATTATGGATGTAATGTATCACCACAGGATGTTATAATTTTATGCAAAGGCAGACTAAAGAAAAACATTCTACTGCATCATCTAAGATGGAATAAAATCATAGACCTAGATGACTGCTTCCCCTGCATACCTAGTCTCAAATCTTTGAGTGTACCAAGATGTATGGAGCATATTCAGCCCAACAATAGTCATTGTGCTCTTGCAAATGTTCACTATCTTAATAAATGTATTGTAGATTTAGATATAAAATTTGAATAAATATCTTTAAGTTTATTAATATTTAGTATTAATAACACATTTTTTAGATATGTAGCCAAGAAATAGGGAAATAAAAATATAATCTAGTAATGTGTTTCATTTATTTCATATTTATCCTCACAATAAAATATAGTTCAATATTGCATTTTAATGTACATCATCAATTACAATTTTACAATAGTTGTGTAATTCTAATTACTATACATATTCACCTCAAAATGAAAAAAAAAATAATAATTGATTAACTACTAATTGAGTTGTCTACAGCTTCTTCATCAGATTGGTCGAGTTGATATTTTTCAATAATTTTTTTAGGTAGATATTTTTCTATATCATATAGAAAACGTTTTAAATCTATTTGTACCATTTGCTCACAAAATTCTTCTAAATTTAAAATACCGCAGGAATATTTGCCACACAGGTTAGCACCAGTATTATACATTTCAGAATCCTCCTTAAGACGTTCAACTTGTTCAGCATCGAAGCAGAAATTTAGATCATAGTTTATAGAATGCAGAGAATCCATACTTAGATCACTCAGTTGACAAGACAGTTTTTCAATGGCCGAATCAATGTCTTCCGCCCTTGTCCACTTTTGTGCCGACTATTGCATCCACATATTTGTTGGTTGTGGTAAAGCTGGAAATTAAATAAATAAATTTAGAAAAAATATAAAAGAGAAATTATAAAATTACTTACATTGGTGCTACTGATGAAAAGTAAATAAATTGAAACTAAATACTTGTGGTACAAGTCTATGGTGACAAGAACCTACTACAACTATGCCTGATTCGATATGAGCTAATGAGTGATCTAAAATAAGATTATATTTTGTAATACTTCTACCGCAACCATTCTTTCACTATACCCTATTTACTAACTAGATAATATTTTAAAACATTTACATATTTTCTGATATATTTAATCAATAAGTTTGAATTTTAATAGTGACCTCGATTTGGCACCGGCGTATATGGGAGAACTCTGTCCTAAATACATCAACGCGTATTTACCGTTAGATGAATTTATTTCATCCATAAATGCACTTACAAGTTCTGCAATACGTTTAGGTAAAAATGATTTAAAAGTAGTATTTGTATCTTCGTCAAACAAATTTACTAAAATCGATTTACCAAACCGTGTATTAAGCATCATCATTTTCTTTATGATGTAAACTTTATTTAAGGTTAATGATGAAATAGGTTTTAATTCTAAAACCTCCGTGTCTTCAATGATACGTTCATTAAGAACTTATAAATTGATATTGGTATTCATATTTAAACAATTGTATACAGTGAAAGAATGCCAACTAATTATATTACAAAATTTTTCTTACTTGAAATACTTAAGATCACAACACTACCAACTTATTAACTGTAGCCGAATCAGACTAAATATGAGTTTGCTCTTACAACGCATTCTCTTTTATGGCAACGTGCTGCTACATCACAACACATTTTATCCTTGACAAACGTGCTTTTCGAGGTCAAGCGATGTGGTACAAGTCTAACAAAAGTTCGGGCAGTGTCTACATCTCAGGGTCGCTTACACCAACCAAGGTCAAGGCCACGAAGGCACAAACCACTTGTGCCTAACAAACGTACCTTTTCAAGGTCAAGTGATATGGTACAAGAGCGTGTGTAGCTCAAGGACGCTTACGTCATTCAAGGTCAAGGTCATGACGTCTCATAAAGTAGTGGGGGGAGGCCCAATGTCGGCTAAGGACCTCTACTTAATAGCAGTTGAAAACTGACCTTTCTTTTTACCCATTCAAACAAATGAAAACACGTTTAATATATTACTGAAAAAAAACATTAATACTCATAGAAACTGATCTCATAAATCCCTATTCAAACATTATAATTTGTAATCTTCAATTGCAAATCAAAACTGTTCTAACCTAATGCAGCTCGTTTCTTATAGAAACACTTGCCATTTAACCACGGAAAGCCGCACGTTTTACATTAGATACTGTTCTCATAAATTATCATTGAGATAGTATAAGTAAATGTCTGGATTTACAAATAGATACTGTTTAAAATATTTGGTTGCTTTATTCTGATATAATTTTCATATTTAAATTAGATCCGAATCTGTACCTACTGATAAAGACTTATATAATTTACTATAGGAACAACAAATAGATACTCGTAGAAACTGCTCTCACCAATCCTCTTGAAGGAATACTAAATGTGTACTTGGAATTTCCGACAATATCCTAACAAGTAGTGAACAATTTGTTACTGATTAAACTTCATCACAATTATATTCGGAAAACAGCATAAATACTTTTAGAAATTGATCGCATATAACCCCATTCGAAGTGATTAAACTTGTATTTGTAATTGCAGTTGAAAGCTGACCTTTCTTTTTACCCGTTCAAACAAATGAAAACACATTTAATATATTACTGAAAAAAAAACATTAATACTCACAGAAACTTATCTCATAAATCCCTATTCAAACATTATAATTTGTAATCTTCAATTGCAAATCAAAACTGTTCTAACCTAATGCAGCTCGTTTCTTAAAGAAACACTTGTCTTTTAATCACGAAAAGCCGCACGAAGTACATTAGATACTGTGCTCATAAATTCTCATTGATGTGGTATAAGTAAATGTTTGGATTTACAAATGGATATGGCTTGACTCATTTTGCTGGTCAATTCGGATATAAACTGATAACAATTTCAACAGCAACTTTACCTAACTCTTATAGAAACTTATTGACCATATAGATTCTCATACTTATTAATTTTTGATAATTTTCAATAGGGATTGATGAGATTTTTTTGACAGGGATAAGCTAGAACCGAATGCTCCGTAGGCTTTTTTCATGAATCGTGACCATATATGTTTATATTTCCATGGCGCCCCTCTTCGGTCCATAGCCCAAACATTGTTTGCTTTAGAGGATTATTTTTCTTTGAAATATAAACAACTTGTTACATTCGGCCATCCTGCTTCACTTGATTGACCGCAATCAAACTATCCTCATCCTAAAAGTAATTCAGTTCGTATAAATAACAAGAATAAAATGTTACACAAATAATTAGTACATGAAGCCATTAGTTGTGCGAAAATTGACTAGACATACAAATAGCCAAAAAGTCAAAGCAGATTAAAAAAAATAAAGTTAATGCCAAACAAGTCATTATCATGCAATGCAATTTAGTATTATCGTTACTTTGTCATGAAACTTCATACCATTTTTGTTAATATGACCAACAATTCTATTACTCATCCTATCAGTCTAAACCGACGGGGGTTCGGATACATATATAAATAACTATCAGCATCCTCATCATGTGAGTTCTTTCACACGGCCTTTCGAATATGTACACCAAAAAGTATACATATCCTCATCATGCGAATTCTATTGCACGGTCCTTCGAATATGTACACAAACATGCAAATCTACATATCCTCATCATGTGAGTTCTTTCACACGGCCCTTCTAATAAGTATTGAAACAAGCTTACACATCCTCATCATGCGAGTTAATCGTACGGCCCGTCGAATATGTATATAAACAAATATACACACCCTCATCATGCGAGTTAATCGCACAGCAAACACCTTACCTCTTGGCGAAAAGTTATCCACGGCTTTAATTTGTCAACTGCTACAATTGTTGGTTGACGCCTTGACTTTCCATTTTCAATCTTCACCGCTGCATACCGATCGTTGGGTAATACACCGGTGATCTTAAATGGACCTTTATATTTAGCCAATAACTTTCGACTCTCACCCGTTGCTGGATTGTCAGTTTTTCGAATCATAACCAAAGCTCCCTTTTCATACTTTGGTGGTTTTGCCCTTTTACTGTCAAATCGACATTTTTGTTTCAATTGATCACGATCCATCCGATGTTTAACAATTTCACGTATTTCGGTCAAACTGCTTCGTTCCATCTGTCCTTGTATCTCATTTAAGAGAATAGAATCTGTTACGCCGCGTGGTTTACATCCAAACAGTACTTCTGAAGGTGAATGACCCGTAACACTGTGAATTGTGTTATTCAATCCTCTTTGTACAGCTTTAACTTGTAAATCCCAATCATCATCTTCGTACCCCCCATTCTGAGCTGCCAATGAGTTTAGAATAGTGCGATTAAAGCGTTCACATTGTCCGTTGGCACGGGGAGTTGCGACCGCATTCTTTATGTGTTTTATACCAAAATCCAAGCAACATTTCTGGAATGATCGTGACGTAAAGGCACTCCCCCGATCTGTGATTACTCTTACCGGAACGCCAAAAATATCTATCAAGGCTTTTAAACATCTGATTACATATTTAGATTTGGTATTGCGTACAGGCTCAATAATACAAAACTTTGTAAACCCATCGACTATTACCAATAATTGGGTATTAGCTCTTTTGGATTTTATAAATGGTCCTAAATGGTCCAAATGCACGGTGTGAAATGGAACGGTGACTTTATCAATCGGATATAGTCGTCCTGGTTTTTTTCCCGACGGATTCTTGTAATAAAGGCAATTCAAACATGAATTAACATATTTAGTAAAACAATATTCGTGTAAATTTTGTCCACGATATGCCTTACATTCGGCAGCGTCATGAAACAAATGACCAAAGGCTGTTTTGGCGGGAAAAGTATGTCTTAACAACTCTTGCCATTCGGCCCACGAACGTTGAGTACTTTTTAGACCATCATACCACACTCGGGCCATCCCTTTTAACTTCCCTAAAGCTAAATAAATAATAGTCAGATCATCCCAGCGGTACATTTGTGCGCATTCATTAACTTTTGCAAGCCAATCAGTAATATTTTGATTGTCATTTGCGGGGTCAAAGTCAGCTAGTAGCCGATCGTCTTTAAAAAAATTCCAATTTGGCCTTACTAAACTACCATCAACTGTATTATGAGAGCCTGTACTCACCATGTTCCGTAAACAGTTAATCTGATTTTGCAAAAACTCGACCGTCAACGGGGGGGTACTCTCCCTATCACTCATTTCGTTAATGGGTCTGGGGATGATCTCACAAGATGTACTCGGCAAATCAGCTGAGGGTGGGTTTTGACGTCGGCGCTTCATACCAACTAAATATGGGTACAAAATATGGGTAATATCACACTTCTGAAATGTCACAGGCGGGGGTGAACTACCCCAAAAGATAAATAAATATATAAACTTGAAAATAATATATATATTGAATGAAGTTATAATACTTATGTTATATATGCCATAAGCTAGAACCGAATGCTCCGTAGGCTTTTTTCATGAATCGTGACCATATATGTTTATATTTCCATGGCGCCCCTCTTCGGTCCATAGCCCAAACATTGTTTGCTTTAGAGGATTATTTTTCTTTGAAATATAAACAACTTGTTACACATGATCGGGGTTTACGAAAATTAACTCTGAGTTCTCGGAGCAACAAAACGCCTTACGAATATTCACTCCGGTCATTTGATCGACTTATGAAAATTACATCGCGTAGCTCAGATCAACACAATCTGAGCGCTCTTTTCGCCCCTGCTCAATTGTCAGATCGTTAGATGATCTGAAATTTTGCGTCTGCGTAATATACTAAAAATGGTTATTTTGTATATTTGTTTATTGTTTGTGACTAATGACATCATAGAATTGCAGTTTGGTTTACTTTATTAAAATCGAGATAATACAAGATAATATGGAAAGTGCAAGTAGTGTAGAGGAACGATATTTAACGGAGGTGGTCCACTATTCAGGCACCACCTTCAATATTTATTTGACGAATTCAGAATTATCTCGTGCAAATACAGGTAGGTGCTGTTAAATAAGTTAGTCTTATTTATGTTATAATTTTCAATTATATTGTTATATCTTTAATTTCATAGTTTGCTTGCTTGTATCATGTTATTTCGTTGTGAAATGAAATTATGAAATGTACCAGCAGGGATTAGTGAGTGCAGTAGAAAGTGAGTCTATAAACGAAGAAACAGAAATTCCGCCCTCAAATGAAGATGATAATGAGCAAAACAAATTCAGATGGACAGATAACCAAATAAAATTTTTGATTTCACTTTACAAAGAACATTTCATTGTTAATAATAAGGGCAAAAAGAATAATAAAGCTTATATATCGAAATTACAAAAAAGTAGAAAGAAAAAAATGTGCATGTAACATGGCAACAAGTGGAGACCAAAATTAAAGGTTTGCTCAAAAGTTATAAAAGTATTAAAGATAATAATAATGCCAGTGGAAGGGGAAGTATCAGGTGGCAATATTTCGATGTATTCGATGACTTAATGGGTAATCGTCCTGAAGTAACGCCTGTTGCTTTATCTTCAAATATTTATATGGAAAGTAAGAACAGTGTGGATAGTTCTGATGGGACGGATAGTGGAATTTCGCAAAATTCAATGGCACCAAATACTTCAAATATTGAAGATCACGATAGTATACCAAATCATACACCAACATCAACAAGGAATGGTGAGTTTATACTTTGCATGTAGTTAATCTCAATACTTATTCCTCCAGTCAAATAGGAATAATTAGAGAAAAAAAACTGATACAGTTTTGAAACTTGGCAGAGATGTTCATTTAGACCCACTGTCAAACATCCTAAAAGTTCCCAACTCTATCTCTTGCGCTCGCGTCTCCCTCTTGGAATAACGATGCTCGTATGCTTATATCTCGCTAACCATTAAAGATATTGAAATTATGTTTTCTATAACAAATAAAGCTTATTCAATTCTCTACAAAAAATCTAATATACATTTTTTCCGTATCTATTATTATAATCTTTGGAAATACGAAAATTGCATTTGATTGGCGCATTTCTAAAACCGTAAGTATCACTCGTAGAAAAAATGTCCAGCTGCTTGTCAGTCTCTGTAAGGCATGTTTTTGTGAGTACGGCGACCTAAAAGAGAGAAGTCCGATTTAATTGAAATTTGGACAATCAGTTAGTGTTAGCTAGAGGAAGAACCTTATTGATTTTGAAAAAAATCGATTAGTAAATATAAAAGTTATGAAACATTTTATGAAGGAAATGAACGTTAAGAATGTTGTAACACCTTTGGTAAGATTCTATAAACACAAAGATACTGCGTAGTATACTGACCAACGTTTCGACAATCAAGATGGAATCATCGGGAGATCATTAAAATTGCAAGTATGGCACTTAAACCTATATTCTTATCAAAGATTACAATACTCTTCACATGTATTTTTTTCATTAAATGTTTCATGAGCTTTATATTTGATCGATTTTTTTCAAAAACGCTGGGATTCTTCTAGCTAACACTAATTTATTGTCCAAATTTCGATAAAACTGGACTTTTCTTTTTTAAGTTATTTAGCTTAAAAGTGACATGACGGACGGAGAGGCAGACCGAAAGACGGACATTTTGAAAGTTGTTGCGAATTCGATGACAACACAATGACATGATATTATTTTCTCTACGAGCGATATTTACAATTTTTGAAATGTGTCGATGAAATGCAATGTACTCTTTGCTTTCGTATTTCCAAAGACTTTAATAATAGATACGAAAAAAATGCATATAACTTTTTATGTAGAAAATTCTATAAGCTTTATTTTTCATTTAAACATAATTTTGATATACCTAATGGTTAGAGAGGTATAAGCAAAAAACTGAATGGGCGTGCCATTTTTCCAAGATGGCGGCTCGAACGCAATAGTTTGAGCTGGAGACTTTTAGTATATTTAATAGTAAACTTAAACCTCAATGAACATCTTTGCCAAGTGTCAAAACTCTTATCAGTTTTTTCTGTCAAACGTCGAAATTTGTTCCAATTTGAGTGGGATTTTAACTTATTTTCACATGACATGCATAATAATTAGCATTTCAAATTTTTCCATTTAATTTTGGTGTCGATTAGTTTATTTGCTATCAAGATAATGTACCGGTGTGACACAAAAGTCACATTGCCCAACAAGTGTCAAAACTCTTATCAGTTTTTTCTGTCAAACGTCGAAATTTGTTCCAATTTGAGTGGGATTTTAACTTATTTTCACATGACATGCATAATAATTAGCATTTCAAATTTTTCCATTTAATTTTGGTGTCGATTAGTTTATTTGCTATCAAGATAATGTACCGGTGTGACACAAAAGTCACATTGCCCAACAAAATTTATTCTTTTCACTAGTTAGGTATGGTAGAGGAAACATACTGACAGAATACAGTCTCTGCAAGTTGAAGTATTTAAGAACAATATTATTATCTTTATCATGTAAAATTACTGATTTAGTGATGTGACTTTGCCTCACCTGGTATGCCTAATTTCTTTGTCGCTCTAGAATTGCAAAAATAAAAATTTGATAATAAATAACTAGATCAAATAGAGAAATTTAAGGATATATTAAATAGTAATAATTTTTAATGCTCCCAAGTGTATATAATTCTAAATATATATTTAGTAAACCTTGTTTTACAGTTCAACAAAAAAGAAAAAGAAATCGTGTACGGTTATCTGCATCTGAGGAACCACCATGGTTTAAGAAATATAGGGAAGATACTATGACTAGACATTCAGAAAGAATGGAAGTTCTACAAAACTTGACAAATATACTACACTGAGAGAAATCTGAGCCCAGATATGAGTAAAAATCCATGGTTTTTTCAATTTAATAAATATTTAATATTGACTACAAAATTTATTGCTGCCAAATAATTATTTTGTTATAATAAGAATATCCCAAATATTGATTTAATTGACGAAACAAAATGATTTATTTGAGTCGTATTTGTTTCTCCTAACTAAATTACTATATAAAAATAATAGATTTAATTGAGAATAATATATTTGTTTCTCAGAAATATATACCAATATTACATTTATTTCCTATAAAGAAATATTTTAGCGCAGTTAATCATAATATATGTGAAATAAATATTTTTTTCTGGGAATTAGATATTTGTTTCTGACAATTAAATATTTAATAGACCACGGCGCCGGCGCAGAAGTCGTCATCATCATCTTATAGAATTAAAGATGGCCGATGCAATTACGGGCAGACCACAGTGATAAATTGTTAGTTGTGCGTTTTATTGTGAGTATTACGAGACCACACGGTGATATGTATGTATTACAAGATTTATAATATAACGGATAATCAGGATATTGATATAATTTATTACATGCGGCAGTGCTAAATCATTAGTTGTGTGTTTATTTTATACGCGTTATTATGAGATGTGCGAGCTGTGAGGTGTGTAAGGTGTATTATCATCAGAGTTATAATATAATGGATAATCAAGATATTGATAATTACATGACTGGAGCTTGGTATTCCTTCAGCAAACCTTTAAAGCATCAGGTAAGTTTTAAACATCATGTTAAAATAATCATTTAACTTTTAGGTATATAGTACAGTAACTTCGGAATATTGTCATATGAAACGGATTTAGTTCATTTTTGGCAACTTAATAGTAAATGCATCAAAGAAAAGTTTGTACATTATACTGCGGCTTGCTAATTTATAGAGGGTGGATGTCACCCTTATTGAGGGGGTGGCAACTAAGAAAAAAATTAACAACATTGGAGCCGAAAGTAAATAATATGTTAAGAAGAAAAGGTTTTATGCAACTTTTCATAAAAATTTATAGTCTTTAAGTTATAAGGACTTGAAAACTGGGTTTTTGGCTTAAAAAAATTAAAATATTTCAAAACAATATTTGTTAAATAACTCGAAAAGTATTACATTGAACGAAAACATGTTATAGACAAATAGAAAGCTATATACTTAATTAAGGATGAATTCTGTTTTTTCTAATTTCTATAGAGTTAATGGTTTCGGAGATCTGATGGAAGTATAAAGGTGGCGTCCGAACGTCTATAAAACGAAGTATTCAGTTTAAATGTTAAATATCTCAGAAACTTTATGGTATTTACGTTAAAAGCGCTAAGAACCAAAATGAAAGGTTTGGCTTTCAAATGATTTTTTTTCTATTTCTGTAGCATAAAAAACAAAAAGTTATACCAGAAACAATAATGTACTTTTTCAAATAAAAACGTTGTCATTTTGTTAATATATATATATATAAGCAATCAGGATGAAGCTCGAGATCCATGTACCATGTAAAATAACCTAATATACTATATACAACGTGATCTACCAGGACATGCGGAAAATTTAACAGTAGGTTGTCCCCACCGAAAGGAATAAAAAAATGAAATTTTTTTTTAAAAATGACCAAAAAAATTACCTTATTTTTTTTGTAGGAATGCGCCGCCAATGACTTCAACTAATCTAACGTAACGCGGTACAACCATATCACTTTATCAGACTTGGGATTGACACTACTGACAGTAAAGCTCGATAATAAGATATAAGTGACTTTTGGTTTTAATCAAATCACACTACAAAAATACCGAAATAAATCGAAATAAATCGAAGACGTTGATCTTATGCTGAAATGAAAAGCAGATATACGAGATATTTAGTTAAACCTGTCAATGACACGACCGGAAGCAAAAAACGCGGCTGTCTAGCGGTCTAGCCTTGTCGGCATGCTTTGAACTCATTCGTAAAAGTGAATTGGTCCGCTGGAATTCCAATTATCTTCAAAGCGTACCAACAATGTTGACTACCTGCCGCTCGATCGTGTGTAGACCTCTTTTTTTGATCTCGCCGGCCGGCTCACTTTTTATGCCAATTAAGGAAATGTAAAGAACTCGAATACGTTATTTCGCCAGTAAGTTCGTCGACCTCTTCAGAATTAGGTCAGGACTTACTCAACATCAGTAGTGTACCTTCGCCAATTGACTAATAATTTAATATACTAAATTACCTCAGAATCCTCTAAAATTTTGCAGGGGCTTTCCCACATTGAAGACTAGCACACCATTTTATTTTCCGCATTTCTTGGTAGATCACGTTGTATATAGGTATTTGAGAAAATGAAAAATTCTAAATATTTTGTGTCGTATAATATATTCATTCCTGTTGCATTTTTATTGCGATGTGAATTTATGTTGTCTGAAAATCCATTAACAAATCTTCTGACGAAAAAATCTATTGTTTTGTTTGCTTTTGAATTTTGCAGGTTTTGACTTGTTCACTGAGAGAATAATTTAATTAACGCTAAAAAGTTATTTTTCTCCCAATTAAATGATTTATTTGTATTTGGCCAATTAAACATTTAATTGTGGTTAATAAGGCATTTATTAAAATGTGAAAACTGAATATTTAGTATTGTCAAATAAATTAAAATATTTATGAGTAACAAATATATGCATTCTGAATAATAAATATTTATTTCTCATAAATAAATATATAAAAAGATTTATTTATGAGAAATAAATATTTATTTTTCAGAATGCAATATTTGTTATTCATAAGTATTTTCATTTAATTGACAATACTAAATATTTAATTTTCCCGTTTAAATAAATGCCTTACTATCCACAACTAAATATTTAATTGGCCAAATACAAATTAATCATTTAATTGGGAGAAACAAAATTTATTAACGCCAATTAAATCATTCTCTCAGTGTAAGAGATATATCAAATAGTAATACTTAAAAATGGATTTTTCAAATTTTTGTTGGAATAAAAAATTCAGTTTATTTAGAAGTTGTATTTTCTTAGAATATATTTATTATACAGTGTGACTCACTTAAAACTTTTAATTTTTTTCCGATTTGAAGCAAATTTTACTATAGAATAAATTGGTATTACTTACGAACCAAAAAAAAACATCCGTCTCCTACAAATTCAAAGCCACCTGCGACACCAAAATAAGCCGAAAAAATCATTAAATCATATTAGACATTTTTTTATCTGAAAATTGTATTGATGAAAGTTGTTCAGAAGTGCCTTAGAAGAACCATAAGTCCAACATTTCATAAAAAAAAGATTTAAAAAAAACTACAAATCACTGGCAAGTACCTGACAGCTTGGCTTTAATTTTAAACCTCGTTTCAAACAAAATTGTCATGAATTTTTGAAACAAAATAAATCATTAAAATGATATTTTCGGACTTTTTTCAATGTTTTTTAACTTTGATTGAATTTTGGACAATTCTGAACAATTTTCGTTAATAAAATTTTTGCGATAAAAAGTGCCTATTATGATTTAATGTTTTTTTCGGCTTATTTTGGTATTGCAAGCGGCTTTGAATTTGTAGGAGACAAATGTTTTTTTTATCCATAAGTAGATACTAAGTTGTTCTATACTTCAGTAAATTTGGTTCAAGTAAGAACAAAAATTAAAAAAGTTATAAGTATCTTCATCTTAAGTGAGTCACACTGTATATAAAAAAATATACTTTTGTGTTTATTGATAATGATAAATTATGGAAATAAATCGCATCTACTTGTTGAAACCTTTTATTTTTTTTTATAGTATTCCTTATTCATTACATTGTATGAACAATATATCTATATTATATAAACCTAGGTGTTAAAATATTCACATTGCGTTGCAATCGGCATAATAGATTTTAAAGGAACATTTGAGTAATTTGTGATTGTTAGTAAATCTGATTTTTAACTATACTTAGGTACATAAGTAGTAAAAAAACAGCTATTGACAATGCACAAAATACAATGTTGTTAATTTTATTTAATATGAAATCAATGTTATTGATTGCACAGGCACACAAAATAAGAAAGTGGTCCTTTTCTGGTACTCCATTGTGTAACCCATATGTATTTCGACGTGCTGAAAACAAATCAGATGTCCGTTTAGCTCCATTGGCTCCATTTGTAAATCGCGAAAATAACAACAACAAAAAAACTCATAATTTAGTTTATTTTCGCGATTTACTATAAATTGGTGGGTAACGGAGCTAAACGGATACCTGATTCGTATTCAGCACGTCGAAATACATAAGAGCTACACAATTTAGTCCCAGAAACAGACCTTTGTGTGTGTGTGTGTGTCTGTGTAATATGAAAATCACCGGATCCTCCGCCATTTTCTAGAAATCACGTATGCGAATATACTACACAGACCCAAGAAAAAAAAAGTGAAAAGTGATCTGTTTCTGGGACTCCATTGGGTCACCCCAATGTATTGTGACATGCTGAATACGAATCAGGTATCCGTTTAGCTCCATTACACACCAATTTTTAGGAAATCGTGAAAATAACCTAAATTGAGTTTTTTTTTAGGTTACTTTCGCGATTTCCAAAAAAATGGTGGCCAATCGAGCTAAACAAACACCTGATTCATATTCAGTACGTCGAAATACATATTAGCCAATGGAGTACCTGTGTTGTTAACGTTGCCATAAAATGAAAAACATCTAAAAATTTACTTGAAATTAATTATTAAACAGATGAGCAGCTATTTGGTCCCCAAGCATCGTTGTCTGGGTTTAATTCATCTGATATAAAACATTCCACGTCGTCATCTCCTAGACCTAAGCAGATGTTGTGCAATACCGCAAGAGCCAATATGATATTTGGAATGTCTTCTGTGTTGTATACATTTAAATATCTTAAGATTCTAAATCTACCTTTCCACAACCCTATTGCTTGCTCAACTATTACCCTTGTAGAAGAGTGAATATAGTTGTATTTTTTTTTAACATCATTTAGAAACCCATCATCTTTATATGGAGTTAACAAATATTTGTAGTTCTCATATGCTGAATCACCTAATAAATGAGAATCATTGGGAAAAGGCACTTTACCTCTTTGAATTTTTCTTTGAATATCTGATACTTTAAAAACTCTAGAATCGTAAACGCTTCTGGGGTAGCCTAAAAATTGATTAAGATTTGAAATATTACTATTGTGTAAAGCTGGAGCATTCTGAAATATTAGAGGACGAGGCAACAAACGTACCAGTAAAAACGTCTGTAAAGAGTTTAGTGTGATCGCAAATTACTTGAGCTTGCACACTGTATCTCTTTTTTCTGTTGAAGAAAGACTCTGGAGGCTGCAGTGGCTTACAAATTTCAATGTGGGTTCCATCAATTGCTCCAAGTACATTAATAAAACCTTTTTTAGTTTCAAAGCCATTGATAACTATAGCAGCCCTGTAACCACTAGGCCACTGTATGAACATAGGTGACATATCCACTAGAATATTACAGATACATCTAAAATATTTCCATGCTGAGGACTTAGCGATATCAAACCTTTCAGATAGATCTCTGTAAAAAAAAACGTTTAAGATAAAATGAATTTAGTGTCACAATTTTCTCTTCAGTTAAGGAATATCAAATCAATAATATCATTGTCTAGTATAATATAAAGCAATATACCTATGTACTTAGGTAAGCAAAATATTTTCCAAAAACAAATATTGAATATTGTTGCAAAAAGTTAGTGATTGATTTGGCACACTATGTATGAAACCATGTCTAACCCTGCCAAAAATTCCACATAGAAACTTATAAAAAAAAAGTGATGCGGTTTTATCGTTCCTATAAGTTATATTAGTATTATACAGACAGGATTTTATCTGTTTTATTAAGTTTTAAATCGGTTATGAAACAGTAATTCCGAATGAGCTATTTGGAATTATCATGTTGCCCTTTCATGAGTACTTATATGAAATATACATCAACAAATCTACAGTTTAGTGTCTGCAAATGCACCCTTGCTCTTATATCTGTAAACATATGGAATTACAGATACAACTTTAAAGAGATTCTAAACTTTTCTATAAGTAATATCATAAGAGTTCCAGTCCGTCCTTTCTCCAGTATCTATCGTATGTAACACACCATTTATCAACATGTTTTTATTGTAAATTTCAACATTGTTTTTTATTAGTATTAATGTGAATATACATGTCAACAAATGTACAGTTTCAGTTGTATATTTTACAGATGTATTTTTATTGTAAACTTCCATTTTGCTTTTTTATTAGTATTAATTTGGATATGCATGCCGACAAATGTACAGTTTATATTGCATATTTCAAATAGAAATACTAATATTGTGGTAAACACAAAATTCTGCAAAGTCCTTATTTCCTCGGGTGTTCTTGTTTAGCCTAGAAGCAATGAATGAGTTAGCAGTGAAAGAAACTGCTTTGTTTTTAAATTAACAAACACACTTCAGTTCCTTAGGTCACATTAGATTAGATATGAATTAGCTACTCGTATACAGCTCCCTCTACTGGAGCCTGGAGTAAAGTTGCTGCTGAAATTTCTATCCGTTTCTACCAGAATGGAGCAGCAAACATTTACTTATACCACATCAATGAGAATTTATGAGAACAGTATCTAAGGTAAAACGTGCGGCTTTCCGTGGTTAAATGGCAAGTGTTTCTATAAGAAACGAGCTGCATTAGGTTGACTTGCAATTGAAGATTACTAATTATAATGTTTGAATAGGGATTTATGAGATCAGTTTCTATGAGTATCAATGTTTTTTTTCAGTAATATATTAAATGTGTTTTCATTTGTTTGAATGGGTAAAGAGAAAGGTCAGTTTTCAACTGCAATTACAAATACAAATTTAATCACTTCGAATGGGATTATATGCGATCAATTTCTAACAGTATTTATACTGTATTCCGAATATAATTGTGATGAGGTTTGATCAGTAACAAATTGTTCACTACATGTTACGATATGGTCGGAAATTCCAGGTACATATTTAGTATTACTTCGAAAGGATTGATGATAGCAGCTTCTACGAGTATGTATTTGTTGTACCAATAGTAAATTATATAAGTCTTTATCAGTATGCATTCGGATCTAATTTAAATATGAAAATTATATCAGAATAAAGCAAACAGTATCTATTTGTAAATCCAGACATTTACTTATACTATCTCAATGAGAATTTATGAGGACAGTATCTAATGTAAAACGTGCGGCTTTCCGTGGTTAAATGGCAAGAGTTTCTATATGAAACGAGCTGCATTTGGTTAGAACAGTTTTGATTTGCAATTGAAGATTACAAATTATAATGTTTGAATAGGGATTTATGAGATCAGTTTCTATGAGTATTAATGTTTTTTTTTTCAGAAATATATTAAATGTGTTTTCATTTGTTTGAATGGGTAAAAAGAAAGGTCAGTTTTCAACTGCAATTACAAATACAAGTTTAACCACTTCGAATGGGATTATATGCGATCAATTTCTAACAGTATTTATGCTGTTTTCCGAATATAATTGTGATGAGGTTTGATCAGTAACAAATTGTTCACTACATGTTACGTGTGGAAATTCCAGGTACATATTTAGTATTACTTCGAAAGGATTGATGATAGCAGTTTCTACGAGTATGTATTTGTTGTGCCAATAGTAAATTATATAAGTCTTAATCAGTATGCATTCGGATCTAATTTAAATATGAAAATTATATCAGAATGAAGCAACTAAATATTTTAAATAGTATCTATATGTAAATCCAGACATTTACTTATACTATCTCAATGAGAATTTATGAGAACAGTATCTAATGTAAAACGTGCGGCTTTCCGTGGTTAAATGGCAAGAGTTTCTATAAGAAACGAGCTGCATTAGGTTAGAACAGTTTTGATTTGCAATTGAAGATTACAAATTATAATGTTTGAATAGGGATTTATGAGATCAGTTTCTATGAGTATTAATGTTTTTTTTTTCAGTAATAAGTATATTAAATGTGTTTTCATTTGTTTGAATGGGTAAAAAGAAAGGTCAGTTTTCAACTGCAATTACAAATACAAGTTTAATCACTTCAAATGGGGTTATATGCGATCAGTTTCTAACAGTATTTATGCTGTTTTCCGAATATAATTGTGATGAGGTTTGATCAATAACAAATTGTTCACCACATGTTACGATATGGTCGGAAATTCCAGGTACATATTTAGTATTCCTTCGAAAGGATTGATGATAGCAGTTTCTATGAGTATGTATTTGTTGTTCCAATAGAAAATTTGTCTTTATCAGTATGCATTCGGATCTACTTTAAATACAAAAATTATATCAGAATGACACAACCAAATATTTTAAAAAGTATCCACTTGTAAATCCAAACATTTAAAGATATATTTTAATGAGAACCAATCAGAACAGTATCTAATGTAACGCGTGCGGCTTTCCGTGGCTAAATTTTAAAAGTATTTTTAATAAATAGCTTTAACGGATTTGAACAGTTTTAATTTGCAATTCCAGATGAATAGTTTTAATTGTTAAATAGGGATCTATGAGATCAGTGTCTTTGTGTAATGTTTATTTTCCAATAAAAACACATTTTATTGAAAAAACATTACACTGACCTCCCTAACAATTAAAACTATTCATCTGGAAATGCAAAACTGTTCGAATCCGTTAAAGCTTATTTATTGCAAACAATTTTAAAATTTAGCCACGGAAAACCGCACACGTTACATTAGATACTGTTGTGATGGATTCTCATTATAATATTATCTTGGATTTACAGGTGGACACTGTTTAAAATATTTGGGGTTTCATTCTGATATGATTTTTGTATTTAAATTAGATCCGAATGCATACTGATAAAGACTTATATAATTTACTGTAGGAACAACAAATAAATACTCGTAGAAACTGCTCTCATTAATCCTCTTGAAGGAATACTAAATATGTACCTGGAATTTCCGACCATATCGTAACATGTAGTGAACAATTTGTTACGGATCAAACCTCATCACAATTATATTCGGAAAACAGCATAAATACTGTTAGAAATTGATCACATATAACCCCATTCGAAGTGATTAAACTTATATTTGTAATTGCAGTTCAAGACTGACCTTCCTTTTTACCCATTCAAACAAATGAAAACACATTTAATATATTACGGAAAAAAAACATTAATACTCATAGAAACTGATCTTGCCATTTAACCACGAAAAGCCGCACGTTTTACATTAGATAGTGTTCTCATAAATTCTCATTGAGATAGTATAAGTAAATGTCTGGATTTACAAATAGATACTGTTTAAAATATTTGGTTGCTTTATTCTGATATAAATTTTCATATTTAAATTAGATCCGAATCTTTACTGATAAAGACTTATATAATTTACTAGAGGAACAACAAATAGATACTCGTAGAAACTGCTCTCAGCAATCCTCTTGAAGGAATACCAAATGTGTACTTGGAATTTCTGACCATATCATAACATGTAGTGAACAATTTGTTACTGATTAAACCTCTTCACAATTATATCCGGAAAACAGCATAAATACTTTTAGAAATTGATCGCATATAACCCCATTCGAAGTGATTAAACTTGTATTTGTAATTGCAGTTGAAAACTTTCTTTTTACCCATTCAAACAAATGAAAACACATTTAATATAGTACTGAAAAAAAACATTAATACTCATAGAAACTGATCTCATAAATCCCTATTCAAACATTATAATTTTGAATCTTCAATTGCAAATCAAAACTGTTCTAACCTAATGCAGCTCGTTTCTTATAGAAACTCTTGCCATTTAACCACGGAAAGCCGCACGTTTTACATTAGATACTGTTCTCATAAATTCTCATTGAGATAGTATAAGTAAATGTTTGGATTTACAAATAGATACTGTTTAAAATATTTGGTTGCTTTATTCTGATATAATTTTCATATTTAAATTAGATCCGAATCTGACCTGATAAAGACTTATATAATTTATTATAGGAACAACAAATAGATACTCGTAGAAACTGCTCTCATCAATCCTCTTGAAGGAATACTAAATGTGTACTTGGAATTTCCGACCATATCATAACAACTAGTTAGCAATTTGTTACTGATTAAACCTCATCATAACTATATTCGGAAAACAGCATAAATACTTTTAGAAATTGATCGCATATAATCCCATTCGAAGCGATTAAACTTGTATTTGTAATTGCAGTTGAAAACTGACCTTTCTTTTTACCCATTCAAACAAATGAAAACACATTTAATATATTACTGAAAAAAAACATTAATACTCATAGAAACTGATCTCATAAATCCCTATTCAAACATTATAATTTGTAATCTTCAATTGCAAATCAAAACTGTTCTAACCTAATGCAGCTCGTTTCTTATAGAAACACTTGCCATTTAATCACGAGAAGCCGCACGTTTTACATTAGATACTGTTCTCATAAATTCTCCTTGAGATAGTATAAGTAAATGTCTGGATTTACAAATAGATACTGTTTAAAATATTTGGTTGCTTTATTCTGATATAATTTTCATATTTAAATTAGATCCGAATCTTTACTGATAAAGACTTATATAATTTACTAGAGGAACAACAAATAGATACTCGTAGAAACTGCTCTCATCAATCCTCTTGAAGGAATACCAAATGTGTACTTGGATTTTCCGACCATATCATAACATGTAGTGAACAATTTGTTACTGATTAAACCTCTTCACAATTATATCAGGAAAACAGCATATATACTTTGATAAATTGATCGCATCTAACCCCATTCGAAGTGATTAAACTTGTATTTGTAATTGCAGTTGAAAACTGACCTTTCTTTTTACCTATTCAAACAAATGAAAACACATTTAATATATTACTGAAAAAAAAACATTAATACTCATAGAAACTGATCTCATAAATCCCTATTCAAACATTATAATTTTGAATCATCAATTGCAAATCAAAACTGTTCTAACCTAATGCAGCTCGTTTCTTATAGAAACTCTTGCCATTTAACCACGGAAAGCCGCACGTTTTACATTAGATACTGTTCTCATAAATTCTCATTGAGATAGTATAAGTAAATGTTTGGATTTACAAATAGATACTGTTTAAAATATTTGGTTGCTTTATTCTGATATAATTTTCATATTAAAATTAGATCCGAATCTGACCTGATAAAGACTTATATAATTTACTATAGGAACAACAAATAGATACTCGTAGAAACTGCTCTCATCAATCCTCTTGAAGGAATACTAAATGTGTACTTGGAATTTCCGACCATATCATAACAAGTAGTTAACAATTTGTTACTGATTAAACCTCATCATAACTATATTCGGAAAACAGCATAAATACTTTTAGAAATTGATCGCATATAATCCCATTCGAAGCGATTAAACTTGTATTTGTAATTGCAGTTGAAAACTGACCTTTCTTTTTACCCATTCAAACAGATGAAAACACATTTAATATATTACTGAAAAAAAACATTAATACTCATAGAAACTGATCTCATAAATCCCTATTCAAACATTATAATTTGTAATCTTCAATTGCAAATCCAAACTGTTCTAACCTAATGCAGCTCGTTTCTTAAAGAAACACTTGTCTTTTAATCACGGAAAGCCGCACGAATTACATTAGATACTGTGCTCATAAATTCTCATTGATATGGTATAAGTAAATGTTTGGATTAACAAATGGATATGGCTTGACTCATTTTGCTGGTCAATGCGGATATAAACTGATAACAATTTCAACAGCAACTTTAGCTAACTCTTATAGAAACTTATTGACCATATAGGTTCTCATAGATACTTATTAATTTTTGATAATTTTCAATACGGATTGATGAGATTTTTTTGACAGGGAAGTGAATGAAATATTTCAAATGCGTTTCGTCACTTCTGTCTGGTGTAAATTGGTCATATTTGCATGTCATCACCTACACTACCTACTTAATTGTACGATGCCTCTTCAACATGATTAATTTATGTAAAATCCAATATTTTCGGTACCAAAACATGACAATTTAAAAAATAAAAAACTGTTTACAATTTGTTTCTTTATTAATGATTGATTTAGTGTAAAAAAAAACAACATATCCTACTGAAATGTGCTTAATATTCAATCACTTACAGATACACACAATTATTAGCAGCCATCCATAAAGACACTAGCAGCATTTGCGCAGATGTTCAAAAGTAGATCTTTTTAATCGAAAATGAGCTTTAAAATCTAAAAATATATATATTTTTATACAGAAACCGTAAACATGTTTAAATGGATATATCTATATGCACATTAGTGACTGATTTTTCTGTGATGGTCATTGACAACCGCCGATTCAAATATTACGAAAAAATGGGCGATTTTACTAGATAGGTATATCAAATCAAACATGTACGTACATGAACTTTCTTTATTCCGAAATTCAAGTACAGTATTAGCCAACATCCTTACCATCCATCATAGGGACGATATCCTCTACATAACGTTTTATGGAGATTCGTTTTCTTCGCCTTTCGTTGATTAAGCTTTGCACCATAATTTCAAGAATTTTTTCATCTTCCTCTTCATCCTCAATCTCATTCATTATTATCGCTGCAGCAGCTCCAATACCAATTTTTTTCTTGGAGTTCATTATTTCAAATTTAAATATTTACGCATAGGATTGTTTGATAAATATTTAAGGTTAGAAATGTGACTAGTTCCCTGACAGACAAACCCTGCCCTGACAGTCCTGGCCCTGGCGCTTACAAAAATGAACAACTCACCAGAGCACTCTGATTAGAGCTAGCTTCGCTCGGATCCATTTTTCAGATATATTTTTCGTAAACCCCGATTTAATGTTTTCTTGCAATATGATATTTATATTAAAATAACCTAACTTTGGTATAGCTGAGAAATGTTAAATTGCAAAATATTGAAGAAACATTTAGTTAATATTAGCTCGAAAATATTTCCGTAATATAAAAAATTATATTTAACAAATGTATGTCACATATTTTAATCAATGTATCTTTAATATTGCCATTAAAATAAGCATATTATATTACAAGAATGTAACTTCCCTACAAACACAAAAGGTCGGCCCTTCAGTGGGCCATCACAGGGCCAGAAGTTTCATTTCTGGCCCAGTGATGGCCCGCTGATGGGCCGATCTTTTGTGTTTGTTGGATTGTAATATTACACGAAAATATTTCACATATATAACTGTAAATGTGTTACGAAAAAATCACATACATTATGAATAATATGCATTTGATCATACATTAACATTATTTGCAACGTTTATTCTATGTAACTACCATGAACTTCTATGAAAACTCGCCTATTCTCGCCTAAAATAGTATGAACATAACCTTAAAATCTTCGATATCTTGTGAGTAAGTGTGTTGCGCCTTAATGCCCTTATTTTCAGAAATGGGTAATAAAAGCGAGAATAAGGTAAGTAGATAATTACAGTAATGTAGAAATTCGTGGAAACTTTTAGCAACAAAATAAAAATAAACTTTAAATTTTATTTAGTTACCTTAAATTTGCGGTATTTTTACACCTGTGTTATTTGTCGAAGCACACTAATTGCATTTTATTGATAAACATGTAACATTAAAATATTATTCTTGTTTCAACCTGCTTATTTTAGGTCAGTTATTTATTGACTCATCGGAGTTGCATATATGGTCCTAATCACGGGGATAAAAAAAAATAAAAATTTGATATTAGGCCACCGATAAGTAAATCAATTGTCCCTGTTTTAAGTTGGCTGCTCGACCAACGTAATAGCTAGGGAGCTGGTGGCAAAATTTTTTATATGATTTTATCGTGTGACTGAAGTCGAAAAGTATAAAGATCTCATAATAACAAGCCGGAAAAACCATTTCAGTCATTACGGCATTGCTGATTTTTTAATTAACAGTTATTTAAAAGTGCAAAAAAAAACAAATGCTCCTATTTGATTTTATTGTATCAGCCAGTTGTTTTAAACGTTGCCGGTCAATATGACATTGATATAAATGCAGTTGGCTGAAATCTATGTGTCTGCGTTTTTTTTGTAATTTAATTTTTTTAATTAATTTATGATATATTAAAAATTAAGTGATTTTATAGTCGCTGTACCATATATCAAAAGTTTCGCAAAGCGGTAAGAAACAATAAAACAAACTTCAGTCACCTGTGTACTGCTGCATTTAAAGGAGGTGAATTTTCAAAAATGCGAAAAAAAAACGCTTCTATATTATTTTATTGTTTCAACCACTTTGCAGGAAGCTTTGTTTGTAAAGCACATAAAAAAACAGTGGCTGAAATTTACAATGCTGATTTCTCATTGGCTGACGTTTCTTATTAATAATTAAGAAGTGAAAAAAAAAATGTTTTTTCGAAATAATTTAGCAATGCTCGATCCTACGAGAAGAATGTTCAAGACAAAGTTGAAGAGGACAAAATTACATACATTTTTTGTATATACATTTTTATTGTAAGTCTAATAGGTAACGAGATACAGCGGTGGGAAAATGAAGTTTAACGATTTTTTTTTTCAAAAAATGCTCAAACTTCATTGTTGCGCGAACGGTCCTACCTTTAATACGTACAGGCTTAGAGAGCAGTGTTTTTGATTTGATAATAATTACTTACATGTTTGATATATTGAATGTCTCTAAGCAATTGTGTAAGGATTAAATGTGTGTAAGGATTTTGTAAGAGATTTAAAATTTTGTAGCCAATAGTCGGACATAAAATTTTATAATTTGAAGTTTCCTTAAAAAATGTTGGATTCTTATCTAAAAATTACAAAAAGAGTATAAAAGCAAGTACGGACTCTTTGCCAATTTTTCTGAATACCTATCATTAAAATTAATAACTCTTTCCTATTTTCGAGGAATGATGTAAGCCACTGTAATACTATCCCGTCAATTTAATATTTTTTTTTAGTTTCAATACAAGTATTATTATAATATATCTTTATTATAATAATGCAAATATTATAAAATATGTTGTTATAAACATGCATTATATAATAAAATTTTTCTTCTTAAATTCATTTGTCTAACGCTGTATCTCTTTAAAAATTAGACTTAGAAGAAAATTTTGTCCTCTTCAACTTTGTCTTCAACATTTTTTCCCCACCTCCAAGGTTCAAAACTTGTGTTTTTTATCATGGCCTCGACTTAAACAACATATATCAAAATCATTACTACTTCACCTTTTGCAGGGCAAAATTCCCGACTGATTGTCTTACTTTGACATTTTTTGGAGTAAATTGAGAATATTTCTGAAAATCAGCAACGTACACGTCAGCCAATGTTTTTCTCTGCTAATGGATATAAAAACTAACAAATTACCAAACACCATTCGAGGTTTCTATTTTGAATAGCATACATTTTTATTTGCATTTAAGTTTGGTTGCCATTTTGATAATATAACTCGATAACTGAAAGACACTCGACCTATGGTCTCGTGTTTTTGTACCATAATAAAGATAATGATTAACTATGTTGTTCAGAAAACAATGCTAGCATTTTTTGTTTCTATAACTCAATTTGTTTTTGATTTCCATATCAACAAAAATAATAACGCTACAAAAAAAATATAAAAAGTCATTTTTTCGGTCAACTTAAAAAATAATAAAAACCGCTATTTATCACCACGCGAGTGTCTTGTGTACCTTGCCATATTCCCATACTGGAGACCTGGAGTTTGTTGGGCCCAACTAGAAGAGAACAACACCAGGAAGTGCCGCTAGTACACGAGGTCACAAGGTATTTCAAATTCAATTATTAATATTAGTTCAGTTTGTCAGCATTACGCAGAATGGTCCTTCGTCCGATTTATTTCCGCGTTAATAAACATTTTTGATCCTTCGATGCCGATACGTTAAAAAAGAAAACCAGCTTTGCCTTACATTCATCTAAAACCTTTTTAAATTAATTACTTCATAACTGATATTTGTTGCTTAAATTCATTTTGACACTAGCACACGGTGTTTTTTATAGAACCTGCCGCTATAATTAATTCATTTTCTTGTTTCCTCTAAACATATTTTCGTTATTATATTGTCATTCCAACGTATTTGTGAGTACTGATTAATACAACTATTTTGTAATTTTATTCACATTCGGTTAATATAACTTTATTAAGAAGCTTATTAATACTTACAAAATGAAGTTTGAGGACTTTGTAAGGGAATGTAATGTGGTAATTAGAAAATTAACCGCCGTGTCAGAATACTCATCTGCCGTTGTGGCAGACACTTCAACGCACTCTATGTTTTATGCAAAATTTAAAAGATCTAACCTCATTTACGAGGATTTTCAAGAACAACGCAAATCATTAAAATTGAGTCAAGTTGAAAATTTGGATCAACTGAATTCACTGGTGGAAGAAATAGATGATTTGCATGATAACATTCAAGCTGTTGACATACAATTAACCAAAATGGCATCTGCTGTTACAACAAATCAAAAGGTTGATGTTGAAAGCAATAAAAATACTGTTCATCTACCGGAGATTCAGATACCTAAATTTTCAGGTAATGCTATTGAATGGACTTCATTCTATGAACTGTTTAAGTCATTGATACACAATCACACAAAATTGTCTAACATAGAGAAATTCCAATACTTAATAAGTGCCTTATCTGATGAACCATTAAAATTAGTGAAACATTTACCAATAACCTCTGATAATTATCATATTGCATTCGGAACCCTAGAGAAAAGATATGACAATAAACGCATACTTATTTCGACCTATTGGGGAAATATTCTTAATTCACCAAAAGCTAAACCTGATTCCGCAAGTTCTCTTCGTACTCTCTTAAATATATTTTCTGAAAATATTTTTGCTCTCAATAAATATGAAATTGACTTGTGGGATTTTACTCTATTTAATTGGTTAATGCAGAAAATTGATCCCAATACTAGAAAACGGTTTGAAATGCATCGTAGCATTACGGAGTTGCCCACATATGAACAGTTAATTAAATTCTTGACCGATCAATGCAATGCTTTGGAGTCTAGCACTATGTTGTCAAATATTTGTTCTGGTGTCTCTCAGTATTCAACTTCTAACACTGGAATATTTTCTCCTTCATTATCTCATAAGCAACATACGCAATCTCCCATAAAATCAAAACAGCAGTCTCTCGTGGTGGAAACATCTTCTCAAAACAATATTCAGCAGTGCCTCTTGCAAAACCTCAACAAGCATCTTGCTTTGTTTGCAATGCTAACCACTCTATTTTTTAAATAAGTAGCCTCAAGATCGATATAACTTTATTAAAGAATGCAGACGTTGTGTAAATTGCTTTGGAACACATAGTTTCTCGACTTGTGCTTCCCTGTCTGTTTGTCGCGTTTGTCAAAAACACCATCATACGATGCTACATTTTCCACGTGAAGCAACTACGATCTCGACTTTTAATTCTACAGATAATGCCGCCGCTGCTGACATTCCTCAAGTTGTTGCTAGTGCTATTGCTCCAGTTACAGTTCTTTTATCCACCGCCTTAGTATCTATCTGTGATGCTAGTGGTAATTTTCAAACTTGCCGTGCTCTTATAGACAATGGCAGTCAAATATCAGTAATAACTGAGAAATGTCTAAACAGACTTAATTTACCGCTTACGCAATGCTCCGTTCCTATTCAAGGAATTGGTCGAACTTCTTCACCCGCTTGTACTGGCATGACTTTTTGTCAGGTCACTCCGATGTTTAGACATCATCCCAGTTTTAATATACAGGCAATGGTCTTGCCGGTCATCTGTAATGATATTCCGTCTAGTCACATTACCACTCAAGGTTATGAACATTTAAAAAACCTGCCTCTCGCTGATCCTGATTATAGGAAATCGAGTGAAATAGACATCTTGCTTGGTGCTGATGTCTACTCACAAATAATACAACCCGCTATTAAATATGGTCGTCCTGGTGAACCAATCGCAATGAAAACCATCTTTGGTTGGATACTATCTGGAAAAATTCATATTTCTACACCAGCTGTTGTTAACTCATTTCATGTGTCTGTTTATTCACAACTTGATTCCACATTAAAGAAGTTTTGGGAACTTGAAAGTATACCTGACAAAATATTCAATTCTCCAGAGAACACTAAGTGCGAGCAAAATTTTATCAATTCTCATACTCGTGACAAATCAGGCAGATACATCGTTTCATTACCTTTTCGTGAAGATATTCCTATTTTAGGTAATTCTTTTAATACCGCAATGCGTCGTTTTTTATCTCTGGAAAATCGCTTGAATAAAGATTCTACATTAAAACAAGAATATTCAAATTTCATGCAGGATCATCTTGACTGTGGACACATGTCTCCTGTGAGTGGTCAAAGTGCTTCCAATCATTCTGATTCGTGTTATTATACTCCTTATCATTGTGTGTTGAAGCCCGAAAGTTCTATCACGAAATTACGTGTCGTCTTTGACGCCTCAGCAAAGTCTACTAATAATGTTTCTCTGAATGACACCTTATTAACAGGTCCTAAATTACAACAAGACATAGTATCATTACTTTTGCGGTTTCTTACCCATTCCACTGTACTTATTGCAGATATAAAACAAATGTACAGGCAAATTTTAGTAACATCTGATCACAGAGCCTATCAACGCATATTATGGCGCTTTTCTCAAAACACTCCTGTTCAAGAATTTGAATTGAATACTGTTACATACGGAGTATCATCTGCTCCATATCTAGCTATCCGCACTCTTTTACAAATTGCTTCAGATGAAAAAGATAATTTTCCTCACGCTGCAAAAGTGTTACTTAGCGACATTTATGTAGATGACGTAGTCACGGGCTGTTCATCTGCTGAAGAAGCTATTACTTTACAATCTCAACTTCGAGATCTTCTTAAAAGTGGTGGATTTGATTTGAGGAAGTGGTCTAGCAACGATCCTATCGTATTAGACTCCATACCCCCATCATTACGCCAAACTAATCGTCAATCATTTGACACTGCTGATTACTTTCAAAAGGTGTTGGGCTTGAACTGGAATCCAATTTATGATTCCCTAACTTACAAAATAGACACTATCGATCAATACTTTCTGAAGTCGCACGCATATTTGACCCACTTGGATTGTTAGCTCCGCTTACTCTTTTTGCAAAGCACTTGATCCAGATTCTTTGGACACAAGGATTGTCTTGGGATGAGGTTCCCTCCGCTGAGATTTGTTCACGTTGGTTACAATACAAGCGTGAGGTATTATGTCTCGCTCAACTTCAGTTACCTTGGCGCGTTATAACGGACAATTATCAAGCATGTGACCTTCATGGTTTCTGTGATGCTTCTGAGACTGGTTATACATGTGTGGTATATTTTAGGGTTACAGAAAATGATGGTTCTGTACGCATTTTTTTGGTTTGTGCTAAATTTAGGGTGTCTCCGCTTAAGCGTATCACAATTCCACGCCTTGAATTATGTGCAGCACTGTTACTTTCAGATTTAGTTTATTTTGTACGTGACACCTATGCCAACATTGCTTTTAAAAATATTTACGCTTGGTCCGATTCCACAGTCGCATTAACCTGGATTAAATCCTCTCCACATCAGTGGAAAACGTTTATTGCAAACCGTGTTACACAAATTCAGGAAAAATTATCTCCGGAAAATTGGCATCATATTGATGGTATCGATAATCCTGCTGATTGCGCCTCACGGGGTCTTCTTCCCCATGACCTCTTGAAATGTTCTTCATGGTGGGCGGGTCCCAAGTGGCTCACCTCTCCGCCTGAACTTTGGCCTATTAGTTCATCTTCTACCTTGCCTTCCGATGTAGACTTAGAAACCAATACAATCTCTCTCGTTGTCACTGGACAACATGATTTCATAATAATTTTATTATCACGATTTTCCTCTTTGCGAAAGGTTCAAGGAAGCATAGCTTATTTAATTCGATTTACCAGCTATTTAAAGGATAAAACTAATTTAATTCGAGGTCCTTTGGTAAATTTGGAACTACATAATGCGCTGCTTATCATTATAAAACATATTCAACAATTAGTCTTTGCTAATGAAATAAAGCAAATTTGTTCAAAAAGCCCTTGTGCTAAACCTATACGCAAACTTGCACCTTTCCTAGATCAGGAGGGTATTCTCAGGGTGGGCGGAAGACTTCGCCACTCTCAAGAATCCTTTGAGAGAAAACATCCAATCTTATTACCACGGGAACACCGATTAACTAAACTTCTTATTAATCAGTATCATAATAAGTATCTGCATCCTGGCGCAACCGCTCTTCAGGCTTTATTAGCTGAACAATTCTGGATATTGTCCGCTAGACGAGCAATTAATCATTGCATTTCTCATTGCTATCGTTGTTCGCGACATAATCCAAAATCCTATACACCTCTGATGAGTGATTTACCCACTCCTCGAGTCTCTGAAGTTAAACCATTCCTGCACAACGGAGTAGACTTCGCTGGGCCGTTTCATATTACTTTTGGTAGACGCCGGGGTGGTAAAACTCAAAAGGCATATCTATGCTTATTTGTATGTCTCACCATTAAAGCTCTCCATCTTGAACTTGTTTCAGATCTTTCATCTGATTCATTTATAGCAGCATTACGGCGATTTGTTGCACGTCGAGGCCAATGCTCTCATCTTTACAGTGACAACGGAACTAATTTCGTTGGCGCTAATCGTCAACTGAATGAATTAACCCAAAACGCCGCCGGAGTCATGCAAATTAAGTGGCACTTCAATCCCGCGTCTGCGGCTCACTTTGGTGGTTTATGGGAAGCAGGAGTCAAATCAGTCAAACGTCACATTTCTCGAATTATTGGTGATCAAGTACTGACCTACGAGGAGCTTAATACCATTTTTCACCAAATCGAAGCAGTTTTAAATTCACGACCATTATGTCAGCTTAGTAGTGATCCAAATGATCTTCAGGCCTTAACTCCAGGTCATTTTTTAACATTATCTTCATTAACAACTCCTCCCGACGAGGAGTTAATCTCCGTACCCATAAATCGTTTGTCCAGATGGCAGTTGTTGCAACAAATTCAACAAGGATTTTGGAAGCGCTGGCATAACCAGTATCTTCACACTCTCCAGCAACGACATAAATGGACAGATTCTACAAAACCTCCCAATATTGGCACCATTGTTGTCATCAAACAGGACAATGTCCCACCGCTAACGTGGCATCTTGGCCGAATTGTCGAATTGCACTCTAGTCCTGATGGGCAGACCCGTGTTGCTACTGTGCGAACAGCTAACGGTGTCCTTAAGAGACCTCTTGTAAAACTATGTCCCTTACCTACTCCTCACTAGTTTTGTATTATTATTTAACCTAGTTTTAGTTTCATAGTTTTAGATATATTTCTTGTACTCATAAATACGTTTCCCACGGAAATTACAAACTTTATTACAAATGGTTCGCCATTTGGATGGGCGGTATGTTCAGAAAACAATGCTAGCATTTTTTGTTTCTATAACTCAATTTGTTTTTGATTTCCATATTAACAAAAATAATAACGCTACAAAAAAAATATAAAAAGTCATTTTTTCGGTCAACTTAAAAAATAATAAAAACCGCTATTTATCACCACGCGAGTGTCTTGTGTACCTTGCCATATTCCCATACTGGAGACCTGGAGTTTGTTGGGCCCAACTAGAAGAGAACAACACCAGGAAGTGCCGCTAGTACACGAGGTCACAAGGTATTTCAAATTCAATTATTAATATTAGTTCAGTTTGTCAGCATTACGCTGAATGGTCCTTCGTCCGATTTATTTCCGCGTTAATAAACATATGTTATGTCAGTAACTACGATACTTCTATACTGTATTCTCGATCAGATATTAATATATTCCATTTTTTAACAGAGGCTGTCAAAGTTACCTTCTCGGCCACCACGGCAAAACAATTCGAAGATGTGGTAGCTGAATGGCTGCGTTTCGCCAAACAAAGGAAACAGCGAGAGAGGCAAGGAATAATATGGATTTTTTTTTATAACACTTGTTGAGAATTTGCATTTTTATTTTTATTTATTTTTATACATTGTATATTTTTATGTATATTTTTAACAAAATATATTTTTGATTAAATGTTTTCTTTTTATTTTAGGTTTAGGTGATTATTTATTAAATACTATAGATGCCTCAACTGATGCAAGTTAGTGCTGAAGGATTATGGACAGCCTGTCGAATAATGTGTCCCCCACTCATTTGTACAGTACATCTTACAATTTTCTATGAGTAGAAACATAATTTGACACAATATTTCTGTCCGTAATCCTCTAATACTAACTGGCACTGGGACAACTATAGTATTCAACCAAAGTTGTTACTTTGGGTCAATATTAATTCAGAACTAAATTAATGTTGCCTTAATATTTACATTTATCTTGATACTACATTGCCTTAATAGTATTCGAATCAAGTGCGGGTCTAGAAATTTCAATAATTTTTTTCTCGTCTGTGGCGCATGGGACCCATACGAAATATGGGAAATAACATCTCGAGAAGCACTTCTGTAACGACCCCTAAAAAATTTTGAAAAAGCAGTTTGCGAAATTTTTTTTCAAAATTCGGTTACTCCCCCAGGTCTAGGGACTCCTGTTTAATTTTTTTTTTGTCATGCATTTTACTTTTCATAAAAATGAGTTTGTTAAGTTCTTCTTTTAACATCGGCAGCCAGGTTGTGCAAACATCTACGGAACAATTCGACACGCATTTATCCTCATTCAATAGTATTATAGCCGCTTCTTTAATTGTATTTTTATGAAAAGTAAAATGCATATAACAAAAAAAAATAATTTTAAACAGGAGTGCCTAGACCTGGGGGGTAACCGAATTTTGAAAAAAATTTTTAGGGGTCGTTAGAGAAGTGCTTCTCGAGATGTTATTTCCCATATTTCGTATGGCTCCCATGTGCCACAGACGAGAAAAAAATTATTGAAATTTCTAGATCCGCGCATGATTCGAATATTAAGCATACATTGCAGCAATGATATTCATGGTGAGATATAAATAAGTATGTAATGTAACACGTTAAATAAGTATGTAATATGACAAGTTATATTGATAGATTATTACGTCAATATGTTATGAACATTAAGTAATATTTTCACAATGTTACATTTTTAACAATGTAACAGAGTAACATTTAATAGTATGACAAATTACTTTGTAATAACATTACGACACTGTTCATGATCTGTTTTACATAACATTACATGTAACTTTGTAATATTGAGGTTCTATTAAAGTAATAATGCATTGTTTAGTGGGATCCTTAACTTTTAACCCAGACAGCACAAGTATATCCTATGTACGTCCTATGGATATCCGCATTGGACATGAAGGACCTAAAGCGGATATCCTTAAAGATCACATATGGACTACATAGGATATCCTATGGATATTCTTTTGTCACAACTTTGGACGTCCATAAGATATTCATCGTAAATCCTTAGGGATATCCACTGGACATACATAGGACGTATTTGTTATACAGTAAATGGACATAAAGCGGATATCCTTATGGATCACATATGGACCACATGGGATATCCACTGGATATTCTTTTGTCACAACTTTGGACGTCCATAAGATATCCATCGTAAATCCTTAGGGATATCCATTGGACATACATAGGACGTATTTGTTATACAGTAAATGGACATAAAGCGGATATCCTTATGGATCACATATGGACCACATGGGATATCCAGTGGATATTTTTTTGTCACAACTTTGGACGTCCATAAGATATCCATCGTAAATCCTTAGGGATATCCACTGTATGTCCATAGACCATACGTTTGTCACAAATTGGTACGTCCATAGCTAACACATTTTGTGTCCGCTTGTGGACATCCACTGGCCATCCCGTGGACGTCCATTAACTGCAGGTCACTCAAAATAGTTTTGTTGATCAGAATTTACTTATTTAGTCAACATCAGCCTTAACAATTAATTTATAGGTTTAGGATTGACTATATAATTTTTGCCTTTTGCACCAAGTATATAGTCAATTATTCTTTGCTAAATAAATTAATTGTTAAAGCCAATTCTGACTAAATAAACAGGATACTCATCAGCAAAGCCCTTTTGGTTGACCTCTACATTTAATGGATATGTCCCACAATATGTGCACTAATTTCATTATTTAAATATCAAATAGCAAAAGCAATATTTCGTATATGGTGCTAAAGGAGAACATATGCATCATACCTATGCCAACGTTGTTTATAACTTATTTCAAATTGGCTTTAAATCCGTTAAAACTACTACTTTCAAATCAAATAAAAATAAATAGGTGGATAAATAGATTTAATAAATTTTATGTATTTATAAAAACAATCAATTCAAATAACTGCAACACTTTTGACTGTTGATTAGATGTTGTTGTTATATATTGATATATATATAAGTACCTACGTTAAAATGTAAAAAAAAACGTTTTATTCTAAAATTAAATTGTTTATACATCAGTTCCATTATGTTCCATTATGTTATTATATATTTTATCCTATTCTATCTTTCCTCATGTTTTGTCTCTCCTTGGCTCAACTTAATCAATTTTTTATTGCATCCACAGTGCCAGCGTTACGATGTATTTCTGCCGCACCTAAAAATTGTAAATAATGTAGGAAAATCTGCTTAATTTCTGCATGATTATACTCATAGACAAAACTAGATGTTTTTCAAATAATATAAATTTTCTATATTTATATTTGTTTACATATACAGGGTGAACCAAATTAGAAGGGTTTTGGGGTTTTCTCTAAAACTATTCCTACAAACACCGAAGTTTGGCCCTTCAGCGGCCATCACTGGGCCAGAAATGAAACTTCTGGCCCAGTGATGGCCCGCTGATGGGCCGATATTTGGTGTTTGTTGAGATGGCAGATAGACAAAAACCAATATAGGTGTCCTGAGCTCGATTTTCGAGAAACAAACAATGGCGTAAACCGCGATCGTCTATCTTTTTCGACTATCAAGCTGTGGCTTTGTTTTTGGAAAATTGGCATTTTTGGATGACCTCTATCTCAATTACCAAGTGTCGAATCGAAAATCGAGTAATGGAACAAAATTATTAAAAAAACACAAATTATGTCTATACTTCAAAAACTGAGGCATGCATAATTTTCTTCTTATCAGCAACGGATTCTACTCAAAAAAATGTGTTACTCGATTTTTGATTCGACACTTGGTAATTGAGATATAGAAATCATCCAAAAATGACAATTTTTCAAAAACGCTCTGTAGCTCGGTAGTAGAAAAAGATAGACGATCGCGGTTTGTGCCATTGTTTGTTTCTCGAAAATCAAGACACCCATCTATTGAAACACCCCATACCCCAGTCGTATATTTATCTTTCTCTTTTGAGTGAGACAGAAAAATATACAAAGTTGGCCATTTATGTGATCGTCTAGATTTTTAAAGTTAGGACCCAAATTTACGTTGTGATTGAATTTTTGTTTAACCATAGATTCTTTTTATAAAGTTTGATATTCCTTGTTTCTATTTACTGATCCAATTAATTTTGACAACACTCATTTATTAGATGATGTTACTTTGGTACCTTTTTATTTGACTGTACTTTATTTAATACTGATTTCCCCGACAGCACAGTATATTCTAAGAATATTCTGTAATTGTGCAAAAAAGAATGAATATATTCTGATTAATTCTGGAATAATCGTGGAATATATTTAAGATAACGGATTATTCTAGTAATATAATTTTAAATATATACCTGGAATATTCAGCATGAATATGATAGTAATATTCATTTTGGAATATATATATTCCCTCCTGGGTCAAGAATATCCTAACACTTTGAGAATGAAAGAATAATATTAATTGTTACTTAACCAAGTCAACGTTTTATAAAAGCATTTAATTTTTTCTGTAAAATGTAACTTAATTATAAATATATGCGTGTTATTATTTATTTCAATTAATAAAAAATATTTAATGTGATTTTAATGATTATATTATACAATGATGTTATTCCCAGTTTTAAACAAAAGCTTAATCCATATTTTTGTTATCAGGCTATCAGGTTTGAGTAGTGCAGCCAAGGCTAGACTTCAGAAATAAAGCCATGCACATGTATATAGTGTTTTAAACTACCCGCGATTTTTTCCTATTTCCGTATCTCGTAACATAACCTCAATATCAGAATTTACGTGCTTTAATCGTTTGTTATTGTTGAAATACTTAAGTGTTTTTATGTGTAGTACAAGTGATAAGTGACCGCTGAACAATAAGTAAGTACATTAATCTTTTTTATAGCGTATATTTAAGAGGGCATCACGTCACTTGTACATTTTCTTACTTAAATGAAAAGAAAAAGGGATAGAAATACTACTCGTACTGGCGCAGCTTCATAGAGAACTTAATAGAACTCTAAATCTCCATTAGACCATAATACTGATGATAAAAATCAGAGACAGTTATTACAGTTGAACCAAAACTTACCAACAAATTCTTCACATTTACAAGAAAGTACTTATGATTGCATCGGTCAAAATAATTCCCAAACTTTTAATCATAGTACTGCAGGCACCACGAACTTAATAAGTAGTGTTATATTGTTAGAAGTAATGTTTCAAATAGTGACAGTGAAAGTAATTTATTGGAAATAGTGGAGTAAAAAGCAGGGGAAAAGTCGCTTCCTTCTCGAGTTTTTTTTTTAATCTTAGAACAAACTGAGACATATAACATTTCGTTAAGTAGGTCGATGTTCATTAGAAATCATGAAATACGACATTTTTTAGTGGTCACGGACATTGTTATTTTTAAAAAGGTGTGAAATTTAGTTTTTTTTTTAATCATATTTTTTTGAACATCTAATGCCATATCTCAAAAACGAATGGAGATATCCACATGAACTTTTTTTTGTTATAAAACACACACTTAAGCGCTTCTATCTGTGTATAGTATTGTTAATTAAAACATTTTTAAGCATGTTAACCTTGAAAGTTCAGAAAATACGCAGTCAAATTTTCACTAAGCTACAAACTTTTTTGTTTTTGGAAATTTTGTATAACATGCTGCGAAGCAAATAAAGCCAAAAGACCAAAAAAGTTTTTGATAGCATAATTCTTATTGTGTCTTTGATAGTTTAGGTACAGTGATTTTTTTGGAGCGCGCGAATTGCAGAAATTGAGTATTAATACGCCCGCGTCCACTAGAACTAACTAGTCTCAGGGCGGTGTACGATCAACGTTATTCGCTTTCGTCGAAGGTCAAATTATAAAACCGTTGCCCAAGGAATCACTACTTCCACATCCAGATCTTCTATCCAAGTCTCTCACAACGAAAAAAATTTGAATGTGGAAATAATTGTTTATGGAACTTTAATAATAAAATATTTGAATCGTCTACCCCAAAAACCTATAAAGCGATATGCCACATCGGTAGCGGGGCTGAGGGTGGTGGAAGGGAGGTGGTAGTAGTGGTGGATAAAGTAAAAAAAAATTTGAGGCCTTTGGTTTTTGTACACACACTAAATGACAATTTTATTTTTTTCGCTCCTTTGAATAATGGGGTGGGAGTTGGTAATGGGGGTGGTTAATGCCAAAAAAATTTTGAGACCTTAGCTTCTCTTATATATACTAAATACCAATTGTATGGACTCTTACTTGCTTGATTTGCCTATTTACCCCCATTTACCCCCCAACCCTTTAACGGAATAATCTAGTTCCAGATCTCGTTAAAATACATAGGTACGTGTACCAAATTTCAAGTCAATATCTTAAACGGTTCCGGAGTAATTGTGCGCACAGACCGACAGACAGAATTTTTTTTGCTCAAACTTAAAATCTCGACGTTTCATGACATTCTAAGCCTATTTGGACAATAAAAATTTTCAATAATATTTTTGTCGATACTATACTTACACTGGATGTGGAAGTAAAATGTGTAACGATATTCTCTCCCTTATTACCACTTGTATTATATTGTAGAACGTATGGTCATTGTGCGAATTGTGCGTGGATTATCTGCTAAAAAAATATTTAAGATAAAAAAGCAATCTAAGTTTCATTGTAAAATGGAGTGGATTTTATGTGGCGTAGTAATAGAGGAGAACGATAAACTTGTGCACAAGCCATGGAAACAGGGTTTCTATAATTAGGAAATTAAAAGAGACTTAATTTAGGATATTTTTTTTCTTTTCTGTTACCTAATTTAGGCGAAAATAACACGTTTACTCAATTATTGTGTGGATCTAGGGTAAAAATGCAATGCATGGGAGTTTCGGATAGGGACTCTGACACAGGAAATGTCGGATACAAATATTAAGATTTCCACGTTCAAAAAAAAGTGCTTTAAGGAACTGTCTTTTCTGTTTAGCTCCATTAATAACGCAAAAAAAGGAAAACTCGATAGTTTACTTTTTATCAAAACACTCCAAAATTATTACTTTTCCTAAACTTCTGTTTATGGAATTTTATTAGCCCCCTAGTTGCGCAACTTTTTTTCCATTTACTATAATATTATTTTTTACCGTTCTCGAGATCCCAATGCAATGCATTTTTATCTCAGATACTCTATTTGCGATTTTTAATTCCTTTTTGCCTTCAACCTTAGTCCTTAATGCGCCTCTGGAAAAAATAAGTTATCCTTTCAGATCCTAAAACGTGATAAAACAGTCCTAAACATAAAAAAATAATAATGAAAATTTCCGTTACACACAATACATAATCATTATTATTCTTAAGTGCCGCGTGCGTACACTTCGACAATTCCTCCATACTAAAAAATTCGTAAGTAGCAAACTATTGCTAATAATGAAAATATTTTTTTCTAAAAACTTTCTTAGTCTATTGACTTCATTTTCTTCACAGCATGTTACACAAAATTTTCAAAAACAAAAAAGTTCCTCGCTTAGTGAAAATTGATGGCGTATTCTCTAAACTTTCAGGGTCATCTACGTTTTTGGCATGTTCACATTTTTTTTTTATTAGCAATACTATGTATAGAAAGAAGCGCTTAAGTGTGTGTTTTATAACAAAAAAAAGTTCACATCGATAGCTGAATTCATTTTTGAGATATGGCAATAGATGTATAAAAAAACATGATTTAAAAAAAAATTAAATTTTACACTTTTTTTTAAATAAGAATATCTCCCCCGTGTGGGTGCCGGGTGTATAAAGAATAGCCCCAAGGAATCTCCTACCTGTCGTAAAAGGCGACTAACTGGAGCAGCTGTCCGCTATCCCATTACCTACTCCTATCTGCACCCTCACTGCATCTTCCTAGTTTATTCCAATCTCCTTCTATCTACCTATCCTTAGAGTATCCCATATCAATCCTACCGTAAACAGTTAAACATATTCCACGTAATCCTAAGGTGTTAGCCGTGCTGATGGGATGAATGACCCTACGACAGTGGGTCCCGAACGGTTCGCCTCCCCGGCGCAAACTGGGCGTGTGTCCCCGGCGACAACGGGGAGCTATGGTGATGATATGTCGACTCAAGGCCTGGCCTCGGATGCATCGGGGAGTCGATGTAAAACTAACCAACCATTTTCGGACTGCACTGCTGGGTCCGTTGGTGGAGAGCTACAGCGGAGGGGTAGCGACGGACCAAGCGGCGTCGCGCCTCCCAATGCTACCGCAAGAAATCCAAAAACGGGTGGTGATGGTTCACCCCAAAAACCATCGTCCGAGATTCCGAGTGGAGAGAAAAATAGAGTAAGTGTTACAGGAGATACTGTAGGGAATGTTCCTCGATATTTAATTATGAAACGTGTAGAAGGTGATTTTTCAACTGTTAGCCCATTCCTAATTGATAAAATTTTGACAGGTCTAGTAGGTCCAGTAAACTCTGTTAGGAAAATAAATGAAGGATTATTAATTGAGACAAAAACTGCAAACCAAGCAAAGAAACTATTAGATGTCAAGAAATTTCACGAGTTTGATATCACAGTAACACCGCATAATTCCTTGAATTACACAAAAGGAGTTATAACGTGCAGAGATTTATTAAATTGTAGTATTGTTGAAATTTCAGAGAACCTTGTTGAACAAGGTGTTATAGAAGTCAAACGAATCATGATGATGCGAGAAGGGAAAAGAGTAGAATCTGCCTCGTTAATTTTAACATTTAATAGAGACACACTTCCTAAGAAGGTAAAGGCAGGGTTTCATTCTATAACTGTACGTCCTTATATCCCTGCACCATTACGGTGCTATAAATGTCAAAAATTTGGTCATACGTCAGTTAGATGCAGTGGAAAAGAAATTTGCACTTGTGGTAAAGAACCACACCCAGGATCCCCTTGCACTGAGCCTATTAAATGCGTAAATTGTCAAGGAGAACATTTAGCAAGATCTAAAGATTGTCCTGTCCTTAAAGAAGAAATGGCAATTCAAAAAATAAAAACTATAGAAAAAATATCATTTGCCGAAGCACGACGAAAAGTTAGAGACACAATGGTAAGACCAGTGGCTAATATATCGTACGCGCAAGCCGCTACAGCATCATTATCATCGCTACCATTAAATGAGAAAGTCGTTAAAGATATTATCAAAGATCTTGTGCCAGAAATTATACAGATATGTACAAGCGTGTTAAAAGATACACTATATAATCAAACAGAGATCACGGTTGCAAAGAGTCCAAAAGAAAAGCGCCCATTATCAGCCGACTCCCCGGCTCCTATTGAGAAAAGAAAATGTTCAGAACATAATTCTGAAAATGATTCTCTAGCAGGCCACGATACGTCTGCAACCGATGACAGCACTGCACAAGATTCTGAGTTCGCTCTGCCTCGAACTAGAAAGAAACCAGGAAGGCAAAGGGGGCGAAGCAGAGAATCAAAAGAATAGCCCTTGGCTATTCTGATGTTGAAATAAGTCTCTCTATATTCCATACTGAGAAAGAAATTATTTATATATCATTCTATAATAATATATTACAGTGGAATTGTAATGGTATAAAGGCGCATTATTATGAACTAAAGAGACTTATTCTAGATCGAAAACCTTTCTGCATATGTTTGCAAGAAACTCACCTTAAACCCAATGAAAATTTTAATCTGAGAGGTTATGACTCACATCGAAAAGATGTCCAAGCAATCCAAAGATCACAAGGAGGAGTTGCTATTTACATTAAATCCCATCTACAAGCCAGCCGAGTACCGATCAGATCAGAACTTCAGGTAGTTGCAATTCAGTTCCTCTATCCTTTCAGAGCAACTGTCTGCAATATATACTTACCAAATGCAGAATGGGAATTGAATGAATTAAGGGATATAATGCACCAACTTCCACAACCGATAATAATAGTAGGAGATTTCAACTCACATAATCCTCTATGGGGTTCCAATAGGATTGACAGACATGGAAGAGATATTGAGGAATTGATAGATGAGTTCAATTTGTACCTTTTAAATTCAGGAGAGGGAACATATCTTAATTCTCGTTCAAGCAATTTTTCATCTTTAGATCTTTCTCTATGTTCTCCACAATTGGCTACCAGATTAGCTTGGTCAGTAATTGACGATCAACTATACAGTGATCATTTCCCTATTAGAATAAATTATATCTCTGAACAAGTCAATAGTACTAACCGCTTAAGGAAATGGAAACTTGACCAAGCAGATTGGTGTTTATATCGTTCGTCCCTAAATAATATTGAACTTATCGATGATATTGAAACATCTGTTGACATTGTTACCCAAGACATATTAAAGGCCGCTGAAATTGCTGTCCCTCAGACGTCCGGAAGATCTTTGGATAAATCAGTACCCTGGTGGAGCACAGATGTCGAAGAAGCTGTGACTAACAAGAAACGTGCTTCAAATGCATTTAAAAGGCACCCCACAAGGGAGAATATGATTATATTCAAACAATTTCGTGCACGCGCTAGACGTGCCATAATTTCCAGTAAAAAGGCCTGCTGGGAAAAATATGTATCCTCTATAACAACTGAAACACCAACTGCTGAAGTCTGGCAGAAAGCAAAAATAATATCAGGAAAACGAACAGAAATATCATCTCCAATACTACAACATGAGGGCCAACTAGTGTCTGAGGTGGGAAGGGTTGTAGAAATCCTAGGAAAACAATTTGAAGCCGTTAGTAGTTCAGGGCAATATACACAAGAATTTATAGATATTAAAAATGCCACAGAGAGAGAACTGAATTTTACATCACAGGAGGATGAAATATACAATAATGACTTTGGACCTCAAGAATTGGAAGAAGCGTTGGCAGACGCTGGTGATACTTCGCCGGGTCCAGACAGAATACCTTATGAGTTTTTAAAACAGCTACCTGAGCAATATAAATCGAAAATATTAGAATTATTTAATTTGATATGGAGAAAAGGTACGTACCCAAAACAGTGGAGAGAAGCACATATTATTCCTTTGCCCAAAGAGGGAAAAGATCTTCGTCAACCATCCAATTACAGGCCGATATCGTTAACTTGTTGTTTAAGCAAGATACTGGAAAAAATGATAAATAATCGCCTGGTATGGATAATAGAACAGCGGAACTTATTATCTGAATATCAAATGGGATTTCGCAGAAACAGATCTACTGTAGACCAAATGGCACTCCTTGAAAATGCAATCCAAAATTCTTTTGCAAAACGAGAACATCTGACAGCAGTATTTTTTGATATAGAGAAAGCATATGACACAACATGGCGATATGGCATTATTAGAAAGTTATATAACTGGGGATTTAGAGGAAAACTACCTCAATTTGTGGAAAGCTTCCTTAGAGATCGGTCCTTTTGTATGAGAATAGGCAGCACTTTTTCTAAATCATATAAATTGGAAAACGGAGTACCGCAAGGGTCTACGCTAAGTGTAACCCTTTCCCTTATTGCGATAAATGAACTTCTTTTGCCCATTCAACATCCAGTACAAGGCGGCTTATTTGTAGATGATTTAGTTATATACTTATCAGGAAAATGCTCAGATAATCTAGATGGAAACCTACAACAAACTATTGATTCCATAAACAATAAAGCTGAAGGTATAGGTTTTAAATTAGCTCCACTAAAAACAATGTGTGTACATTTCTGTCGTCTAAGGAGTGAACACCTTGTTCCTCAACTGAAAATAAAAAACAACTGGATAGATGTTCGACCAACAGTAAAATTTCTTGGCCTGACATTTGATGCAAAATTAACATGGGCACCCCATATCAATGACCTTGCAACAAAAGCCAAAAGGAGCTTAAATATTATTCGATGTATGTCTAATATTACTTGGGGCTCAGACAAAGAAGTTCTTCTTAGACTCTATTCAACACTCGTTTTGTCTAAAATAGATTATGGGTGTCTCATATATGGATCAGCAAGAAAATCTCGCTTGAAAATCCTGGATAGTATTCACTCCTCTGGTCTCAGAATGGCAATTGGTGCTTTTCGAACAAGTCCACTTAATTCAATATACTGCGAAGCAGGAGTCCCACCTCTTAGACATAGAAGAAATCGTCTTCTCCTAAATTATATCAGTAAAATATGGGCACTTCCAAATCACCCAGTTCATTCTGCTTTATTTGGGAATGATATAGCAGAAATCTATGAATCAAGACCGTCAATTACACGACCAGCAGGGATACGAGCCAGAGAACTGCTTGAAGAAATTGAAATGGAACTACCAGAAGTCTTCCCTTTAGGTTTTAATGAAATACCTTCTTGGACAATTCCTATACCAACAATAAATTATGATCTAACTCCTTATCCAAAACATGAAATAAATGGTGCAATTATCAATAATAAATTTAAATAAGTACTGAACAAATGGCGTCATGCTGTCGAAATCTACACAGACGGCTCGAAAAGAAACCATGGAGTAGGATGCGCTTTTGTAACTGAGACCGAATCACATACCTGGTCTATACCACCTGTGGCTAGCGTCTATACAGCTGAGCTTTATAGCATATATCAGGCCCTATATTTCTCAGAGATCTTGACCTCCCCGACTATACTAATAATAACGGACTCGCTTAGCTCTCTTCAAGCAATAAATAATATCTTTTCCAAGGATCCATTAGTCCAAAGAATATTGTCACGTTTAGTTCAGTTGGCTGAACTAAATAAAAACATTATTTTCATCTGGGTGCCAAGTCACATTGGCATAGTCGGAAACGAGAAGGCAGATAAAGCGGCACGACAAGCAGCCGATGAAGAAACAGATCATGTACCTGTACGAGTTTCAGATTTAAAATCTATATTTGGGGAGAGTATTGAACATCAGTGGCAGCTCGAATGGAATGTTACAGAGGCTAAAATAAAAACCATTAAAGGTGAGGTTCATAAATGGCCTGCACCCTGCAGACTTAACAGACGGGAACAAATCGCTTTAACCCGCTTACGTATTGGGCATACCCATCTTACATCTTTTTACCTTTTGAGAGGCGAGGAACCACCGAGGTGCATAGCTTGCGATGAAGTACTTACTGTCAAACACATTATATTGGACTGCCGAGAATATACACAACAGCGACAGATCTTGAACATGCCCGATAACTTAAGGGAATGTTTAAAAAATGATAAAGGACACATACTCAATGTTCTTCAATATCTTAGAGACACTGACTTGTTTTATAAATTGTGAAGGCATTTGTATTCACTTGTACCCAGAGAGACACTATACACCTCTTTATATGTATATACATCAAGAAAGGGGCTAATGATCTTAGCAGTCGATGCCCTGTAATAATTAAAAAAAAAAAAAAAAAAAAAAATAAGAATATCTGTGACCACTAAAAAATGTCGTATTTCGTGTTTTTATGTGTAAAATGATGTTGTCGGTAATACCCATTGTGTCTGATCTTGTTCTAAGCTGATAAAAAAAAACGACACAATTTTACCTCTTTTTCGCTCCTCTAAAAGCGATTCTGGCGAAAATTTTAATTGTAGCGCTAGTTTTGATGAGCAGAGCTGTCGCACAGAAAATTACTATACTTCCATGTACCTGAAGTTTCGAACGTTAACTTGAACGAATTTCATTTGAAAAGGAAAGATTAATAAAAATTATAAATCGACTTAGGCGTACCACTTTTACGGTAATATTTGTTGGCAATGATAGTATCGTTGCCAGCAAATATTACCAGAAAAATTGTACGTCCAAGTCGATTAACTTCAAATTTCAATTTAAATTCGTTCAACTGAACGTTCGAAACTTCAGGTACATATACTTCCTGGAATATGTGACTAGCAAATGATAACCCTCTGTGCTTAGAGGCAATGGACAAATAATTTGTAGTAACTTTTATTACAAGTTTTCATTTTAATCAATCTTTTCTATTTTTTGTAAAAAGATATTAATTACCTGTTTGTCTCGCTGTTTGTATTTTTTTTTTTCTAGATTGATAGTATGTAGTATGTGTAGATTGGGTGGCGATAATTACAAGGAATGTTCATGCCGCTTTATGTGAAAAGTAATGAGTGATGACTTGGCCAAGCTTTACAGTTTACACGGACACAAAGACAAAAAAGTGTTTTCCAAAACAGCACTTTTCGCAACAGTTACAGGTAATTATTCAACATAATATATTTGTTTGCGGTTCGGATATATACTTTTGCTTAAATGAGAAACAAGCCTGTAACTCTCCATTTTTTGCACGATTTGAATAATTTTTTTTTTTTATGTAGAGACAATATTTCTATGTGTAGGTGACATTAATTTGGTTTTAATTTACATGCACGACCTCCTGCGAAGCGTTTTTTCACCAAAAACAGTAAATCGTATTAGCAATTTTTTTTTTAAACAGATGATATAATATCCTTCTATTTTAATTTTTTTAATGTAATTTTTTTTTTTTTTTGATTTTGATGAAACTTACTATCAACTTACTATCAAGACATATGGCATGCTGAAGAAGAATCAGTTATTTAAAAAGAAATCTCTAATATGATTTAGTGTTTCTTGGCGAGAGGAATATAACTTTCTAATTCTATTCTGATTTTTGAATACTTTTTTAGATACTCCGTGACACTAGGGTTTTTTTTTTGGGGGGGGCGAGGTTAATAAAAAAAAATTCCTTCGAAAATAAAAACCCCTCATCCTTTCAACGGAATAAGATCAGAATATAATCCTCGTTGAAATACATATAATTCAAGTCAGTATGTTAAACGGTTCCAGAGTAATTGTGCACATAAAAAAAAGTTACAGACCGACGGACATTTTACTTCCACATCCAGTGGAAGTATAGTAACGACAAAAAAGTTTTTAAAAATTTTTATTGTTCAAATAGGCTTAGAATGTCATGAAACGTCGAGATTTTAAGTTTGAGCGAAAAAAAATTTCTGTCGGTCTGTCTGTAACTTTTTTTGTGCGCACATTTACTCTGGAACCGTTTAAGATATTGACTTGAAATTTGGTACACATATGTACTTTAACGAGATCTTGAACTAGATTATATTTTCATCTCGTTCCGTGGAAGGGTTGGGGGGTAAATTGGGGTAAATTTGGGGTAAATAGCTAAATCAAGCAGGTAAGAGTCCAGAAAATTGGTATTTAGTATATACAAGAGAAGCTAAGGTATCAAACAAATTTTTGGCATTAGCCACCGCTATTACCACCCCCACCATTATTAAAGGGGATGAAAAAAAAGTTGTGATTTAGTGTGTGTACAAGAACCAGAAACCTCAAAATATTGTTTTACTTCATCAACCCCCACTACCACCCCCCTATCACCACCCCCACCCCACTACCGATGTGGGGTATCGTTTTATAGGTTTTTGGGGTAGAGGATTTCAAATATTATATAATTAAAGTTCCATAAGCAATTATTTCCACATACAAAATTTTTTCGTTGTGAGTGACTTGGATGGAAAATCTGGATGTGGAAGTCGTGATTCCTTGGGCAGCGGTTTTTTTGCTCAAACTTAAAATCTCGACGTTTCATGACATTCTAAGTCTATTTGAGCAATAAAATTTTTCAATTTTTTTTGCGCTACATACTTCCAAGTAATTACAAAGTACAAAAATATGAGTTGATTCTTGGTTTTACCATTAGCTTTCTTCAATACACAAGTTTAAATTCTAAATAAAATTCCTATAAAATGTTTTCTTTTGTTTTAGAAACAATGAAACGGACAAAGAAGATTAGTCTTAAGATAGATTCAAAATATAAATATATTTATTAAATACTTAATAAATAATTCTGCAATATTATATTTTCAATATTTTATTTTCCCATATTTTTAGAATTTTTAGGAAGAAGGCACTAATATGCAAGGAGTGGAAAGTTTTCAGGTGATTACTGTTATTATTTTACATTTTAATTTTTATATAATTATTTAAATCGAAAAGTAAGATAATCAGATATCAAGCTGAAGGAGCTGCTGTAAACAATTGCGAGTGTCTTCCCACATACAGGTGCGTTTTGATGATGTATTAGTTTTATTTCTGCTTTTACCAAAAGTGACCCACGTATACCAGAGGACCTGTATACATTCTCACGGGAATATTCCTGAAACCAGCCTAAGGGAATATCCTATATAAACCTAGATTATTCCAGGAATATAAATATATATTCCAGGCAAAAGCTGTGAATATGTTTGAAACATATAAATATTTCTGGATTATTCCTGGAATAATTTGGTAATATTCTTAAAGGAATAATCTAGGTTTATGTAGGATATTCCCATTGGCCGATTCTAAGAATATTCCCTGGAGAATTTATATATTCACGGCCTATTCTAAGAATGATTCTTTATTCTCAAGAGTATATTCCAGGAATATTCTAAGATTATATTGTGCTGTCTGGGTTCACTGTAATTACAAGTTGCATTTGTAATTGATTTATTTTGTCTAAAGAATTATATTTTTATTTAATCTCACTTATTCCTGAAAAGTAAAAGATTGAAAGGAAAAGACAGAAAACGTTTTAATACGTTTATTTTATAAAAAAAAACATTGTTATCATTACAACATTTGTCATGGAAACAGCTCCTTGTACCAGTTGTACCAGTTTGCGGAAGTTCTCAGTTTCGTTGCATAGCGACTAAGCTTTTCCCCAACTGTGTATGTGTTCGTCTCTGTTCCTCTCGTAGCCCTTGTATAGCTTCCAGCAGGAGGTTGAGAGTGGTTTCGAGGGCGGTTGGCGGAGGAGGCGGTACGATTCCATCCGTTTCTGTGTTAGAGTTACTGCTTTCTCCATTGGACCTGTCCGTACCTATAGAAAACATACGCAGCATCAGACATTACAGAAATACAAAAACAATATCAATTTACGACTCTATATCCTGGTCACTCGGCACCAGTGAAACACCCCATACCCCAGTCGTATATTTATCTTTCTCTTTTGAGTGAGACAGAAAAATATACAAAGTTGGCCATTTATGTGATCGTCTAGATTTTTAAAGTTAGGACCCAAATTTACGTTGTGATTGAATTTTTGTTTAACCATAGATTCTTTTTATAAAGTTTGATATTCCTTGTTTCTATTTACTGATCCAATTAATTTTGACAACACTCATTCATTAGATGATGTTACTTTGGTACCTTTTTATTTGACTGTACTTTATTTAATACTGATTTCACTGTAATTACAAGTTGCATTTGTAATTGATTTATTTTGTCTAAAGAATTATATTTTTATTTAATCCCACTTATTCCTGAAAAGTAAAAGATTGAAAGGAAAAGACACAAACGTTTTAATACGTTTATTTTATAAAAAAAAACATTGTTATCATTACAACATTTGCCATGGCAACTGCCAGTTTTGGCTAGGTATTATAATCAGTGTGGGGACAATTGTCACAATAATTAATTATAAAGTAACATAAAGTATAGGTGGGGCAACTGCCACATAACAAATAATGGAAAGTATTCGTTGGTTAATCGTTACCACCCAGATAGCATTTATTATTCCACGAATGTACATTTTGCATTCCCAATGTTCTAATTGCATTCTGTACTTGCCATGTATGTTCCCTCAACATTCCCATATAAATAATATTTTCACATATACAATATATACATACGATATAAATGGAATATACAGAAAAGTTTATGTTCACAGTCGCATATACTGTGTACACGTATCAGGGAACGTTCTTCGTATATGTGTTCATATACATCGTATGGACATTCGTCAATGATTTTATCTGTATAATGCAGGTATATTTTTTGTAGAAATATTTGCATCGCCCTAGCGCCGCGCCGATAGTAATATCATCAAAAGTTCAGCACTTTTAACTCGAACGCTGATATTAGTTCGATTTTGAACTAATAAAAATAAACCTGCATCACAACTGATGAGACAGCAATGCTAGTTTTATAGTACCTATCTACCTACCTACAAAAATAATTATGATGTTTCTCTATCTATGTAGATCTGGTTTAAGTACATTTATAATCATCCCCTGTGTGGTGTATGACGTTTTATAAATTTTAAATCGTTCGTCAATATTGTATATATGAAATATGTTTTAAATTTTGAATCCAGACTTTAGATTTATGATCGAATATTAAATAATAATGAATATGAAATATTAAATAATAGTGAATGAAATATTAAATAATAATGAATAATAATCCGTTTTTAATTTATGTACTGTGTTCAATTAATTAGTAACTATCTCGGTAACTATCGGCATTTCTTAAGCAGGTAGTTCAGACTTAGAATGGTTATTTAATTACATTTTATCTTTTATATTTAGATTTCCGTTTTCCATGTCATTACAATCCCCTTGCAGAATTTTTTAAATGCGCGCCACGGTCCTTAGATTAGTGCGCATGCTCATCGGACTCTAGCAGACACGTCACGCTTCTGCTGTCAAATGTTGATTTCATTTTGTGGTTTGTTTTCCCGTGATTTATTAATTAGTCCAAATATACATTAATTGCATTGCAGTAAGTATTTTACAATTATTGTATACAATATAACTACCACATAGTTTTGTTGTCACTTGAAGATATTTTATATTTAGACACTAAAGTTTAAAGTTTAATGTGTATCCCTTTGTACATATTATACTAAGCATACCACCTTATTAGTTATAATAATTACGGCGTTTGTAGGTATCGATTTTTTGGAAAAAAAACTGAGGTGGTCTTTGTAATGGTCTCGGTCCACGAAAAGGAAGCTTGGTGGTCACCATTCAAACGGAAACAATTTGACTGATCATTGAAAAACAGGAGAAAACCCCCCAGAAACGTGGACAGTTTACGGGGTGTTTAATTCTTATTTTCAAGAAGGTAGGTTCGATCTATTTCAATATTAAGGAGCTTTTGTTTATTTAAATCACAATCATTGGATTTGATTACAACGTACGAGTTGTGATAGGTATTTATTTGTAGTAATTTGCTTTATACCTGTTTCAGAGGATTATAGAAGAGCTGCAATTGATTGAAAAGGGCAGAGATCACATCTGATGTAAGAGTGAACAAAAACAAATCAAAGGACTATGTACAAAAAACACGTTATTCCTCCCGTCAGATGAACATCATGATATCGAAGAACATATTGGAAGCCGTCGACTTCCCAAGAAATTTTGTCCATACTAGAAGTTGAAAGAAGATATGTTCTTTTAATAACTCTGGTAGGCATTTAAAATCAAGTACTTACCTAAAATTTCGAATATTCACTTGAACGAATTTCATAGGTATGAAAAAGAAAAATTAATAAAAGCCACACTTCGATTTAGGTGTAAAAACTTAAGTATTGTGGATATTTATTGTCAGCAAATGTGGCAATGAAGTGTTTATGTCTAAATCGATGTGTGGTTTTTATTAACTTTTCTTTTTCATCTAAAATTCATTCAAGTGAACGTTCGAAACTTCAGGTACATTTAAAATCACAAGAATTAAATATTTCCGAATTCCAAACAAATACCTATCTATGTTTTGTAGGTAAAGGACACCGCATAAAACAAATGAAAAAGAGGGCACAGTCAAATGGGCTGAAAATGCAGAATGTCTGAAAATGGCCAGTTTGGAAGGTCAAAAATCAGGAAGATCAGTACCCACTAATGTCATAGTTGAGAGTATTATGTGACGAGTTGTTTAATGTTGTTATTCATATTCATAAGACCGGAAATGCCGCAGGTTTCATGAATGAGGTGGTGATTTTTTTTAAGTTCCTATGCTTACTTTAAAGTGAGGGTGTGCATGTGTGTGTATGTGTGTAGTGGGGGGGGGGGGGGGTTGGTTAGCGTGCGTGAGAGAGTAAAAGTGTGTTCCTATCAAAGAGTTGTAATGTATGAGCAGTGGACAGCGCGCAAACGGTGTAAGCATTTTCATCCTTCTCACACAGTTCGTTCTCTCTTTGTCGCACAGTACATGAGGGGCTGTGTTGCTTTGTAAAACAGAGTGGAGAGCAAAGGAGAGGGTACGAGGTGTGCGACAAGGACAAGGATGCTCGCGCCGTCCAGCAAATCAACGGCTTATTTCCTCTAGTTAGAACTCTTTGGTTCATATGTGCAAATACATTAGAATAACAACATTAAACAAATCCTCGTCATAATATGATACTCTCAACTATGACAGCGGGTACTGATATTCCTGTTCTTTGACCTTTTATATCTCAAAAACTGGCGATTTTCAGATATTGTGCCCATGAAAACTTTTGATCAGGATATTATGAAGTACAACATACTACATTTTCAGCCCATTTGACTTTACCTTCTTTTCCATTTATTTTGTGCCTCCGTGTCCTTTATGATAATATCAATTTGTTTAATTTATTTTTGATCAGTTTTATTTTTTCTGTAAGATCTTTGTAAGATGTTTTTATATTTTTCAACTTTATCATGGCCAGTTTTTAAAGAGAAATAAGTACCTATTCAAATATAATACAATGTATTTTCTTTTGTAGTTGGACTAGCACGTGTATCTCCTCCGCTGGACAGGAAGGAAATACCTTCCTCTAAAAATTGGAAAAGCCAAAAGAAAGTATTCAGCCAGTAGGATCAGTCACAGATGATGTGTTGAGAATGAAAAGTGGACTTTCGCAATTACAAGTATCACCATCGGCAACACCTGGACACTGGTTTTGAAAATGTAAGCCCTCCAATTTTTACTATTTTTTATTTATTGACAAAAAAATTCGTTATAGTAAAATATGACAGTTCATAAGTTGCAAAGAAAATTTTTTTGTTAAAAAAAATCTCAATTGAAATTTTTGCCACAATTGTTTTTAATTATTGCAATTCATTTTTGTAACAAAAAATAAAAATATATTTAAAGTAACAACTGTTTTATTTATACCTCTTCCTAAATAAAATCATGTTTTGTTCTTGGCAATTTAAAACACGATTTAAATAGATAAAACTTTAAGGTAATGTAATATGATCATTAGATTTTTTCATAAATAACACGTTAAATATGATTTTTAAACTGATGTTTTAGAGTGATAAATGTTTGATCCATTTTAAAATGGTTTTTAACAGATTTTATTAACGTAAAACTATTTTTTTTTATATATATTCTTGGACCTTTGTAAAGTATTGTTATAGCAAATACAGTTTTATTTAAGTTTATTTAGCATTTGAATGCTCCATTCAATAAAATTTGATGAATAAAACATTTGACTTTAGTTGAAAACTAATGGTAAAAACAAATTTTCTGTGCATATATTCCACATTTACTTACATAATATTCTTCACAAGGAATGTGAAATGTGGAAAATTAGAATAATTACCTAATAATAATTGACTGTAACAATTAAACTTTAAAATTAGATATTGGATTTATTATATGCAAGTACTTCACTCATATCGTGTATTCTCTTGAGTTTAATTATTATAATAATTTATTATTTGCTGTAATCATAGATGAGTCGCTGCGTCATACTGAACATATTCAGAATGAAGCAGCGACTCATCAATGATTACAATAAGTAATACATTTTTATAATAATTAAACTCTGAAGAAAATACTTGCCATGAGTGAAGTATTTATAGCTGCCACTGATACATAATGTTCATTCCTACAATATACATGCATCATAGATTTATAATCCATGTGTAACATACCAGGCACCTACGGTTTAATTCCTACGAAGGTAGTACTCATATACCGTGAACATGCAGTGTACATTGTGAATGTAGGATGGACCTTCCTCCTTTATACCTCATGTATCTATCAGTATATCAATATACGTTTCTGGTTCATATTAAGTTCCGTTTTGGTCTATGGGTACGTTGTAGGAATCTTACTCGTATATCGAGAGGCGGTCATCTGTACGTCTCTCTGACATTCAGATTTTCTACATGGAATACAAAATGAATATTCATTCTTAGTTCCATGGGTACATAAAGTACATTCCGAGCACATGCTCTGAATGTAAAAATGCTATCTGGGCATATTACAATTCGATAATCAGGCCAGCTACGCAAACAACTCAAATATTGTTTACTATGGCAATAGTCATTTTCAGAAGGCTTGAGTAAGAGTCGGCCATGATAAGATTTGACACAGGCTAGGGAAATGTCCCAGAGATGATATTACATTAAAACAAAAACAAAATTTATAGAATGTCACAACAACTATCGTAGTTTGGTCTCGGTGTTTCAACGATTTGATGGCAACATTTACAAAGGTAAATGTTCGCGATATCAATGGATCTCTAATAAACACCTATCGAAGTTAGCTGTGTAGAAGTAGTGACAAACAACAAATCTTGGCATTTGCACGTCGAAAATATTCAACTAAGTGAAACAAAGGTCTGTGTTCAAATCTTATCAAAGGTAAATCATATAATTAATTATATTACAATGACAGGAATGCCAATCAAGAACCCTTAAATGCAATTGCAAAAGGTAATGACTGCCAAACCTACGCTGTAACTTTCGCGGTTATACTAGAGGCTATTTGCATAATTGGCCGGATTAACATTCAGATCAAAACAACAATAGTTGTAAGTCCAAGGAAAACTAAACAATGCATTATTACTTTAATAGAACCTCAATATTACAAAGTTACATGTAATGTTATGTAAAACAGATCATGAACAGTGTCGTAATGTTACTACAAAGTAATTTGTCATACTATTAAATGTTACTCTGTTACATTGTTAAAAAGGTAACATTGTGAAAATATTACTTAATGTTCATAACATATTGACGTAATAATTTATCAATATAACTTGTCATATTACATACTTATTTAACGTGTTACATTACATACTTATTTATATCTCACCATGAATATCATTGCTGCAATGTATGCTTAATATTCGAATCATGCGCGGATCTAGAAATTTCAATAATTTTTTTCTCGTCTGTGGCGCATGGGAGCCATACGAAATATGGGAAATAACATCTCGAGAAGCACTTCTCTAACGACCCCTAAAAAATTTTTTCAAAATTCGGTTACCCCCCAGGTCTAGGCACTCCTGTTTAAAATTATTTTTTTTTGTTATATGCATTTTACTTTTCATAAAAATACAATTAAAGAAGCGGCTATAATACTATTGAATGAGGATAAATGCGTGTCGAATTGTTCCGTAGATGTTTGCACAACCTGGCTGCCGATGTTAAAAGAAGAACTTAACAAACTCATTTTTATGAAAAGTAAAATGCATGACAAAAAAAAATTAAACAGGAGTCCCTAGACCTGGGGGGTAACCGAATTTTGAAAAAAATTTTCGCAAACTGCTTTTTCAAAATTTTTTAGGGGTCGTTACAGAAGTGCTTCTCGAGATGTTATTTCCCATATTTCGTATGGGTCCCATGCGCCACAGACGAGAAAAAAATTATTGAAACTTCTAGACCCGCACTTGATTCGAATACTAGTAAGGCAATGTAGTATCAAGATAAATGTAAATATTAAGGCAACATTAATTTAGTTCTGAATTAATATTGACCCAAAGTAACAACCTTGGTTGAATACTATAGTTGTCCCAGTGCCAGTTAGTATTAGAGGATTACGGACAGAAATATTGTGTCAAATTATGTGTTTCTACTCATAGGAAATTGTAAGATGTACTGTACAAATGAGTGGGGGACACATTATTCGACAGGCTGTCCATAATCCTTCAGCACTAACTTGTATCAGTTGAGGCATCTATAGTATTTAATAAATAATCACCTAAACCTAAAATAAAAAGAAAACATTTAATCAAAAATATATTTTGTTAAAAATATACATAAAAATATACAATGTATAAAAATAAATAAAAATAAAAATGCAACTTCTCAACAAGTGTTGTAAAAAAAAATCCATATTATTCCTTGCCTCTCTCGCTGTTTCCTTTGTTTGGCGAAACGCAGCCATTCAGCTTCCACATCTTCGAATTGTTTTGCTGTGGTGGCCGAGAAGGAATTTTGACAGCCTCTGTTAAAAAATGGAATATATTAATATCTGATCGAGAATACAGTATAGAAGTATCGTAATTACTGACATAACATAGTTAATCATTATCTTTATTATGGTACAAAAACACGAGACCATAGGTTGAGTGTCTTTCAGTTATCGAGTTATATTATCAAAATGGCAACCAAGCTTAGGTGCAAATAAAAATGTATGCTATTCAAAATAGAAACCTCGAATGGTGTTTGGTAATTTGTTAGTTTTTATATCCATTAGCAGAGAAAAACATTGGCTGACGTGTACGTTGCTGATTTTCAGAAATATTCTCAATTTACTCCAAAAAATGTCAAAGTAAGACAGTCAGTTGGGAATTTTGCCCTGCAAAAGGTGAAGTAGTAATGATTTTGATATATGTTGTTTAAGTCGAGGCCATGATAAAAAACACAAGTTTTCAACCTTGGAGGTGGGGGAAAAATGTTGAAGACAAAGTTGAAGAGGACAAAATTTCCTACATTTTTTGTATATACATTTTTATTTTAAGTCTAATTTTTAAAGAGATACAGCGTTAGACAAATGAATTTAAGAAGAAAAATTTTTTTTATTATATAATGCATGTTTATAACAACATATTTTATAATATTTGTATTATTATAATAAAAAGATATATTATAATAATACTTGTATTGAAACTAAAAAAAAAATATTAAATTGACGGGATAGTATTACAGTGGCTTACATCATTCCTCGAAAATAGGAAACAAGAGTTATTAATTTTAATGATAGGTATTCAGAAAAATTGGCAAAGAGTCCGTACTTGCTTTTATACTCTTTTTGTAATTTTTAGATAAGAATCCAACATTTTTTAAGGAAACTTCAAATTATAAAATTTTATGTCCCGACTATTGGCTACAAAATTTTAAATCCCTTACAAAATCCTTACACACATTTAATCCTTACACAATTGCTTAGACATTCAATATATCAAAAATGTAAGTAATTATTATCAAATCAAAAACACTTCTCTCTAAGCCTGTACGTATTAAAGGTAGAGGACCGTTCGCGCAACAATGAAGTTTGAGCATTTTTTGAAAAAAAAAATCGTTAAACTTCATTTTCCCACCGCTGTATCTCGTTACCTATTACTTACAATAAAAATGTATATACAAAAAATGTATGCAATTTTGGCCTCTTTAACTTTGTCTTGAACATTCTTCTCGTAGGATCGAGATAAATTATTTCGAAAAAACATATTTATTTTTTCACTTCTTAATTATTAATAAGAAACGTCAGCCAATGAGAAATCAGCATTGTAAATTTCAGCCACTGTTTTTTTATGTGCTTTACAAACAAAGCTTCCTGCAAAGTGGTTGAAACAATAAAATAATATAGAAGCGTTTTTTTTTCGCATTTTTGAAAATTCACCTCCTTTAAATGCAGCAGTACACAGGTGACTGAAGTTTGTTTTATTGTTTCTTACCGCTTTGCGAAACTTTTGATATATGGTACAGCGACAATAAAATCACTTAATTTTTAGTATATCATAAATTAATTAAAAAAATTAAATTACAAAAAAAACGCAGACACATAGATTTCAGCCAACTGCATTTATATCAATGTCATATTGACAGGCAAACAACTGGCTGATACAATAAAATCATATAGGAGCATTTGTTTTTTTGCACTTTGAAATAACTGTTAATTAAAAAATCAGCAACGCCGTAATGACTGAAATGGTTTTTCCGGCTTGTTATTATGAGATCTTTATACTTTTTGACTTCAGTCACACGATAAAATCATATAAAAAATTCTGCCACCAGCTCCCTAGCTATTACGTTGGTCGAGCAGCCAACTTAAAACAGGGACAATTGATTTATTTATCGGTGGCCTAATATCAAATTTTTATTTTTTTTTATCTCCATGATTAGGACCACATATGCAACTCCGATGAGTAAAGCAATAAATAACTGACCTAAAATAAGCAGGTTGAAACAAGAATAATATTTTAGTGTTATATGTTTATCAATAAAATGCAATTAGTGTGCTTCGACAAATAACACAGGTGTAAAAATACCGCAAATTTAAGGTAACTAAATAAAATTTAAAGTTTATTTTTATTTTGTTGCTAAAAGTTTCCACGAATTTCTACATTACTGTAATTATCTACTTACCTTATTCTCGCTTTTATCACCCATTTCTGAAAATAAGGGCATTAAGGCGCAACACACTTACTCACAAGATATCGAAGATTTTAAGGTTATGTTCATACTATTTTAGGCGAGAATAGGCGAGTTTTCATAGAAGTTCATGGTAGTTACATAGAATAAACGTTGCATATAATGTTAATGCATGATCAAATGCATATTATTCATAATGTATGAGATTCATTCGTAACACATTTACAGTTATATATGTGAAATATTTTCGTGTAATATTACAAGTTACATTCTTGTAATATAATATGCTTATTTTAATGGCAATATTAAAGATACATTGATTATAATATGTGACATACATTTGTTAAATAAAATTTTTTATATTACGGAAATATTTTCGAGCTAATATTAACTAAATCCCAGACAGCACCGTATATTCTAAGAATATTCTGTAATTATGCAAAAAAGAATGAATATATTCTGATTAATTCTGGAATAATCCTGGAATATATATAAGATAACGGATTATTCTAGTAATATAATTTTAAATATATACCTGGAATATTCAGCATGAATATGATAGTAATATTCATTTTGGAATATATATATTCCCTCCTGGGTCAAGAATATTCTAACACTTTGAGAATGAAAGAATGATATTAATTGTTACTCAACGAAATCAACGTTTTATAAAAGCTTTTAATTTTTTCTGTAAAATGTAACTTAAATATATCCGTGTTATTATTTATTTCAATTAATAAAAAATATTTAATATGATTATAATGATTATATTATACAATGATGTTATTCCCAGTTTTAAACAAAAGCTCAATCCATATTTTTGTTATCAGGTTATCAGGTTTGAGTAGTGCAGCCAAGGCTAGACTTCAGAAATAAAGCCATGCACATGTATATAGTGTTTTAAACTACCCGCGATTTTTTCCTATTTACGTATCTCATAACATAACCTCAATATCAGAATTTACGTGCTTTAATCGTTTGTTTTTGTTGAGATACTTAAATGTTTTTTATGTGTAGTATAAGTGATAAGTGACCGATGAACAATAAGTAAATACATTAATCTTTTTTTATCGGGAAAATTTAACAGGGCACACGTCACTTGTATATTTTCTTACTTAAATGAAAAGAAAAATGGATAGAAATACTACTGGTACTGGCGCAGCTTCATAGAGAACTAATAGAACTCTAAAACTCCATTAGACCATAATACTGATGATATAAATCAGAGACAGTTATTATAGTTGAACCAAAGCTTACCAACAAATTCTTCACATTTACAAGAAAGTACCCTACTTATGATTGCATCAGTCAAAATAATTCCCAAACTTTTAATCATAGTACTGCAGGCACCACGAACTTAATAAGTAGTGTTCATTTAGAGAATATTGTTAGAAGTAATGTTTCAAATAGTGGCAGTGAAAGTAATTTATTGGAAAGCGATTCACTTGAACGAATTTTATTCGAAAAGGAAAGATTAATAAAAATTATAAATCGACTTGGGCGTACCACTTTTACGGTAATATTTGTTGGCAACGATAGTATCGTTTCCAGCAAATATTACCAGAAAAATTGTACGACCAAGTAGATTAACTTCAAATTTTCAATTTAAATTCGTTCATCTGAACGTTCGAAACTTCAGGTACATATACTTTCTGAAATATGTGACTAGCAAATGATAACCCTCTGTGCTTAGAGGCAATGGACAAATAATTTGTAGTACCTTTTATTACAAGTTTTCATTTTAATCAATCTTTTCTATTATTTTTTGTAAAAAGATATTAATTACCTGTTTGTATTTTTTTTTTCTAGATTGATAGTATGTGTAGATTGGGTGGCGATAATTACAAGGAATGTTCATGCCGCTTTGTGTGAAAAGTAATGAGTGATGACTTGGCCAAACTTTACAGTTTACACAGACACAAAGACAAAAAAGTGTTTTCCAAAACAGCACTTTTCGCAACAGTTACAGGTAATTATTCAACATAATATATTTGTTTGCGGTTCGGATATATACTTGCTTAAATGAGAAACAAGCCTGTAACTCTATTTTTTGCACGATTTGAATAATTTTTTTTTATGTAGAGTGACAATATTTCTATGTGTAGGTGACATTAATTTGGTTTAAATTTACATACACGGCCTCCTGCGAAGCGTTTTTTCACCAAAAACAGTAAATCATATTAGCAATTTTTTTTTAAACAGATGATATAATATCCTTCTATTTTGATTTTTTAGGAGGTGGAGGATAAAGTAAAAACAAATTTTGAATCCTTTGGTTCTTGTACACACGCTAAATCATGGGGGCGGCTAATGCCAAAAAATGTTTTGAAATATTAGCTTCTCTTATATGTACTAAATACCAGTTTTATGGGCTCTTGCTTGATTTACCTATGTACTCCTATTTACACAATTTACCCCTCAATCCTTCAACGGAATAAGATCAGAATATAATCCTCGTTGAAATACATATAATTCAAGTCAACATGTTAAACGGCTCCAGAGTAATTGTGAGCATAAAAAAAGTTACAGACCGACGTACATTTTTTTTGCTCAAACTTAAAATCTCGACGTTTCATGACATTCTAAGTCTATTTGAGCAATAAAATTTTTCAAATTTTTTTTTCGCTACTATACTTCCAAGTAATTACAAAATACAAAAATATGAGTTGATTCTTGGTTTTACCATTAGCTTTCTTCAATACACAAGTTTAAATTCTAAATAAAAAAATCCTATAAAATGTTTTCTTTTGTTTTAGAAACAATGAAACCGACAATGAAGATTAGTCTTAAGATAGATTCAAAATATAAATATATTTATTTAAATACTTAATAAATAATTCTGCAATATTATATTTTCAATATTTTATTTTCCCATATTTTTAGAATTTTTAGGAAGAAGGCACTAATATGCAAGGAGTGGAAAGTTTTCAGGTGATTACTGTTATTATTTTATATTTTAATTTTTATATAATTATTTAAATCGAAAAGTAAAATAATCAGATATCAAGCTGAAGGAGCTACTGTAAACAATTGCAAGTGTCTCTCCTCATACAGGTGCGTTTTGATGATGTATTAGTTTTATTTCTGCTTTTACCAAAAGTGACCCACGTATACCAGAGGACCTGTATACATTCTCACGGGAATATTCCTGAAACCAGCCTAAGGGAATATCCTATATAAACCTAGATTATTCCAGGAATATAAATATATATTCCAGGCAAAAGCTGTGAATATGTTTGAAACATATAAATATTCCTGGATTATTCTTGGAATAATTTGGTAATATTCTTTAAGGAATAATCTAGGTTTATGTAGGATATTCCCATTGGCCGATTCTAAGAATATTCCCTGGAGAATTTATATATTCACGGCCTATTCTAAGAATGATTCTTTATTCTCAAGAGAATATTCCAGGAATATTCTAAGATTATATTGTGCTGTCTGGGATGTTCCTTCAATATTTTGCAATTTAAAATTTCTCAGCTATACCAAAGTTAGGTTATTTTAATATAAATATCATATTGCAAGAAAACATTAAATATGTTACTTCAGTTTAATATTGCGTAATATTACGGATATATATTTTGTTTAGTTTCCATAAAATTATAATGATTGTTGTAAAATAATTTCAATATTACGTTAAAAGTTTTGTTATACAGGTAAAATTCGCATAGTTCAAATGAGTAAGTATTGTCAAGGTACCACAGTGAGACAATAAACGTAAATTAACTTGAATTGCCTTCGCAAATATAGAGCCGTAAATTTTAATGAGAAAAAGAAAAAAAACGATTAACGTTGTCATTAGGTTAAATTTGGTAAATTTAGAAAATAAAATTTCGAGGTTAATTCTATATTAAAGTTAATGTCCAAAACAAAAAAAATGACAACGTCTCGCATATGATTAAATAATTTTTATACTTATTGTTTGATATACTGTGAGGTCTCCAGTTAAATCTCCCCCAGCTCCCATAGTGGCGTCGGCGTCGTGCACGTCGCCCATCTTAAGGGCTGACTAGAAAGTATACAGTGTGCAAAGTTAACTAACGTTTGCCTTCTCCCGTAGGGCGGGCGAGTGACCCGCGGTAGGCACCTCACCGTCTGCACAAGGGCAACCCCAGAGGGTTACATTAAGACAGACAATAAATTACCTACTCAAAGCACTCGTCGCTCTGTGTGGAGATTGAAAAAGCCAGTAAACCTTTGGATTTCAACGGTTCCTGCTTCGTCGTTCAGCCTTCACAGATTCGTAAGAAATCTGTATAAACGCGAAATCATATAGGATGACCCGCACCTACGGAACTATCCACGGATTTATTTTTACAATTAATTATTTTTTATTTATTTGCTTTTATCATGATTAGGGAATATTATTTAGGTATTATGCAAATCACAACTTACACACTTTTTATTTATTATGAAAATACCTACTTTCTGTATATTGTTGCCCTAATCTGGGCATGCTAATATACTAGTCAGGTAAATACTTTAAAACACTCATTATTGGAGAATCAGTCAAAACAACTACTCTTCTAGCTAATACTGACGAAGTATTGAATTACATGATAGGATTCTTAGCATTTTAAAGAAAAAAATATACTGAAAATACTTAAATCATTTATTCAAATTTAATCATTCACACTTTTTTATTTAATATGAAATTATCTACTTTCTGTATATTGGTGCCTTAATCGGGTCACGCTAATATACTACTTAGGAAAACACTTTAAAACACTCATTATTGGAAAACCAATCAAAACAACTACTCTTCTAGCTAATACTGACGAAGTATTGAATTACATGATAGGATTCCTGGCATTTTAAGGCAAAAAAATGCATTGAAAATACTTAAATTATTTATTGAAATTCAGTCATTCACAACAATTACTAAACCATACATTTATTTCAACTCTAGAAAAGTTGTACAAGTTTTTTCGAACTCGTTAGTTCTCATCAGTAGAGTATAGAAACATTCATTCATTATTTACAAGCCTATTCTTGATTTATTTTTACAATTAATTATTTTTTATTTATTTGCTTTTATCATGATTAGAGAATATTATTTAGGTATTATGCAAATCACAACTTGATTTAACAATGATTTAACAACTAACTCTAACTTCTTTCTAGTTAATAATTACTTTAGCTATCCGTGTCAGAGACGGAAATGAGGAAACTTTTACGAAAATTAATTTCTTACTAAACCTAAGTTTATCTAGTTCAATATATTGCTTAAACTATATTAACGTGGCCGAAACAAAAAAAACACAACACACACTACACAAAAACATGCCGTTGTATTCCTCGTTTTGGTGTTTCAGCTGCTGGACTTCCGGTGTTTAGGGCGGAATCGTACAGCCTCCGCGTTGATAATTTGACGCTTCACCGCGCCACGGACCCATTGTTGTCGCCGTAATTTACGTGCTGATTTTTTTCTTCTGCATGGAATATCGGGAATTTCGAATTCCTGACTTGGTAAAGTTTGATTTGTCTGACTGTGTTGGGGAGTTGATGCAATTACACATTCGGGCGTTCGTAGTTTAATGTCTGCTATGATGTTCACCTTCTCGTTTAGCAGGGAGTGTCGTTGGAGGTTTCCACTTGGCGGTTCTGAGTGCTGTATTTCAACTCTGGGCTCAGGTGGTGGAAATATTTCTGGGCATATTCGAGTGACGTTTGACGTGCTGGTGGAACTTTTAGTCTTATCGATGTCTTGGTTTAACATATTATTTCCATTTTCGGTTAATGTCGGGGGTTCAAAATTGGTTTCCTCCGGGTAACCCTTGATTACTCGTAGGTACATAGTCGGTCTGGTGGTAAGACGTGCGGGAAGCCGTGGGTCAGCGCTCACTTTGCAACGGCCTGGCGCAATCTCCCATCCGGGCGTCACTGGTCTGCCATCGTCGTACACGCTTATCGGTACCACGCTGTCTTTCTGGTAGATGAGCGAAATATCAGGTTTTAATTTCAATTTTTGTTTCCGCTCGCGGAAATTTTGTCGAATTTGCTCCAGTGTTAATTTTGTTGCCATGTTAACTTCTGCAAGTTTGCGGGATAACTAACTGGAGTCCTATTTAAATTTCTGGTTTTTGTTTGCAATTATCACTTTATTTAGAAGAAGTGAAGTGTTCCTCTTAAGTTTAGTGTCAGTCTCATGTAGATTATTCGAAAAGATATGGGCGTAAGTTGCTGGTGTTAAACGTGCCCTTTTTCTTGCCAGTTTGTGTGTCGGTTATCTCATATACATTTGTGTGTGGTATATCTGTTACTCGAAATGGCCCTTGAAACAATAAAGCGAATTTTTTAGAGATGCCAGCGGCGGCGTTGAAGATGGGTTTCGTCTGCAATAATACCAGATCGTTAATCTTGTAGTTGATGATTTTTTCCTGTTGTTTGGAGGCCCGTTTGGCGGAGGTTTTAATTAAGAATTCCCTAACGGTTTGTTCAATGTTGTGGATATCAGTGTCGGGCGGCTGGGGTAGATACTTATCCAATATAGGTTGTAAAAATTGTCGTGGTGTTGGCCCGTGACGATTTCTATGGGACTTCTTCCAGTACTTGAATGGTACATTGTTCAAACATTCTTCGATTTGGTTGATATAGGTGGGCCAACTAGTGTGTTTGCCATGGCAATAAGTCCGGAAAAATCGCCCAAGTTCTCTCATGTATCTTTCGCTGGGATTCGAGGCAGCGTGGCGTATCGTAGCATAAGTTACTTCAATTCCAGCTTCGCTTAGTTTCTTTAGCCATACCTTGGAGGTGAATTGAGTGCCATGGTCACTGAGAATTTTCTTTACTTTGAACACTTCCATTAGGTCTTTCGTTATCCTATTGGCAGCGGCAACTGCGAAATGACCCATTTCTAAATGGTATTGCCATATGAGCCGATCCTGTAATTTGTGAGGTATGGCCAAGGTTTTATGTTTTGTAAATGGATCGAGATGGAGTAAAATTCCTTGTTCGTTCAAGTAACAGTTGGCGGAGCGGGTTAGGGTCGTGTCGGTGAAAGCGGAGGGGTTTTTCTTGAATTCAATGATTCGACATAAGATTGGGTCTTCTTGTTGGAGTTGGCCCAGTTTCTTAAAATCTTCCAAAAGTTCGGTAGAGCCCTCTACCCTAAAGTTCGCCACAATTGGATCTGGTGTCTCTGTTGAGTTTGGGAATGCGTCAGCCGGGTGTCTGGATAAAATGTCTGCTACTCGATTCTCGGTTCCCTTGATATGTGAAATTTCGAAATCGAACTGTTGCAAAAATAATACCCATCGAGTGATTCTTTCATTTAAAAACCCGCAATGCTTTAAAAATGTGAGTGCTCGGTGGTCTGTACGTATGGTAAATGTCGAATGTAATAGGTATAAATGGAATTTGCGTAGAGCTGCGATAATAGAGTAGAGCTCCTTTTCGGTGGTTACATAATTTAATTCTGGCCCCCGTAGGCTTCTGCTATGGAACCCTACTACGCCTCTGCCGCCGTCTGCATTAATTTGGTATAACACTGATCCAATGGCGAAGTGTGAACTGTCGGTCTCCAGAACATATGGTTTCGTTGGGTCTGGGTGTATAAGCACAACGTCCTTTATGAATTGTGTCTTGGAAGTACTTGTCTTCATTGGCATCCCACCAGGGTTCACCCTTTTTCAACAGATGGCCTAATTTCGTTGTGTTGGCTGAATAATTTGGGCAGAATCTGCGATAGTAATTACACAGGCCTAGAAATCCCCGAAGTTGTTTTATACTTTGTAGTTTGGGAAAGTCCTGAATAGCTTTTATCTTATCGGGGTCCATTAAGATGCCTGTAGGCGTTAAGATATGTCCCAGGAATTTAACTTGTTGTCGCACAAAGTGTGACTTTTCTAAATTGACAGTCATGTTTGCCTTTTTTAAGTTGGTTAAGTACAGCTCTTAAATGTTGTAAATGTTCTTCGAAATTAGGGCCAGGATAAGTAAGTCATCGATATAATTATGTGTGAATGGCCTGACTTCAGGGCCCAACACTAAGTCCATGCATCGGGTGAAACTTGCCACGGCGGTTTTTAACCCAAATGGTAATACTCTGTAACAGTAGCTCTTGCCATTGTATAAAAAGGATGTGTACTTCTTACTGTCGTCAGTGAGCGGTACTGGCCAATAACTGGATACTAGGTCAATTGTGGTTAAATACTTTTGTCCATGGAATCGTTGTAACAGCTCGTCTATAGATGGGGGACATTCGTGGTCGGCGGTCATTTGCTCATTTAGCTGGCGTGCGTCGAGACAGATACGAACAGATCCGTCCTTTTTCTTGACTACTGTCATCGGGCTAGAATATGGCGAAGCGGCCCTATCTATTATACCCTGTTGTATCATTTCGTCTAGCTTTGCCTCTACCGCCGGGCGAAGGACAAAAGGCACGGGGTAACTTCTCTTTACAAATGGTGTTTCATCCGACATCTGAATCTTATGTTGGTATAAATGTGTTAGTCCGGGTGTACCAGGGAATATTTCTCAAAATTCTTCTAGTAATTTCATAAGCTGTATTTTCTCGTCGGGCAATAGGTTTTCTTCATTTACTTTAGACTGGATTATGTCGGGACTATTTATATGTAAATTCGCTTGTATGAGAGGGGATAGTTCATTCTCCTCGGGTTCGACGGTATAGTGTTCTTCGGCTTCGGTTTGTTGGAGAAATGGGACTTGTATAATGGCTCCGGTACGCGAACAGATGGACAGACTTCGCTGTTGTATGTCTAAAACATATTTATTGGCTCGCATCCAATCCATGCCAATAATGCCAGGCTTAATGAGACCCGGGACGATGAGGCAGCATAAATCGAATTCTTGGTCGACGAGTTGGATTTTCAGCATAATTTGTTTTGTGATACGTTTGCTTTTGGTGCCAAAAGCTCCTTGGACTAGGATGGCACGTAGGGGTAAGATGGGTGGTTGGGTAGCTTGGATCTGGTTGAGGTAAATTTCTTCAGAGATGCAAGTAACCTCGCTACCGGTATCCAGGAGTGCAAGAATGGGGATCTCGCCATAGGACACAATGATTTCCGGTAGTAGGCGCTTCGATTTTTCTGACGGGGTTACTAGGGACGACCCCTCAGCCCTCTGCCAATTGATGTGGTCAATCTGGCGTCTATTATATTGTTCCCTGGATGTCCTCAAACCCTTACGTCCCTGGTGACGCCCGGCAATTATGGGGTTTGAAACACCTTGACCTCGACGTCCAAGGCCTAGTCCTTTCCTCCAACCCATGCGGCTCATCGTGTCCCATCCTATAGGGAGGTTCGGTGTACGTTGTGGAGGCTGGTTGGCGGTGGTGACGGTCGAAATCGCAGCCCCTTCTAGTTCGACCGGCATTCGTTTCCCGTGACCGGGGCGTTACGTCGGGGTTCATTGTTGTCGTCTCGGTCTCCCCTGTCCCATCGAAACCGTTTGTTGGGGTTGGCAGGTGAGTTGCCGGTCGCTTGGGTGGATTGCAGAGCAGCGGACGAGGAAGGTGTCAAGATATTTTCTTGCTGTCGCAAAAACTCAGCAGCGCCAGCAATGGATTTAATTTCCTTTAGTTGCCATAAGGACTGTATATTTGGCGGAAAATGTTTCATCAGCTCTGTTACCAGTGTAGCTTCGGGTAGTGGCTCGGTTAGTAGACGTGCTAAGCCGACGTAGTGGGCGAAATGGGTCTCCATGGTACGTCCAGTCAACGGTGGGTAGTAAGTAGATGTCGAAGTTTATTTTGTTCTTCCTCAGACCAATAACTATTGAGGAAGTCATTTTTGAAGTCTGCGAAAGATTCCCAAGAGACTTGGTAGATGGCTGCCCAATCCTGAGCCTCCCCAGATAGAGACTCTTCTACTACTTTTAATTTGTTTTCTTCGGGTACGTTCATTCGACTCATATAGGTCTCGAGGTCATGTAAATACTTCACAGGATGTCGGTTTTTTCCCTTAAATGTGGGTAGTGTCGGGCTCGGCGTTATGTAGAATGGCCGGCTATTTTGGGAGGGAAATGGTGACATACATGCAGCGGTGGTGTCACGCATGGAAACAGCTCCTTGTACCAGTTTGCGGAAGTTCTCAGTTTCGTTGCATAGCGACTAAGCTTTTCCCCAACTGTGTATGTGTTCGTCTCTGTTCCTCTCGTAGCCCTTGTATAGCTTCCAGCAGGAGGTTGAGAGTGGTTTCGAGGGCGGTTGGCGGAGGAGGCGGTACGATTCCATCCGTTTCTGTGTTAGAGTTACTGCTTTCTCCATTGGACCCGTCCGTACCTATAGAAAACATACGCAGCGTCAGACATTACAGAAATACAAAAACAATATCAATTTACGACTCTATATCCTGGTCACTCGGCACCAGTGAAACACCCCATACCCCAGTCGTATATTTATCTTTCTCTTTTGAGTGAGACAGAAAAATATACAAAGTTGGCCATTTATGTGATCGTCTAGATTTTTAAAGTTAGGACCCAAATTTACGTTGTGATTGAATTTTTGTTTAACCATAGATTCTTTTTATAAAGTTTGATATTCCTTGTTTCTATTTACTGATCCAATTAATTTTGACAACTCTCATTTATTAGATGATGTTACTTTGGTACCTTTTTCCCAGCAAACCAAACCACATTATTTTAACATCATAATGATGTGATTTTTGCAACAGTGACGTCGTCATTCTTGTTTGCAACCACGTGGAAATGCCGTCACAGTGACGCTAAACGGCCGCACTCAGCCACGTCGTCAAAAGTGACTTACTTATTTTCCACTTTTCAGCCACATCAGTACCACTCATTTGTGATATAGATATGATCATATTGTGTACAAAAAATATATATTATAACAACTTGAATGTTACCGCCCACTTACTTTTAAAATAAATAAAAAGAATCTATATTGCAACAAATAAATCTACTTTTATATTACGAAAAAATAGCTCAATTGAAACTTAAAAATCACTGATTGAAGATTAATATTTTATATCCGGCTCCAAAAAATGATGAATTTTTGAATAAATTATGTTTCCTCATTGAATTTTTTATTGTTTTTTTATCGAAAAAAATTATTTCATTAAAGTCGGCTGACATTTTATACCTTGTGTGTGATTTTACATTCTGAAAAACTTTTCTCATTTTTTTTTTTTTTCATTTTGAAAAATAAAGGTGAACTTATTATTTCTTAAATATTTGTTTCAAAATCCTCCTATACCTAAAGTTATTCTCGTAGCATGATATAGTTACATATATAATTAGCTGTATATGAGAATATAATTTTAGATATACAGGGTGATTTGTAAACAAATATTTAAGAAATAAGTACACCTTTATTTTTCTAAATGAAAAAAAATAAAGAGAAAAGTTGTTCAGAATGTAAAATCACACACTAAATATAAAACGTCAGCCGACTTTGATGAAATAATTTTTTTCGATTAAAAACAATAAAAAATTCAATATGAGGAAACATACTTTATTCAAAATTAATCATTTTATATTGGAGCCGGGTATAAATATAAATCTTTCATCGTTATTTCATTGAGTTATTTTTTTCGTAATATAAAAGAAGATTTATTTGTTGCAAAATAGGTTCTTTTCATTTATTTTAAAATTAACTCAGCGGTAACATTCAAGTTGTTATAATATACATTATAAAGCAACATAATTTATTTACAATTCATTTTTATTTTAATGGCTTACTTCAAACAAAACATTTCATGAAAGTAGCCTGATATTGCTGAAATTTTACACAAAAAAGTATATTTCACATTCGCTTTACTTACCTTTTCCTTAAATTTTTCTTGAGATTTCGGAAAATATATAAAAAGGCAGTTCATACATAATCGTTTGATATTTGCTTATAAATCTTGCACATATCCCTAGATATTTTAATCGTTTTATAGCACATACATTACTCACTAAAGTGGGGTCCCAGAAAATGTCTCTAAGTAAAATAATAGAAATTAGATTTAAAAATATAAAAAGTATTAAATAAATTTGATGTGATCAATGAAACAAACATTTCCGAAACTATATATATTCAAGATATGATTACAGGTATGCTTTATAATATAAATTCACCTAGCTATTTCTTTCTTGATCTTCTTTGATCCCTATAACGGATTAAGTGTCACAATTATCTCATAGTCAAAGTCTGCTGTGGCTGGAACTATTTTTCATACCACATCTAAAAATTTATAAAAAATTAATTATCACAGTTTAAAAATGTTTAATAAGATTTGGTATCATTTATGTCAGTAAAAATAATGTTAAAAGTTGAGTGTTGGTAGTGGTAATTTCAAGTTCAACCACACACTAGTTTTGTTATTAAAGTAAAAAACCGCTGCCCAAGGAATCACTACTTCCACATCCAGATTTTCTATCCAAGTCTCTCATAATGAAAAAATTTTGTATGTGGAAATAATTGTTTATAGAACTTTAATAATATAATATTTGAAATCGTCTACCCCAAAAACCCATAAAACGATATCCCACACGGTAGTGGGGTGGGGGTGGTGATAGGGGGGTAGTAGTGGAGGTGGATGAAGTAGAAAAAATATTTTGAGACTTTTGGTTCTTGTACACACACTAAATCACAATTTTATTTTCATCTCCTTTAATAATGGCGTAGAGGTGGTAATGGGGGTGGCTAATGCCAAAAAATTTTTTTAAACCTTAGGTTCTCTTGTATCACTAAATACCAATTTTATGGACACTTACCTGCTTGATTTACCGATTTACCCCCAATCTACCCCCTAGTTACCACATTTTACCCCCCAACCCTTCGACGGAATAAGATGAAAATATAATCTAGTTCCAGATCCCGTTAAAGTACATACGTGTACCAAATTTCAAGTCAATATCTTAAACGATTCCAGAGTAAACGTGGGCACAAAAAAGTTACAGGCCGACAGACAGAATTTTTTTTTTCGCTCAAATTTAAAATCTCAACGTTTCATGACATTCTAAGCCTATCTGTATAATAAAAATTTTCAAAAATTTTTTTGTCGTTACCATACTTCCACTGGTTGTGGAAGTAATTAAATTTAATTTTAATAGCTTACATCTTTAGAACAACTTCATTGATACTATTGAAAATATAAAAAAAAGGATGACGATTGAAAATAAACTACTATTTTGTAAAACATGAATTAGCAATAAAGATACGAATTCAGAATTTGATTCTAACAGGGCATGCAGAATACGGTTCTAAAATTATTTGAACTTTGTATCACTCTTGATTCGTGGACACCATTTGAATTCTATCTCTAACAAAATAATAAAGTTTCGATGAGACTTAAAATATGACACTAAGTATACACTAAATTAAAAATTAAGCAAAAAAAAAACTGAAGGTGAAGTTTCTCATTACCGAAACGAGTATTTCAATATGAAACAATAAAGAATATATTTTTTTTATAGAGCCTTATTATAGTTACAGAAAAAATTGGTAAAAACAGCAGTTTGCACAAAATTCAAATGCAAAATGTCTAAGATTTTAGAACTTATATAAACTTACCATCTTTTCTCTCATTATACTGCCACTGCCAGAAGCCCCACGAACGAAGATAGTTTTAATTGTCTATTATAACATTCTAAAATAGAAAAAAATGTATAAGTACCTAAATTATTCCAGTTAAATAGGGAGGACTAGAGGAAAAAAACTGATACCTAAAGTTTTGAAACTTGGCAGAGATGTTCATTAAGGCCCACTGTTTAAACATACTTAAAGTCGTCAACTCTATCTCTTACGCTCGCGCCGCCATCTTGAAAAAATGGTGCTCAGATTAAGTTTTTTTTTTCTTATATCTCGCTAACCATTAGAGATATCGAAATTAAGTCTCCAATAAAAAGTAAAGCTTATAAAATTCTCTATAAAAAATGTAATATAATATTTTTCCGTATCTATTATTATCATCTTCTAAAATAAGAAATTACATTTGATCAACACATTTCTAAACCGGAAATCACTCGTAAAAAAAAATTCATATTATTATGTTAATTCTAAAATTCCCAATAACTTTAAAATATTCGTCGAATATCTGTTTGTCAGTCTGTCAGTTTGTCCATCTGTCTTTCTGTACGACACTTTTTTTTTTAACTATTTAACGTCGGCCCGCTACCAGGGCCTATCACCTATGCCAGGAGACGAGCTACCCCCAACCTGGAAATTTTGCCGAACCTCTTCCCTTAAGAAGAGTAGGGATCTTTTACTTGCCTAACATTTAATAGACAAGGGACCGCCTGCTTGCTTTACATCCCCTCCGAAGGATGGTATATCCACTACGTAATCCTCGTCTGAAATTACGTAACTTCTGCATATACACTGATATACAAGCCGCTAGAAGGTGGGACGAGAACACTGTATTTCTCAAGATGGGACCCCCCATCCAAGTACTAACCGCGCTCGACGTTGCTTCAATGGAATATCGACTGATATTCACATTGAAGTCGTCTCTACGCTCGCCCACGACACTTTTTGTGAGTCTGATAATTTAAAAGAGAAGAGTCCAATTTTATTGAAATTTGAACAGTAAGTTAGTGTTAACTAAAGGAAGAACTCTATTGATTTTGAAAAAAATCGATTAGTAAATATAAAGGTTATAAAACATTTTATGAAAAAAAGGCATGTGAAGAGTGTTGTAACACCTTTGATAAGATGCTAAAAATACAGAGATACTGCACAGTATACTGACCAACGTTTCGACAATCAAGATGGTATCATCGGGAGATCATTAAAATTGCAAGTATGTCACTTAAACCTACAATCATAACGTACTTACTGATCGATTTTTTTTTAAATTGCTGGGGCTTCTTATAGCTAACACTAATTTATTGTCCAAATTTCAATAAAACCAGACTTTTCTTTTTTAAGTTATTTAGCTTACAAGAGACATGACAGACGGAGAGGCAGACGGACTAACAGAAAAGACATTTTGAAAGTTGTCCCGTATTTTATGACAATACAATGATATATTTTTATTATAACGAGTGATATTCACAATTGTTGAAACGTGTCGATGAAATGCATATAACACTTTTTATACAGAATTTTATAAGCTTTATTTTGTATATAAACATAATTTCGATATAGCTAATGGTTAGAAAGATATAAGCAGTAAACTGAATCGGACCGCCATTTCTCCAAGATGGTGGCTCAAGCGCAACAGTTTGGGCTGGGGACTTTTAGTATGTTTAATAGTAGGTAAGCCTAAATGAACATATTTGCCAAATTTAAACACTTTGTCAGTTTTTTTCGTCAAACGTCGAAATTTGTTCTAATTTGACTAGGGTATTTATACTATAGATATAATTAGACAATCCTCGGATTAGGGTACTAAAATAATAGGTGTTTTCTTTCTACCAACAATCTTAGCTAAGCTAAGTAGTTTTTCAGTCACGCCTGATGAGTGAAATATTTATTCGTGTATGTACCACAGTTTGCGTGTGACATTAAAACTACTTAGCTTAGCTAAGATTGTTGGTAGAAAGAAAACACCTAATATACTAGAGCAAAATAAAATGAGGGGTAATAAAGCAAATAACATACAATATGACTGCATTTTGTCGTCAATTGGTAAGAAAACAATTATCAGTAGGTATTTAAATCAAAAATAACCTAAATATGCTCTCTATATATTTATATTTTATTTATCTCTCTTTTATACTGTTTTTATAAATATAATGAAATTTAAATATAAAAGTGTACCTATATTTTACCAATTAATTGATAGCACAGTACCTAATAATCTCGTCGAATATCAAATGGGGCATGCCGCATGGATGACATGGAGACAACACTGTACCTATTGGTATACCTAATGTGGTACAAAAACTAAATTATGAATTCGAAAGTATTCTGTAATTGAAAAATAAATAACCAGTGTTAACCAAAATATATTATGTTAAATGATAAATTAGCTTTTTTCCCTTGAATTTTAATGATGTCATTCGATATGTCACCAAACATGAAAATTACAGGCAAGGTATAAAATAAGAATACATTTCATAGTAACAATGTAGCTAATACAAGTAGGTACTTACCTTTTCGTAAAAATGTGTTGATATTTACCAAACAAAAACCAAAAACATTAAAACTAAAGTTTATTGACGTCAACGTCGTTAATAGAACACAGACAAGTGTAAACTGGAGATGACATGATGACAGTAGTAGTACTAGACTAGTGGCGCTGCCGGCGGTGGTCGCTATTTTGTAAGAGATGGTGATACCAAAGTGAGTGGTGGCTCAGTTAGTTACATCCATGTTTTAAAATGTATCATTAAAATGATGTGGTGATTGTGGACATCCCAATCTCCACTGACATGGGAGTGGTTATAATGTGAACGTTCTAAAACGATCCAAAGAGTGTCATCACGGTGATGTGATGCTTTGCCATTTACAAAAACCACTAAAATGTGAGTGGCTATAATGTGGATGTGGCAGAGTGTGTTTAGTAGGTTATTTGACTGTACTTTATTTAATACTGATTTCACTGTAATTACAAGTTGCATTTGTAATTGATTTATTTTGTCTAAAGAATTATATTTTTATTTAATCCCACTTATTCCTGAAAAGTAAAAGATTGAAAGGAAAAGACAGAAAACGTTTTATTACGTTTATTTTATAAAAAAAACATTGTTATCATTACAACATTTGCCATGGCAACTGCCAGTTTTGGCTAGGTATTATAATCAGTGTGGGGACAATTGTCACAATAATTAATTATAAAGTAACATAAAGTATAGGTGGGGCAACTGCCACATAACAAATAATGGAAAGTATTCGTTGGTTAATCGTTACCATATTACAATTCGATAATCAGGCCAGCTACGCAAACAACTCAAATATTGTTTACTATGGCAATAGTCATTTTCAGAAGGCTTGAGTAAGAGTCGGCCATGATAAGATTTGACACAGGCTAGGGAAATGTCCCAGAGATGATAATAATAATAATAATAATAATAATAATAATAATAATAATAATAATAATAATAATAATAATAATAATAATAATAATAATAATAATAATAATAATAATAATAATAATAATAATAATAATAATAATAATAATAATAATAATGTATTTATTCATGTAAGCCATTTTACAGGATATGAACAGTCAAAACTTGGGAAAGAATTTTTTAAAATACAGAATACATATACAAGAATACAATTAAAATATACATACTACATTAAGATGTTACAAATACAATTACAAATAAATACAAATACAAATACTTTAAATAATAACATTTAACTGACTAAGTCGAAATTATAAAATTCATGTAAAGAATAAAAGCAGTTGTCGCAGAGAAATAGACGAAGTTTTTTTTTGAATTTATTTATGTTCGCTTCCTGTTGTATCTCAGTTGGCAGTTTGTTGAATACTGTTCCACGCAGATAGAAAGGACCTTTCTTGTAAGTACTTAAATTAAACTTATTGATGTAAATTAGATTACAACCTCTTGTGTCGTGGCCATGCACACTATTGTGTTGAGGAAAGTGTGCTGCGTTAAGCTTAACAAAAAGAGCTGCCTCATAGATTAACAGGCATGGCAAGGAGAAAATTTTGTTTTGTATAAAAATTTGTCGACATGACTGCAAGGGATTTAGTGAAAATATTAACCTAATGATTTTTTTTTGAAGAACAAAAATACATTAAAACAAAAACAAAATTTATCGAATGTCACAACAACTATCGTAGTTTGGTCTCGGTGTTTCGACGATTTGATGGCAACATTTACAAAGGTAAATGTTCGCGAGATCAATGGATCTCTAATAAACACCTATCGAAGTTAGCTTTGTAGAAGTAGTGACAAACAACAAATCTTGGCATTTGCACGTCGAAAATATTCAACTAAGTGAAACAAAAAAAGGTCTGTGTTCAAATCTTATCACAGGTAAATCATATAATTAAATATATTACAATGACAGGAATGCCAATCAAGAACCCTTAAATGCAATTGCAAAAGGTAATGACTGCCAAACCTACGCTGTAACTTTCGCGGTTATACTAGAGGCTATTTGCATAATTGGCCGGACTAACATTCAGATCAAAACAACAATAGTTGTAAGTCCAAGGAAAACTTTCCATAAAATTATAATGATTGTTGTAAAATAATTTCAATATTACGTTAAAAGTTTTGTTATACAGGTAAAATTCGCATAGTTCAAATGAGTAAGTATTGTCAAGGTACCACAGTGAGACAATAAACGTAAATTAACTTGAATTGCCTTCGCAAATATAGAGCCGTAAATTTTAATGAGAAAAAGAAAAAAAAACGATTAACGTTGTCATTAGGTTAAATTTGATAAATTTAGAAAATAAAATTTCGAGGTTAATTCCATATTAAAGTTAATGTCTAAAACAAAAAAAATGACAACGTCTCGCATATGATTAAATAATTTTTATACTTATTGTTTGATATACTGTGAGGTCTCCAGTTAAATCTCCCCCAGCTCCCACAGTGGCGTCGGCGTCGTGCGCGTCGCCCATCTTAAGGGCTGACTAGAAAGTACACAGTGTTAACTAACGTTTGCCTTCTCCCGTAGGGCGGGCGAGTGACCCGCGGTAGGCACCTCACCGTCTGCACAAGGGCAACCCCAGAGGGTTACACTCAGACAGACAATAAATTACCTACTCAAAGCACTCGGTCGCTCTGTGCGGAGATTGAAAAAGCCAGTAAACCTTTGGATTTCAACGGTCCCTGCTTCGTCGTTCAGCCTTCACAGATTCGTAAGAAATCTGTATAAATGCGAAATCATATAGGTATGACCCGCATTTACGGAACTATTCACGGATAGCCCGCACTACGCAACCATCTAGAGACGGCCCGCAAATACGTACCATCTGACGATGGTCGCACTACGTACCACCTTTGGGGGTGGCCGCACAGCTGAACTCAAACAAAAGAAGGTACCGGAGTAATTAATACTGCCAGCAAGTGTACTCTCGAAGAGCAGGTCAATAAAATACAAATTTGTTTCCCCGGAACCGCGCTTATATAGGATTTTAAAATAGAGACAAAAATTCTCAAACTGAAAGGGTGAGAAAGACAGTAAACCAAGCGAGCTCCGCGAGCTATGCAGAATTTGTCACGTAGGCTCTAGTGCTTCAGTTATCTAAATTACCCATAAGAAATTTAGAACTTAAGTATATAATGAATATGGCTTGCAATCGTTTACGTTGATGATCTTTCTGTTTATGTAATACATTCTTTTAGCTGAATACGTTAGTGAGAACCTCAACTTTTGCGTCGAAAATAAACCCGGTTAAAACTGTACACAATATTATAACGAAATTAATATTTCTGTATTTAAGTAAATTATGCATGAAATCGATTTAATTGTTATCTGGATATATTTAATTTTTGATTTGTATTGTTTGGAAAGTCTAAAATAATTACAAAATGTGAAAATTTTGTTTGAACATTAGGAAATTAATTTGTAAATACATGACCTAGGTACAGGGGCGTTATACTATCTGTCTGCCATATACACTAAAAGAAATTTCTATTATTCATAAAGAAGAATTGACTAACCCCTAAAAAATATCTGCATTAAATAGGCTCCAGCAAGACAGCTTTGTAACCACAACAAAAACGATCTTGCTAAAACGCACTTATTTACCGTTAAAAAAAGTATTTTTAATTATTTATTTGTTGCTCCAGGTTGATAGCTTTGCTATCAGGAATCAGAGCCCCATTTTAATCTTAATAAGTTCTTTATTAGAGTTAGTAAGCTCCCATTTTTTACACCATTACTACCTTGTAAACAGAAAAAAAGCTTTTCCCGCTGCTAATAGATGACTTTTTAACCACTAATAGGTGATTTTTAACCACTATGCAGCTTGCACAGTAATGACAACAAATACTCTTTTTTGTCCTAGTAATGCCACTTTATAAGCATTACATAAATATATACTGGTCGTAGTAAAATGCTATTCTTGCCATTAAAAAAAAATTGCTACTATAGAACGAATTTTTGCAAGAGGTGTGCACGAGGGTGGTCAAAAAATGACTTAATTTTTTATAGAAGGTCCCGATCTCCCCCAATTTGTTTCCAAATCCGAAAAAAGTAAGCACGTATTTTTTTGATTTTTGAAATTTTGATTTTAAATGATGCCTATGGAGACATGAAGTTTCCCATTTAAATTGCTTGGGGAAAAATTACTTTTTGGGATTTTTTGAATAATTTTTCAGGGTTAGGGAAAATTTTGCATTAAACTTATAGGACTTGTAGAGGACTATCCAACGAAGAATTTGATGTATATACATATGAGTTTGCCACCTCTGACACACCTCCACAGTGCCCTGAAATCTACCCTTAAATAAAAAAAATGTAGATTCTCCAGATAGTTTTCGGAGCACCGTGGAGGTGTGTATATGTAAATATATCAAATTCTTCGTTGGATTGTCCTCTTTAAGCTCTATAAGTTTAACGCAAGATTTTCCCCTAACCCTGAACAATCATTCAAAAAATCTCAAAAAGTGATTTTTTCCCATGCAATTTAAATAGGAAATTTCATGTCTCCATTGCCCATCAGTTAATTATTAATACTTAAATTGATGTGGTGTTGAGAGATACATTGTTTTTTCAGCAATGGACGACAACTGTTCATAGAAGGTTAAAAAATATTCATTTGTGTTCTGTACATTCAATTTGTGATTGTTTTTATGATTTTTTTCAGTCCCTGACGAAGGCTTAGTACCAGCATGAATAAAACATTCGAAACCTAGTATTGGTATGGCTCATATCAGGCCCAGTTGAGGTTCATCAAATAGAAGACCGCAAGACAATATAATGGTTAACCTCTTTTGAGGCCAACTGCCAACTAGATGTATTTCCTTTTGCACAATAAACGGTATTATTATTATTATTATTATTATTTATGAAGTTGATATTTTACTTTAGGGAGGAATAAGATATACTTTTGTTATAGATTTTTATATTTATATAGTATGTTTTTTTTTAAATATTTAAGTGTTTCTAATACATGTTTTGTTTTGCATCTACTGGGTAATTTGATTTATTTTTTGTAGACATCTAAATCCCAAGGAAAGATTGATGGGACCGACAGCCCAGCAAAGATAAGTAAAGAAGACACCAAAAAGTTAAAAAAAAAATATTGAACCTCCTTCCAAAAAGGTCGCTAAAAATTATGAAATAAAATTTTACCGTCTCCCAGTTAATTGAACCTTATTACCTAATATTGTCATTGAAGTCGCCTAAAAATATATTTCAATTCATTATTGTTTATTTTACACTGACTTCAATTTCGATATTAGATAATAAAGTTCAATTAGTTAGGTGATATTGAAATTTTATCTCATAATGTTTATAGCAGAGATGTGCCGAGGAAACTTTCCATATTTGATAAAAATCAGTACAAGTCATGTAAATAATATAATTGTATGCACTTATTTGGTATCAAAATGAAGCTTGCATAATCACGAATCAGATTTCACCATAAAATAGCTTATCAATATACCCAATGGAAAGTTAGAAGGAAAACTTCCTGGAAACTTTCCGTTTTGAAAACTCCGAAAGTTTCCAGGAAGTTTTCCTTCTAACTTTCCATTGGGTATATTAATAGTCTATTTTATGGTAAAATCTGATTCGTGATGATGCAAGCTTCATTTTGATACTAAATAAGTGCATACAATTATATTACTTACATGACTTTTACAGACTTTTATTAAATATGGAAAGTTTCCTCAACAAATCTATGGTTTATAGCGACCTTTCCTGAAGGGAAATGTTTCTTTGAAACGTTTCTTGGGTAGGACATCTCTAGTATCTACGATATATCTGAAACGTTTCTGTAACAGTTCCAGGAACGTTTCATATTTTTCATTATATGCAGAGATGTCGGAAACATTTTTGTAAATATTCATAAATGTGTCGGGCACGTGTCTTTTGAAATGTTTCATTGAAACGTTTCTTAGGTAGGACATCTTGAGTTTCTGCAATGAGTCTAGAACGTTTCTGTCGTGCTTCTAGAAATGTTTCATGTTTCGAGTACATACATTTCAGAAACATTTCCGGAACAGAAAAATGTTTAGTGGGTTGAAGCGCTACGTCATCATATATTTCTCCGGAAAAATGAATGTCTTTTTAGCTTTTTTTAACCATCTCTAACGTTCTTATGTCATATCCCCACTATTTTCCGCTTACACATTTTCTAGCGCCCTAGTGAGACCGCGCGATACAGCTTTAAGCGTCTTTAAGCGTGACTTCACAGCTTATTCGCTCGGATGGCTCCGCTTATCGCGGTTTGTAGCGTCTTATGCGCAAAAACTTGCCTCAGATTTGCGCAGCCGCCGTGTGATTCAAGTATAAGTAGCGGACAGATCGATGGAAGTTCAAACTAAACACGCTGTTTTTGAAATATAGTGGGAGTGCGCAGGCCTGATGTACATATTCTGTATAACATTTTGTGTTCTAGTCTAAAATAAGACTTATTTGCTGATTTTTGGTTTAAAATTCAAATATTTTAAAGACATTAGTACATTTTTTAGGTTAAATAGGTTATTGACATATTTTCTTTTTACACAAAATGAGGCAACAGTGACCAAATCGTTTATATATAACAATAGCATTCAACACTATTTGTATAAATTGATTTTGTTAAACCTAAACATCATTGAATCTTTTGGTGAAATTAGCAACGCACGAATGGCAGCGATTATACATGTGGGACCCATATCCAAAACGAAGAAAACGTCTTGTCTAACGAGAGATCTAATGGCATATTAATATTACAGGAATTACACAATACACTTGATACTTACTACTTAGAAACAGGCACAACACAATTATTCTTAGAATGGAAGTTGTTCTTGGGTGGCACTAAAAACTTAAAAACATATAAACAGTATTTTTAATGATAGACGGCTAGACACCATTGCGAATGCATGTTGCTATCCTTCTTGGCGTAAATCCGAGTGACCGCGAAATTCAAACTGCTAAACCCTTGCATGATTAAATTAATAATTGAAATATTACTTGCGGGTGTTTTTTTATATTTTGGATATTTGCATATTTGCATATATATTTTTTTCGACTATATGTTATTCCCTTACGGCAGGAAAAATAATTTATGTATCATAATTCAGATTAATATATACTAAATCGAGTTGTTTTGAATAGGTACCTACATGCTAAAATGAATAAAATAATTAATTTCAATAAAATTAAATAAATAATCTTAAAAATCGCGGATGTACTGTTCTTTTAATTATAAAAATGTTTTTATGAAATATGCCGATTGGCTTGTACAGTGCATATCCATTACATTACAAAAAAGTACTTTACTTTAAGTATATACACTGTATATTCAATGCACATTACAAAATTCATCTACTACTTAGTTATATGTTATGCACATACTTTACATGTTACATAACGTACCGTGCACATTGGAATATGCCTTACATATGTAATGCATTAGTTCTGCACATCCTATGTTTATTGGGCTACTCTGAAAAATCGGAGATATAAGAAGATTTCTTCTAACAGCTTTAAGATCATCCATCACAATGTAAGAAGTATGGGAAACTGTGCAAATACGTTGGCTGCATTCTTAGAAGATGTAGGTGGATGTCAAATTTTATGTCTTACAGAACATTGGAGGTCTGAAAAACAGTCCAATTTATTATTGTTACCTAACCCACTAAACACACTCTGCCACATCCACATTATAGCCACTCACATTTTAGTGGTTTTTGTAAATGGCAAAGCATCACATCACCGTGATGACACTCTTTGGACCGTTTTAGAACGTTCACATTATAACCACTCCCATGTCAGTGGAGATTGGGATGTCCACAATCACCACATCATTTTAATGATACATTTTAAAACGTGGATGTAACTAACTGAGCCACCACTCACTTTGGTATCACCATCTCATACAAAATAGCGACCACCGCCGGCAGCGCCACTAGTCTAGTACTACTACTGTCATCTCCAGTGTTGCCAATTGCCGGAGAATTCTCCGCTTTTCGGAGAATTTGACTGCCTGCGGAGAATCTGGTGGAGAATGCCTTTTTGACGGAGAATTGGCGGAGAATATAGGGTGACAGAATTTATAATGATTTCTTTATTAAAACAAATAAAATACTAGTTAGTTGTCATAATTCATTGGAAGTGTGCAAATAGAGAGAGATTTACATTAGAAAAAAATAGTTGTCCTATTTAATTTTGCTCATAACAGTACCTCTGTCTTCTTGCAGTTTAGGAGTTTATGTAAATGATAACAGATGGCGATATGTGCGCATTCAGTTTCATTAAGGGTCAACAGAGGCCGGTTGTCGACCAATGATCTCAAGTAGTGAGCTCGATACTATATTGGAGTGAGGACCGATAGGCTGGAGCTGGAAGAAGCTTTAGAGAGAGAAAGCCATATTTGAAGGTTACCTGTCTCAATTTCCTGAATAATTAGTTTACAAGTGAGAGGGAGCCAGAGTGCCTCCAAATTTAGCTTATCTCTAAAGTTTCTTTGAAAGGGAACAATAGGTTCCTAATTGTTCATACTCATTCCAGTATGTATATAGAGTTCACTAATCTCAAGCGTGCTTCAAACCTGGTTGTGCTGATTCATCACAACCAGGTTTTATTAATTCATTACTGACGAATTAAAATATCAATTTGTGCAAATTAGTAATGGACTAATGAATTACATATTGAGAAGCAAATAGAGATCAATATATTTTTGGTTGTATAGAAAATTTTGATATTTTATTTTTGGCGGAGAATTTCTTCGATTTGCGGAGAATTTCTTCCATTTGCGGAGAATTTTAAGGCAGTAGGCGGAGAATTTTAGAAAGCTCTGTTGGCAACACTGGTCATCTCATCTCCAGTTTACACTTGTCTGTGTTCTATTAACGACGTTGACGTCAATAAACTTTAGTTTTAATGTTTTTGGTTTTTGTTTGGTAAATATCAACACATTTTTACGAAAAGGTAAGTACCTACTTGTATTAGCTACATTGTTACTATGAAATGTATTCTTATTTTATACCTTGCCTGTAATTTTCATGTTTGGTGACATATCGAATGACATCATTAAAATTCAAGGGAAAAAAGCTAATTTATCATTTAACATAATATATTTTGGTTAACACTGGTTATTTATTTTTCAATTACAGAATACTTTCGAATTCATAATTTAGTTTCTATACCACATTAGGTATACCAATAGGTACAGTGTTGTCTCCATGTCATCCATGCGGCATGCCCCATTTGATATTCGACGAGATTATTAGGTACCTTGTGTGTGCTATCAATTAATTGGTAAAATATAGGTACACTTTTATATTTAAATTTCATTATATTTATAAAAACAGTATAAAAGAGAGATAAATAAAATATAAATATATAGAGAGCCTATTTAGGTTATTTTTGATTTAAATACCTACTGATAATTGTTTTCTTACCAATTGACGACAAAATGCAGTCATATTGTATGTTATTTGCTTTATTACCCCTCATTTTATTTTGCTCTAGTATATTAGGTGTTTTCTTTCTACCAACAATCTTAGCTATGCTAAGTAGTTTTAATGTCACACGCAAACTGTGGTACATACACGAATATTTCACTCATCAGGCGTGACTGAAAAACTACTTAGCTTAGCTAAGATTGTTGGTAGAAAGAAAACACCTATTATTTTAGTACCCTAATCCGAGGATTGTCTAATTATATCTATAGTATAAATACCCTAGTCAAATTAGAACAAATTTCGACGTTTGACGAAAAAAACTGATAAAGTGTTTAAATTTGGCAAATATGTTCATTTAGGCTTACCTACTATTAAACATACTAAAAGTCCCCAGCCCAAACTGTTGCGCTTGAGCCACCATCTTGGAGAAATGGCGGTCCGATTCAGTTTACTGCTTATATCTTTCTAACCATTAGCGATATCGAAATTATGTTTATATACAAAATAAAGCTTATAAAATTCTGTATAAAAAGTGTTATATGCATTTCATCGACACGTTTCAACAATTGTGAATATCACTCGTATATAATAAAAATATATCATTGTATTGTCATAAAATACGGGACAACTTTCAAAATGTCTTTTCTGTCAGTCCGTCTGCCTCTCCGTCTGTCATGTCTCTTGTAAGCTAAATAACTTAAAAAAGAAAAGTCTGGTTTTATTGAAATTTGGACAATAACTTAGTGATAGCTATAAGAAGCCCCAGCTATTAAAAAAAAAATCGATCAGTAAGTACGTTATGATTGTAGGTTTAAGTGACATACTTGCAATTTTAATGATCTCCCGATGATACCATCTTGATTGTCGAAACGTTGGTCAGTATACTGTGCAGTATCTCTGTATTTTTAGCATCTTATCAAAGGTGTTACAACACTCTTCACATGCCTTTTTTTCATAAAATGTTTTATAACCTTTATATTTACTAATCGATTTTTTTCAAAATCAATAGAGTTCTTCCTTTAGTTAACACTAACTTACTGTTCAAATTTCAATAAAATTGGACTCTTCTCTTTTAAATTATCAGACTCACAAAAAGTGTCGTGGGCGAGCGTAGAGACGACTTCAATGTGAATATCAGTCGATATTCCATTGAAGCAACGTCGAGCGCGGTTAGTACTTGGATGGGGTCCCATCTTGGGAAATACAGTGTTCTCACCTTCTAGCAGCTTGTATATCAGTGTATACGCAGAAGTTACGTAATTTCAGACGAGGATTACGTAGTGGATATACCATCCTTCGGAGGGGATGTAAAGCAGGCGGTCCCTTGTCTATTAAATGTTAGGCAAGTAAAAGATCCCTACTCTTCTTAAGGGAAGAGGTTCGGCAAAATTTCCAGGTTGGGGGTAGCTCGTCTCCTGGCGTAGGTGATAGGCCCTGGTAGCGGACCGACGTTAAATAGTTAAAAAAAAAAGTGTCGTACAGAAAGACAGATGGACAAACTGACAGACTGACAAACAGATATTCGACGAATATTTTAAAGTTATTGGGAATTCTAGAATTAACATAATAATATGAATTTTTTTTTACGAGTGATTTCCGGTTTAGAAATGTGTTGATCAAATGTAATTTCCTATTTTAGAAGATGATAATAATAGATACGGAAAAATATTATATTACATTTTTTATAGAGAATTTTATAAGCTTTACTTTTTATTGGAGACTTAATTTCGATATCTCTAATGGTTAGCGAGATATAAGAAAAAAAAAAACTTAATCTGAGCACCATTTTTTCAAGATGGCGGCGCGAGCGTAAGAGATAGAGTTGACGACTTTAAGTATGTTTAAACAGTGGGCCTTAATGAACATCTCTGCCAAGTTTCAAAACTTTAGGTATCAGTTTTTTTTCCTCTAGTCCTCCCTATTTAACTGGAATAATTTAGGTACTTATACATTTTTTTTCTATTTTAGAATGTTATAATAGACAATTAAAACTATCTTCGTTCGTGGGGCTTCTGGCAGTGGCAGTATAATGAGAGAAAAGATGGTAAGTTTATATAAGTTCTAAAATCTTAGACATTTTGCATTTGAATTTTGTGCAAACTGCTGTTTTTACCAATTTTTTCTGTAACTATAATAAGGCTCTATAAAAAAAATATATTCTTTATTGTTTCATATTGAAATACTCGTTTCGGTAATGAGAAACTTCACCTTCAGTTTTTTTTTGCTTAATTTTTAATTTAGTGTATACTTATTGTCATATTTTAAGTCTCATCGAAACTTTATTATTTTGTTAGAGATAGAATTCAAATGGTGTCCACGAATCAAGAGTGATACAAAGTTCAAATCATTTTAGAACCGTATTCTGCATGCCCTGTTAGAATCAAATTCTGAATTCGTATCTTTATTGCTAATTCATGTTTTACAAGATAGTAGTTTATTTTCAATCGTCATCCTTTTTTTTTTATATTTTCAATAGTATCAATGAAGTTGTTCTAAAGATGTAAGCTATTAAAATTAAATTTAATTACTTCCACAACCAGTGGAAGCATGGTAACGACAAAAAAATTTTTGAAAATTTTTATTATACAGATAGGCTTAGAATGTCATGAAACGTTGAGATTTTAAATTTGAGCGAAAAAAAAATTTCTGTCTGTTGGTCTGTAACTTTTTTGTGCCCACGTTTACTCTGGAATCGTTTAATATATTGACTTGAAATTTGGTACACGTATGTACTTTAACGGGATCTGGAACTAGATTATATTTTCATCTTATTCCGTCGAAGGGTTGGGGGGTAAAATGTGGTAACTAGGGGGTAGATTGGGGGTAAATCGGTAAATCAAGCAGGTAAGAGTCCATAAAATTGGTATTTAGTGATACAAGAGAACCTAAGGTTTAAAAAAATTTTTTGGCATTAGCCACCCCCATTACCACCTCTACTCCATTATTAAAGGAGATTGTGATTTAGTGTGTGTACAAGAACCAAAAGTCTCAAAATATTTTTTCTACTTCATCCACCTCCACTACTACCCCCCTATCACCACCCCCACCCCACTACCGTGTGGGATATCGTTTTATGGGTTTTTGGGGTAGACGATTTCAAATATTATATTATTAAAGTTCTATAAACAATTATTTCCACATACACAATTTTTTCATTATGAGAGACTTGGATAGAAAATCTGGATGTGGAAGTAGTGATTCCTTGGGCAGCGGTTTTTTACTTTAATAACAAAACTAGTGTGTGGTTGAACTTGAAATTACCACTACCAACACTCAACTTTTAACATTATTTTTACTGACATAAATGATACCAAATCTTATTAAACATTTTTAAACTGTGATAATTAATTTTTTATAAATTTTTAGATGTGGTATGAAAAATAGTTCCAGCCACAGCAGACTTTGACTATGAGATAATTGTGACACTTAATCCGTTATGGGGATCAAAGAAGATCAAGAAAGAAATAGCTAGGTGAATTTATATTATAAAGCATACCTGTAATCATATCTTGAATATATATAGTTTCGGAAATGTTTGTTTCATTGATCACATCAAATTTATTTAATACTTTTTATATTTTTAAATCTAATTTCTATTATTTTACTTAGAGACATTTTCTGGGACCCCACTTTAGTGAGTAATGTATGTGCTATAAAACGATTAAAATATCTAGGGATATGTGCAAGATTTATAAGCAAATATCAAACGATTATGTATGAACTGCCTTTTTATATATTTTCCGAAATCTCAAGAAAAATTTAAGGAAAAGGTAAGTAAAGCGAATGTGAAATATACTTTTTTGTGTAAAATTTCAGCAATATCAGGCTACTTTGATGAAATGTTTTGTTTGAAGTAAGCCATTAAAATAAAAATGAATTGTAAATAAATTATGTTGCTTTATAATGTATATTATAACAACTTGAATGTTACCGCTGAGTTAATTTTAAAATAAATGAAAAGAATCTATTTTGCAACAAATAAATCTTCTTTTATATTACGAAAAAAATAACTCAATGAAATAACGATGAAAGATTTATATTTATACCCGACTCCAATATAAAATGATTAATTTTGAATAAAGTATGTTTCCTCATATTGAATTTTTTATTGTTTTTAATCGAAAAAAATTATTTCATCAAAGTCGGCTGACGTTTTATACTTAGTGTGTGATTTTACATTCTGAACAACTTTTCTCTTTATTTTTTTTTCATTTAGAAAAATAAAGGTGTACTTATTTCTTAAATATTTGTTTACAAATCTATATCTAAAATTATATTCTCATATACAGCTAATTATATATGTAACTATATTATGCTACGGGAATAACTTTAGGTATGCAGGAGGATTTTGAAACAAATATTTAAGAAATAATAAGTTCACCTTTATTTTTCAAAATGAAAAAAAAAATGAGAAAAGTTTTTCAGAATGTAAAATCACACACAAGGTATAAAATGTCAGCCGACTTTATTGAAATAATTTTTTTCGATAAAAAAACAATAAAAAATTCAATGAGGAAACATAATTTATTCAAAAATTCATCATTTTTTGGAGCCGGATATAAAATATTAATCTTTAATCAGTGATTTTTAAGTTTCAATTGAGCTATTTTTTCGTAATATAAAAGTAGATTTATTTGTTGCAATATAGATTCTTTTTATTTATTTTAAAAGTAAGTGGGCGGTAACATTCAAGTTGTTATAATATATATTTTTTGTACACAATATGATCATATCTATATCACAAATGAGTGGTACTGATGTGGCTGAAAAGTGGAAAATAAGTAAGTCACTTTTGACGACGTGGCTGAGTGCGGCCGTTTAGCGTCACTGTGACGGCATTTCCACGTGGTTGCAAACAAGAATGACGACGTCACTGTTGCAAAAATCACATCTTTATGATGTTAAAATGATGTGGTTTGGTTTGCTGGGAATTTACAAAATGTATCGAATTACTGCCGCCCCGAGGATCCTCATGGGGGAACTGCGATCTTCTGTGCATCCAGTGTAAGAGCAAGGCCAATATGTGATATTAACAGCCTCTCGCAATGCAAAGTGTTTGACCGTTGTGGAGTGGAAATCAACGTCAGAAAAATGAAATTTATTGTTGTGTGTATTTATCGATCATCATCGGACAAAGATTTCGAGTTATTTTTTGTCAAATTAAACGCATTATTAGATTTACCTACTGTTTGAAAGAAATTTGTTGTTTTTTATAGCTGGTGATTTTAACATTAACTGTTGTGAATTAAATGAGCATAGTAAGACATTTTTAAATATTTTAGAATCTTATGGCGCTTTCCCAACGATATTTGAGAGCACTCGCAGTGATCACAATAGTCAGAGTTGCATTGATAATATCTTCACAAATATTGAGGGTGACCGCACTATTACCGCCCAGATTTTGTCCTTTCAAACGGGTGAAAATTCTAAAGTAATTAAGAAGTTTCGCTTATTTTCCGAAAATGCAATCAATGAATTTTGTGCAGATATCAGCGAGGAGCGTTTTGATAATATTTATACAGCTATTAATGTAGATGATAAATACAAAAAATTTTTAAATGTATTTTTATTATATTTCAATAAGCATTTCCCATTTAAATATGTGAACGAACACGCGCCCAAACGGTTATTTACTACTCCCGAAATTAGACAGTGTAGGGAAGAGATGTTGCACTATTAGTCTCTATCACAAACTTCACCTCAATTTAAAGATAAATTTAAAAATATCAAACAGCGTTACAATGATTTACTAAAAAATACTAAGGACAAATATTATGAAAATTGGTTAAAATATTCAAAAAATTAATCTAAAACTTCATGGCAGATAATATCTGAGCTGGCAGGGAGAAAAAATAATTCAAATGGTCATCAGCCAGACTTTAAGAACCCTCTAGAGGGGGCAAACTTATTTAACAATTTTTTCAACAAAATGGCTCCTGATTTGGTGTCTTCGAAATTACCCGACGATTTTAATAATTTATGCAATATTCCTTTTAATCCAATTTCAATTTCCATCAAACCCGTAACTTGCGAGGGTTTTATAAATGTCACAAACAAAATGGAAAGTAAAAAAAGTTCGGGTTATGATGAAATTTCAGTATTTCTGTTAAAAAAGTGCTTTGATTTTATTGTAACTCCCCTATGTCATATTATCAATGCTTCTCTGGCTAATGGAGTGTATCCTAGCAATCTGAATTATGCCATTATTAAACCTCTTTTCAAGAAAGGTAACTCTGATCTATTCGAGAATTATCGCCCGATTAGCTTACTCAGTGCCTTTTCTAAGTTATTTATTCTATGTTAGAGTAGTAGAATTTTTTTAAAATCACGATCTTTTCAGTAATTCCCAGCATGGTTTTTTGGGAGGCAAAAGCATAGAAACTGCATTATTTGAATTAACTACGGATATCTATTTTTCTTTGGACAGGGGAAATGTTGTTAGTGGAATTTTCCTGAACTTATCCAGGGCATTCGACTGCATTGATTTTTCTGTTCTCTTAATTAAACTGAATCATTATGGTATTCGTATGGTTTAAATCATATTTAAAAGACAGAAAACACGCTGTAAAAATTTCAGACCAAACAGGCAACTATGTGCAGTCATGTGCTCTGGATGTTTCTTTGGGTGTTCCGCAAGGTAGCATCCTCGGTCCATTATTATTTATCATATTCATCAATGACTTTTTACTTTCGAAACACTTAAATACGACCATGGTTAACTATGCCGATGACAGTAATTTGTTGTTTATGGGCCAAACATATCCAGAAATGGTAGCTATTGCTAGTACTGTATTATCATCATCAGAGGAATGGTTTAAACAGTCGAGATTAATTTTAAATCCAGACAAAACTAATGCAGTGCAATGCCTCAACAGATCACAGTAAACAACCAATCTATACCATTTTCCAATTCAATAAAATGCCTGAGAATTATATTGGATGAGACGTTACGGTTTCAGCCCCACATTGATAACTTATGTTCGAAATTAAATCAAACTTGCTATGGGCTTAGAATTTTACAAAAAAAACTCAAATAATAGTATAACTAAAACTTTCTACTACTCCAATTTTTACTCGCATGCACGCTATGGAGTTATTCTTTGGGGTTCCTCTGTGGAAGCTAATAGGGTTTTTAAAGTGCAAAAAAAGGCTGTTATTATGAAAAATTTAAAATTCTTAGATTCCTGTAGAGGTCATTTTAAGGACTTAAAACTGTTAAACAATTCCTGCATTATTTATTTATGAGTGTATTAAATTTATTTTTAAAAATAGAATGTATTTTGAATCATATAAAACCTTGAATCATTATGATACAAGGGATGGGGCAAATTATGTCTTTCCTAAGCATCATGGTGCATTGCTCGAAAGGGGTGCTCTCTATTCATGTATTAGATTTTACAATCATCTACCTAGACCTATTAAAAATGAACACGATTTCAACAAAATTAAGACTAAGCTGATTAACTTACTATGTGACCTAGAACCATATGATATTCATGTTTATTTAGATCACCCTTATTAAGATAACAAACAAATTTGTGTTGTGTTATATACTAGTATGTATTTATTTATTTATTTATTCATGTAAATTTTTGTGACTGGCTCATACTTTTGTTATATTTCTGTATATACTCTGTGTGTAGTGAGTAGAAGTGTGGTCACTTCTTAATGAGTTTTTAATTACCTTGTTAACCTTGAAAAGTGAAAGTTGATTTGAAAAAGTGAAAGTTGATTTAACTTAATGACCGAGCCTTTAAAACCTTGAAAAGTGAAAGTTGATTAGGTCATTGACTTTAGAAATACCCCGTGGACCTGGGAAAGGCCCAACGGTCTGTGCCGAGCACTGTGAAAGTACAGTGACGCAACAAATTGGTGGAATTTTTTGGGTGATTAAAGCTCGATTAAGATCCGTTTTCTTAATATAAAAAACACGCAATCTTGAGCAACTAGTATTCAGTGTTCAACAAGTCTTCAAGAAAACGTAGTAAATACGTATTCAAACGGTGGTGCGTATCCAGTATTCGATAAGTTTTTTCAAGAAACGTGATAAATATGTATTCAAATACCTACAGTAAGAAGAGTTGTGGTGTACAGGGTGCTAGAAAAAGTAAACCATATTTAAGATTGGCCGATTGTTTACATCTAAGAGTCCACTCAAGTCAATAACCATCCGAAACGAGTGCTGCAGCTCTAGATGACGGGTAACCTTGAAAAGTGAAAGTTGATTAAGTGATAAAGTTAATTAGGTCATTAACGCTAATGAGGTAATTAAGTCGTTAACCTAATCGTCTTTAATTACCCTTGGAAAAACCCCAGCGGATTTTTGGAATTCCCCGCTGCTTTTGGAAAGTGTAGTGACGCAACAAATTGGTAGAATTTTTGGGTGATTAAAACTCGATTAAGAGTTGTGAAAGTACAGTGACGTAACAAATTGGTGGAATTTTGATTGATTTCTGCACATTCTAACTTATATATAAACAACATATTTTTATATTTTCTATAGTTACTGTCTGCGTTTGTTAAAATCCAGTTAATAATATATAATGTATAGAACGTACGAAGACCCGACAGATTTAAAAAGTGCAATAGGGGTGCTAGAAGAAAAATTTCGAGATTCGAGGTGGTATGCTGACTATGAGAGCATTTACGGTGGCGGTTGGTTTGATAATTCATATCTACAACAGCTCAAAGAACAATATGACATAACCCTAAATAAATGTCATGAATATCTGAATGATAAAATCAGCATAAATGAATTTTGCAGAGATATAATTGCACAAAGCTTGACAGCATATTTGTTCGAGATTAGGAGATTTTTACCGCTTGATATTGTTGAAAAATATCATCTATTTAAACGAGAGATTGACTCAGAAGAAGAAGAACCAGTATGTGATAATGGTGATCATTAACTCTAAATATATTGAAGACTACGGTGGAAAAAGAATAATCGGTTCTAGAATGTTTACATAATTATTTATAATTTATGTCAATAAATTTTTTAGTAAAAACACTGGGTTATTCTTATATATCATTTTAACACCCTGTATTTTAGTTTCAGAAACATAAACAAGCTTTGAAATCTCAAAAAAAATATAACCAACATAGTATTTGTGGTAACCAGGAAAAAAATATACTAAAAAAATACTCCAGCTTATACATTATGTGTACCACACATGCCCAAGATATTTTTTAAATATAGCTGTCATGCTGTAGCGATAACAAAAAAAATATTTTTTAAACATACTAATCATTTTATAAATCTTGGTTGGTCGTGATACAAAAACAACAAAAATTACCTTATCATAATACGATACGATTCATTCTTTGTTTTTGAAAAACTATGAATGTGTATTTATTTTAATAATAATGAAAATATTAGTACTTAGATAGGTCGAGAGTTAGGAAATAAATTGTATGTGATGATGAAAATAAACGCTGGAAAAAAAATTGTTTTTTAATTTTACTTATTGGAAATAGTTCTTAAACAGAATTTTTTAGAAATGATGCCATTTTATTCGCAACACAAGTAAATAGTTTTTACAAATTCATTAATACCATTTTTTTTTACTTAAAGCTAATAAAAATAAAATGCAGTATTGATCACAAATTTTTGTGTTCTTTTGAAATACATAAAAATAATTGTTCCCCGTTTTCTGTTTCGTTTCCAACAAAGTTTTGGAAATTATTTTTTATTTTATGTCTTAGGTAGATAAATTTTCGTCAACGAGAAAATAAAAAGAAGCAAAACAGTTTTTTAAACAACATATTTTTTACTTGGAAATATTTCATTGCACATCAACAAATTTTTGGTGTTTTATAAACCTGTTTTCGAGAAAAATACAGTTAGGCTAGCCTAACATATTTAGCAGCAGAACAGGGTAACAAAGAACAACGAAGGATAAAATGAAAGGAACTGCATCTGCACGTGATGTCACATGAAGTTCCGCCTCGTTTTCGCGCGGTTCAACTTTGGTAATAAATATTGATCCCCTAGTCTACACACCAGAAACTTGAGACTTTAGAGTTTTCTCAGTTGAATGAGTGAAGATTTTTTTTTAATTTAAATTCATAGCTTTATTTTTTTTCACATTAGCTGTTTTAAAAATAAAGTAAATATCAAAGATGACCTAAATAAACTAGTCTGGATCTAAAAAGAACAAATTGTCCCAGTGAAATGCAGTTTGCTGTTATTTTCATAGAAACCCATTAACTATTTTTTGTTGAGATCAATCAGACCGAGTGAAAAAATTATTTTTTACAACCAGTTGTGTGGTGATGTTTATTAAAAATTAAGCTATTTAATACATTAAGGTACAGTTTTGGCAGTTCCCAGCAAATCAAACCACATCATTTTAACATCATAATGATGTGATTTTTGCAACAGTGACGTCGTCATTCTTGTTTGCAACCACGTGGAAATGCCGTCACAGTGACGCTAAACGGCCGCACTCAACCACGTCGTCAAAAGTGACTTACTTATTTTCCACTTTTCAGCCACATCAGTACCACTCTTTTGTGATATAGATATGATCATATTGTGTACAAAAAATATATATTATAACAACTTGAATGTTACCGCCCAATTACTTTTAAAATAAATAAAAAAAATCTATATTGCAACAAATAAATCTACTTTTATATTATGAAAAAATAGCTCCATTGAAACTTAAAAATCACTGATTAAAGATTAATATTTTATATCTGGCTCCAAAAAATTCCTCATTGAATTTTTTATTGTTTTGTTATCGAAGAAAATTATTTCATTAAAGTCGGCTGACATTTTATACCTTGTGTGTGATTTTACATTCTGAAAAACTTTTCTCATTTTTTTTTTTTCATTTTGAAAAATAAAAGTGAACTTATATTATTTCTTAAATATTTGTTTCAAAATCCTCCTGCATACCTAAAATTATTCTCGTTGAATAATATAGTTACATATATAATTAGCTGTATATGAGAATATAATTTTAGATATACAGGGTGATTTGTAAACAAATATTAAAGAAATAAGTACACCTTTATTTTTCTAAATGAAAAAAAAAATAAAGAGAAAAGTTGTTCAGAATGTAAAATCATACACTAAGTATAAAACATCAGCCGACTTTGATGAAATAATTTTTTTCGATTAAAAACAATAAAAAATTCCATATGAGGAAACAGTTTATTCAAAATTAATCATTTTATATTGGAGCCGGGTATAAATATAAATCTTTCATCGTTCTTTCATTGAGTCATTTTTTTCGTAATATAAAAGAAGATTTATTTGTTGCAAAATAGATTCCTTTCATTTATTTTAAAATTAACTCAGCGGTAACATTCAAGTTGTTATAATATACATTAGAAAGCAACATAATTTATTCACAATTCATTTTTATTTTAATGGCTTACCTCAGACAAAACATTTCATCAAAGTAGCCTGATATTGCTGAAATTTTACACAAAAAAGTATATTTCACATTCGCTTTACTTACCTTTTCCTTAAATTTTTCTTGAGATTTCGGAAAATATATAAAAAGGCAGTTCATACATAATCATTTGATATTTGCTTATAAATCTTGCACATATCCCTAGATATTTTAATCGTTTTATAGCACATATGCTATAGACCCCACTAAAGTGGGGTCCCAGAAAATGTCGCTAAGTAAAATAATAGAAATTAGATTTAAAAATATAAAAAGTATTAAATAAATTTGAAGTGATCAATGAAACAAACATTTCCGAAACTATATATATTCAAGATATGATTACAGGTATGCCTTATAATATAAATTCACCTAGCTATTTCTTTCTTGATCTTCTTTGATCCCTATAACGGATTAAGTGTCACAATTATCTCATAGTCAAAGTCTGCTGTGGCTGGAACTATTTTTCATACCACATCTAAAAATTTATAAAAAATTAATTATCACAGTTTAAGATAAGATTTGGTATCATTTATGTCAGTAAAAATAATGTTAAAAGTTGAGTGTTGGTAGTGGTAATTTCAAGTTCAACCACACACTCGTTTTGTTATTAAAGTAAAAAACCGCTGCCCAAGGAATCACTACTTCCACATCCAGATTTTCTATCCAAGTCTCTCATAAGGAAAAAATTTTGTATGTGGAAATAATTGTTATTAATTATAGAACTTTAATAATATAATATTTGAAATCGTCTACCCCAAAAACCCATAAAACGATATACCGCACGGTAGTGGGGTGGGGGTGGTGATAAGGGGGTAGTAGTGGAGGTGGATGAAGTAAAAAGTATATTTTGAGACTTTTGGTTCTTGTACACACACAATTTTATTTTCATCTCCTTTAATAATGCGGCAGGGGGTGGTAATGGGGGTGGCTAATGCCAAAAATTTTTTTAAACCTTAGCTTCTCTTGTATCACTAAATACCAATTTTATGGACTCTTACTTGCTTGATTTACCGATTTACCCCCAATCTACCCCCTATTTACCACATTTTACCCCCCAACTCTTCGACGGAGTAAGATGAAAATATAATCTAGTTCCAGATCCCGTTAAAGTACATACGTGTACCAAATTTTAAGTCAATATCTTAAACGATTCGAGAATAAACGTGGGCACAAAAAAAGTTACAGACCGACAGACCGAAATTTTTTTTTCGCTCAAATTTAAAATCTCGACGTTTCATGACTTTCTAAGCCTATCTGAACAATAAAAATTTTCAAAAATTTTCTTGTTACCATACTTCCACTGGATGTGAAAGTAATTAAATTTAATTTTAATAGAACAACTTCATTGACACTATTGAAAATATAAAAAAAAAGGAAGACGATTGAAAATAAACTACTATTTTGTAAAACATGAATTAGCAATATACGAATTCAGAATTTGATTCTAGTAGGGCATGCAGAATACGGTTCTAAAATTATTTGAACTTTGTATCACTCTTGATTCGTGGACACCATTTGAATTCTATCTCTAGCAAAATAATAAAGTTTCGATGAGACTTAAAATAAGACACTAAGTATACACTAAATTAAAAATTAAGCAAAAAAAAAACTGAAGGTGAAGTTTCTCATTACCGAAGCAAGTATTTCAATATGAAACCATAAAGAATATATTTTTTTATAGAGCCTTATTATAGCTACAGAAAAAATTGGTAAAAATAGCAGTTTGCACAAAATTCAAATGCAAAATGTCTAAGTTTTTAGGACTTATATAAACTTACCATCTTTTCTCTCATTATACTGCCACTGCCACTACTGCCAGAAGCCCCACGAACGAAGATAGTTTTAATTGTCTATTATAACATTCTAAAATAGAAAAAAATGTATAAGTACCTAAATTATTCCAGTTAAATCAGGAGGATTAGAGGAAAAAACTGATACCTAAAGTTTTGAAACTTGGCAGAGATGTTCATTAAGGCCCACTGTTTAAACATACTTAAAGTCGTCAACTCTATCTCTTACGCTCGCGCCGCCATTTTGAAGAAATGGTGCTCAGATTAAGTTTTTTTTCTTATATCTCGCTAACCATTAGAGATATCGAAATTAAGTCTCCAATAAAAAATAAAGCTTATAAAATTCTCTACAAAAAATGTAACATAATATTTTCCCGTATCTATTATTATCATCTTCTAAAATAGGAAATTACATTTGATCAACACATTTCTAAACCGGAAAGCACTCGTAAAAAAAAATTCATATTATTATGTTAATTCTAGAATTTCCAATAACTTTAAAATATCCGTCGAATATCTGTTTGTCAGTCTGTCAGTTTGTCCATCTGTCTCTCTGTACGACACTTTTTGTATGATAATTTAAAAGAGAAGAGTCTAATTTTATTGAAATTTGAACAGTAAGTTAGTGTTAACTAAAGGAAGAACTCTATTGATTTTGAAAAAAATCGATTAGTAAATATAAAGGTTATAAAACATTTTATGAAAAAAAGGCATATGAAGAGTGTTGTAACACCTTTGATAAGATGCTAAAAATACAGAGATACTGAACAGTATACTGACCAACGTTTCGACAATTAAGGTGGTATCATCGGGAGATCATTAAAATTGCAAGTATGTCACTTACACCTACAATCATAACATATTTTTAAACGCTGGGGTTCTTATAGCTAACACTGATTTATTGTCCAAATTTCAATAAAATCAGACTTTTCTTTTTTAAGTTATTTAGCTTACAAAAGACATGACGGATGGAGAGGCAGGCGGACAGACGAACGGACTGATAGAAAAGACATTTTGAAAGTTGTCCCGTATTTTATGACAATACAATGATATATTTTTATTATATACGAGTGATATTCACAGTTGTTGAAACGTGTCGATGAAACGCATATAACACTTTTTGTACAGAATTTTATAAGCTTTATTTTGTATATAAACATAATTTCGATATCGCTAATGGTTGGAAAGATATAAGCAGTAAACTGAATCGGACCGCCATTTCTGCTCCAAGATGGTGGCTCAAGCGCAACAGTTTGGGCTGGGGACTTTTAGTATGTTTTGTAGTAGGTAAGCCTAAATAAACATATTTGCCAAATTTAAACACTTTATCAGTTTTTTTCGTCAAACGTCGAAATTTGTTCTAATTTGACTGGGGTATTTATACTATAAGTAGATATAATTAGACAATCCTCGGATTCGGGTACTAAAATAGTATGCTAGAGCAAAATAAAATATAATAAAAATAATAATTAAAGCAAATACCATTCAATATGACTGCATTTTGTCGTCAATTGGTAAGAAAACAATTATCAGTAGGTATTTAAATCAAAAATAACCTAAATATGCTCTCCATATATTTATATTTTATTTATCTCTCTTTTATACTGTTTTTATAAATATAATGAAATTTAAATATAAAAGTGTACCTATATTTTACCAATTAATTGATAGCACACAAAAGATACCTAATCTCGTCGAATATCAAATGGGGCACGCCGCTTGGATGACATGGAGACAACACTGTACCTATTGGTATATCTAATGTGGTACAAAAACTAAATTATGAATTCGAAAGTATTCTGTAATTGAAAAATAAATAACCAGTGTTAACCAATATATTATGTTAAATGATAAATTAGCTTTTTTCCCTTGAATTTTAATGATGTCATTCCATATGTCACCAAACATGAAAATTACAGGCAAGGTATAAAATAAGAATACAACATTTCATAGTAACAATGTAGCTAATACAAGTAGTACTTACCTTTACGTAAAAATGCGTTGATATTTACCAAACAAAAACCAAAAACATTAAAACTAAAGTTTATTGACGTCAACGTCGTTAACAGAACACAGACAAGTGTAAACTGGAGATGACAGATGACCGAGAGTAGAACAAAGAGAATTCCAGTAGTACTAGACTAGTGGCGCTGCCGGCGGTGGTCGCTATTTAGTAAGAGATTGTGATACCAAAGTGAGTGGTGGCTCAGTTAGTTACATCCACGTTTTAAAATGTATCATTAAAATGATGTGGTGATTGTGGACATCCCAATCTCCACTGACATGGGAGTGGTTATAATGTGAACGTTCTGAAATGGTCCAAAGAGTGTCATCACGGTGATGTGATTCTTTGCCATTTACAAAATCCACTAAAATGTGAGTGGCTATAATGTGGATGTGGCAGAGTGTGTTTACTGGGTTTGTTTTAAAAAGGTATGAAATATATTTACGTAATATATTTTTTTTGTAACATAATACAAAATCATGTTTAGATGACCTAAATAAAACAAGGTATGAAATATATTTACGTAATATTTTTTTGCAGAAATTTGAGAATTGAATTTTTTTCATTTTGAATGAGTGAGTGAATTCATAGTTTTATTTTTTTTAAATTATGTAAATATCAAAGATGACCTAAATAAGCTAGTCTGGATCTAAGCTATAACGTGCCCCAGTGACAAGCAGCTTGGTGTTATTTTATATAAAAAGTAATTTTTATTTTTCTTATATTAACTGTTTTTAAATATCGTGTAAATATCAAAGGTGACCTAAATAAGCTCGAAGGTGTCGATGAGGCACTAATTAGCTCACGGGAGAACTTTAGAGCTGAGAAGGATGTTTCTTATGACGGGATCCCTCGGTGTTATGCCAGAACTGTATCTAGCATATATGTGAATAAGTTGAAGAAGAATAAAAACATTGCCCGTAAGATTTCACGTCTATTTCCTTTATTGAAATGTTTAATAAGTTTTATATTTAAAGATTTTTTTCAATAATAATAATTTCAGCTAGCGCAATTTCTCTCCGACAGCCTTATAAATTCCAGTAAATAATGTACGGTTAGTTTTCCCCCGATCGTTAGTAGTCAAACAGTATTACATAGCCACCAGGGATGTCTGGCCACATTCCCAAATTCAGCCATTATCACTAATTACGTCTGTTGTTATTTTGCTGCAGTTTGCTAAAATTACACATACACATTCTAAATAAATTAACGTATTATAAAAATCTTGTCTCTCTCCACAGAAATAGGTTTTTGCCATTGCTATAACTTCAGGTCTATTTAAAACACGACCACAAGTAATTTAAATATAACAAACAAAAGATATTTTTAAAATTCTGAGATTAAGAAAAATTCTGCGATTTTTAGCATATATTTATTATTTTCTTGCACACAAATGAATGAAAATCGATTACAAAAAAACTCGAACCCTCTTTGTCGTTTATTTAATGTTTTCTAACCTTGTTTAGTTATGATACAAATAAAAGCAATGCATGGAATAAGCAACATGTATTGAAAAAACAGGTCTATCTGCAAATCATAAGTGCTTTTTTTAATGCTTTTAACCTGTCTCTGTATTTTTCTCGAAAACAGGTTTATAAAACACCAAAAATTTGTTGATGTGCAATGAAATCTTTCCAAGTAAAAAATATGTTGTTTAAAAAACTGTTTTGCTTCTTTTTATTTTCTCGTTGACAAAAATTTATCTACCTAAGACATAAAATAAAAAATAATTTCCAAAACTTTGTTGGAAACGAAACAGAAAACGGGGAACAATTATTTTATCCATTCCAAAAGAACACAACAATTTGTGATCAATACTGCATATTATTTTTATTAGCTTTACGTAAAAAGTGGTATTAATGATTTGTAAAAACTATTTACTTATTGTGTTGCGAATAAAATGACATCATCTCTAAAAAATCTGTTTAAGAACTATTTCCAATAAGTAAAATTAAGAAATTTTTTTTCCTGCGTTTATATTTATTTTCATAAAATACTTTCCAAAACTTTGTTGGAAACGAAACAGAAAACGGGAAACAATTATTTTTATGTATTTCAAAAGAACACAAAAATTTGTGATCAATACTGCATATTATTTTTATTAGCTTTAAGTAAAAAAAAATGGTATTAATGAATTTGTAAAAACTATTTACTTGTGTTGCGAATAAAATGGCATCATCTCCAAAAAATTCTGTTTAAGAACTATTTCCAATAAGTAAAATTAAAAAACAATTTTTTTTTAGCGTTTATTTTCATCATCACATACAATTTATTTCCTAACTCTCGACTTATCTAAGTACTAATATTTTCATGATTATTAAAATAAATACACATTCATAGTTTTTCAAAAACAAAGAATGAAAAAACTTATTGTATATTTTATTTTTTAAAATAAGCTTCCCTGTATCATGTCATGATAAAAATAAAGAACGAAAATAACTTGAAAACATGTTTTTTAAAAAACCTTCCAGTGTGAAGTCACTTAACTTGCTGTAGATTTTTAAAATAAGAGGAAACATTTTTGTCTGTGTTATATCAAATCAGACCTGTTGAAATTTGATGTGATGTAGTATTTTTTATTGAAATAAAGTAATTTGGCGTGCCCAGATTAGGGCACCAATATACAGAAAGTAGGTATTTTCATAATAAATAAAAAGTGTGTAAGTTGTGATTTGCATAATACCTAAATAATATTCTCTAATATACATTAAGGTGTAATTCTGGTAGTTTGTTTTTCATTATTTTTACTGTTAGTCAACTTTTACTTTTTATGTTTCTTTATTTTTGCAAAAGCCATGATTTTTATTATTCATTAAAAAAAACCTTGCATAAATATCATTCATAGGTTTTTCAAAAACAAAAAACGAAAAAACTTATTGTATATTTTATTTTTTTAAATAAGCTTCCCTGTATCATATTATGATAAGGTAATTTTTGTTGTTTTTGTATCACGACCAACCAAGATTTATAAAATGATTAGTATGTTTAAAAAATATTTTTTCTGTTATCGCTACAGCATGGCAGCTATATTTAAAAAATCTCTTGGGCATGTGTGGTACACATAATGTATAAGCTGGAGTATTTTTTTAGTATATTTTTTTCCTGGTTACCACAAATACAGTGTGTTTCACTTCTCGTAAAGACACCCCTGTATATTTTTTATTTGTGGCCGAATTAATTTCAAATTTTTATCAGCCATACAACTCCATAAGGTGACTTTATTCAACACATAAATGCCGTCTAAATCTAAAACGCCGGCCTACTGCGATAAAAAGAAAATGTCAATTTTCGAGAAATCCATAGTAGGCTTAGAGATAGACAAAAATTTTGTTAATGAAAGTTGTTTAGGATCACTTCATATGCCCCTCTGTAAAATTTTGTGAAAATCGGAATATTTTCAAAAAAAAATTTTTGTTTCACTTCTCATGAAGACACCCCTGTATCTTTTTTATTTGTGGCCGAATTAATTTCAAATTTTTATCAGCCATACAACTCCATAAGTTGACTTTATTCAACACATAAATGCCGTCTAAATCTAAAACGCCGGCCTACTGCGATAAAAAGAAAATGTCAATTTTCGAGAAATCATAGTAGGCTTAGAGATAGAAAAAAATTTTGTTAATGAAAGTTGTTCAGGATCAATTCATATGCCCCATGTCGTCTAAATCTAAAACGCCGGCCTTAGAATAATTAAAATTAAAATCTAATTACTTTAATGAGTTTTAACATCTGTCAAGAATATGTCATATAACGAGTTCTTTTTGAATTAAATTGGTGGCCCTGAAAAGGGCCGTTGTTTTTACAGAGAAGACTACTAATAATGAATGATAATATTGTCGGAAAAAAAATACAGATAAAGCAAAATCCGCAGCGTTAGAAAAGTTCAAAAATAAAGAAGTTAATGGTTTTTTTTTACTTATTTATTATATTGGGCCCCTTTCCATTAACCCACCCTCAAGTGTAATACACTTCTCAATCCGTTTTCTGTTATTTATTACAACTCTTCGCAGTTCTTGAGCTGTAACTTCTAAACACGCTTGCCCTTATCCTCTCATAAAGCTGCTCTACATTTTGAGGTCTGGTCATATAAACTTTGTTTTTAATGTGACCCCAAAAATAAAAATCCATTGGAGTGAGATCAGGTGATCTGGGTGGCCAATGTACTAGAGGGCTATTTCGTCCTATCCATCTTTGGGGAAAATGTTCATTCATCCATGCTCTCACTACTACGGAATTGTGGATAGATGCTCCGTCGAGTTGAAAATACAATTGTTCCAAAGGAAAATCAACTATTGCATTCCAAAGATCATTATTTAAAAATTCTAGCAAATTTAACGCATTTATATTTTGAAAAAAGAAAAACGGCCCTATTATTGTTTCGTTAAAAATTCCGCACCACACATTTACCTTCTGGGAATATTGCCTTTTACAATTTATTATCCAATCAGGATTTTCTACTGCCCAGAACCTAGAGTTTTGTGATGACACTACCTCGTTGGTGGAGAAAGTTGCCTCATCCGTGAAAATTACTTTCTTCAAGAAGTCTCTATTGTTTAAATAATTACCTTGGATCCATAAACAATATTCTAGTCTTCTCTCTTCATCACCTTCCTCTAAGGTATGTAAACATTTTGGTTTAAACGGTTGTAGCTTATGGCGTTTTAAACATCTCCAAAGGACCCCGGAACAAAACCCATGAAAATGTTGATTCGGTGGAATCAGCTGAAATTTTGGTAATTTGTGGTTCAAGTCATGCTGATCAAAAGTTCTTATAACATCGAGCCAATCCTATGGACAGTTTTCGAGATACAGCTTGTCAAAGTTGGGTAATTTGCGTCATTTTAGATATTCAAGAACTTTTTACTCCTAAACTATTAACTTTAGCAAAAAATTGAAAGGGTCGAAATATGTTTGTTCTAGTCCAATAAAGCTCAAGAATTTATTTCAGAATTTTTTTATCAATTTTTAGGTTGGGTAAAATATATATATGTCATATTTCGGCATGCTTCGGTGGGATTGACTGAAACTTTGCTATTTTGTAGTTAAAGTCATGCTGATCAAAAATTCCTATTGCACTGAATCTATCCTATGAGTGGTTTTCGCTCCAGGAGTGCCTGAAGGTCTTAACAACGAGGTAACGGGTAATCTATATGTACTTGTTTCTGAATGGCTTCCCAGCGTGTTCTGTACGTGTATGCGTGTGTGTGTGATTATTTTTATCAAAGAACCTGCTCTTACCGGCACTATGTTTCTTATGAGAGCGTTCTCATTGCCAACCAGGGTGATCCCATTTTTTGGTTTCACTTTCTATCTCATTATTTATACTTTTTGTTGTATTTTAATATTTTTTTTTTAGGTTTTAAATATTGAGAACATCCATAGGATTTTCAGGAACAAGGGCTCTGTTTCCAGCATCATGTATCGTTCGAAGAAGAATCATTGATATTTGGATATTTTATGGGATTTTCATGCCGTGCCCAAAAACCATAATACGCTTGTGTTTTCAACGGTTCCGCATCAAACTCATTAAAACTATTTTTCTCACAAACGGTCCATCCTACGACTAAAATGAAAAAGGACATTTTTCGAGTATTTTTAATTAGTGAATGACATTCTTGTACCAAAGTGAAAAAAAAATAAAAGACATAAGAAATAAGTTATAAGAAATAAGAAATAATGGAAAATATCGGCAGCCTCTCTTAATATCACCTGCTTACGGTAAAAAATATTCAAAAAAAAATAATGTAAAAATAATCTTGTATTATTGTTCAATATGCGTATAAAGTCGCGTCTCTGTAAATCAAAAGGTTTCTGAAATATAAAATAATAATCAATTTTTGGGTGCCATTTTCACAGGGCCGCAGCTCAAGGTATTTGCGAACATATTTTTGCATGTAGAATCTTCACCAGAAGTTTGTCATCGATATTTCCGATGAACCCTGTATACACTGGTACATACATACACACAAACGCATGCACGCAGTACACAAACTCGCTGGAAGCCACTCATAAACACGTATACATATATAGATTACCCGTTACCTCGTTGTTAAGACCTTGAGGCACTCCTGGAGCGAAAACCACTCATAGGATAGACTCAGTGTAATGAGAATTTTTGATCAGGATGACTTTAACTACAAAACAGCAAAGTTTCAACCAATCCCACCGAAGCATGCCGGAATATGACATATATATATATTTACCTAACCTAAAAATTGATCAAAAAATTTTGAAAAAAATTCCTGAGCTTTATTGGACTTGAACAAAAATATTTCAACCCTTGCAACACTTTGCTAAAGTTAATAGTTTAAGAGTAAAAAGTTCTTGAGTGTCTAAAACGACGCAAATTATCTAACTTTGACAAGCTGTATCTCAAAAACTGTCCATAGGATTGGCTCGATGTAATAACTTTTGATCAGCGTTACTTGAACTACAAAATACCAAAATTTCAGCCGATTCCACCGAATCAACATTTTCATGGGTTTTGTTCCGGGGTCCTTTTTGATGCCGACAAATTAAGGTCACGAGCCATATTTCGAAGACTAGTAGTGGGTGTGGCGTTAAACGCCGCTAATATAACATTATCATCTCTGTGATTTAGATTAAGATGTACTCTCGGTTTAAGCACATTGCCAGTTGTATTGAACAAGTGACATATTCTTGCTACGGTACCATGGTGTATTGGTTGTCTTAGAGGATGTCTTAAATTAAATTCTTCTGCTGCTTCTCTCGAAGACCGTACATTTTCACCAACTATCTTTATTATTTCAATTTTTTCATCAGTATTTAAAAGTATTCTAACCATTATGAGCAAAGATATGAAATAAGGAAACTTTAGTATGAGTTAAACTATTAAAACAAGAAAAACTAACAAACTCCACAGAAAATAACAACAATCACTTGTGTCATGAAAGCAATGACGAAATAAATAAAACAATACATATTGACAGTTAATTTCACGGCACTCTTAACATTTAAAACAATAAAACCGTCCATGTTTCTAAATTTCTGAGCCGATAAGGAAGAAGGATATGATGGAGAGTTACTCCTCCAGAACAGAGATAACAAAAAGAAAAAAAGAAAAGATATTACATTCAACTTGATATGTAAAAATAAAAAGCCCTTTTAGTGTTTTATTGAATGCTGATTTTTGTTCACAACTTTCATTTGTTAGAAAAAGTTCTCTTTATGTGTTCTCTTTTTTTGAAAATATTCCGATTTTCACAAAATTTTACAGAGGGGCATATGAAGTGATCCTGAACAACTTTCATTAACAAAATTTTTGTCTATCTCTAAGCCTACTCCCTGCCAAAAATTCCACATAGAAACTTATAAAAAAAAAGTGATGCGGTTTTATCGTTCCTATAAGTTATATTAGTATTATACAGACAGGATTTTGTCTGTTTTATTAAGTTTTAAATCGGTTATGAAACAGTAATTCCGAATGAGCTATTTGGAATTATCATTTTGCCCTTTCATGAGTATTTATATGAAATATGCATCAACAAATCTACAGTTTAGTGTCTGCAAATGCACTCTTGCCCTTATATCTGTAAACATATGGAATTACAGATACAACTTTAAAGAGATTCTAAACTTTTCTATAAGTAATATCATAATAGTTTCAGTCCGTCCTTTCTCCGTAATCTATCGTATGTAACACACCATTTATCAACATGTTTTTATTGTAAATTTCAACATTGTCTTTTTATTAGTATTAATGTGGATATACATGTCAACAAATGTACAGTTTCAATTGTATATTTTACAGATGTATTTTTATTGTAAACTTCCATTATGCTTTTTTATTAGTATTAATTTGGATATGCATACCGACAAATGTACAGTTTAAATTGCATATTTCAAATAGAAATACCAATATAGTGGTAAACACAAAATACTGCAAAGTCCTTATTTCCTCGGGTGTTCTTGTTCTAGCCTAGAAGCAATGAATGAGTTAGCAGTGAAAGAGACTGCTTTACTTTTAATTTAACAAACACACGTCAGTTCCTTAGGTCACATTAGATTAGATATGAATTAGCGACACGTATAAGCTCCCTCTACTGGAGCCTGGAGTAAAGTTGCTGCTGAAATTTCTATCAGTTTATACCAGAATGGAGCAGCAAAATGAGTCAAGCCGTATTCATTTGTAAATCCAAACATTTACTTATACCACATCAATGAGAATTTATGAGAGCAGTATCTAATGTAAATCGTGCGGCTTTCCGTGGTTAAATGGCAAGTGTTTCTATAAGAAACAAGCTGCATTTGGTTAGAACAGTTTTGATTTGCAATTTAAGATTACAAATTATAATGTTTGAATAGGGATTTGTGAGATCAGTTTCTATGAGTATTAATGTTTTTCTTCAGTAATATATTAAATGTGTTTTCATTTGTTTGAATGGGTAAAAAGAAAGGTCAGTTTTCAACTGCAATTACAAATACAAGTTTAATCACTTCGAATGGAGTTATATGCGATAAATTTCTAAAAGTATTTATGCTGTTTTCCGAATATAATTGTGATGAGGTTTAATCAGTAACAAATTGTTCACTACTTGTTATGATATGGTCGGAAATTCCAAGTACACATTTAGTATTCCTTCAAGAGGATTGATGAGAGCAGTTTCTACGAGTATCTATTTGTTGTTCCTCTAGTAAATTATATAAGTCTTTATCAGTACAGATTAGGATATAATTTAAATATGAAAATTATATCAGAATAAAGCAACCAAATATATTAAACATTATCTATTTGTAAATCCAGACATTTACTTATACTATCTCAATGAGAATTTATGAGAACAGTATCTAATGTAAAACGTGCGGCTTTCCGTGGTTAAATGGCAAGTATTTCTATAAGAAACGAGCTGCATTAGGTTAGAACAGTTTTGATTTACAATTGAAGATTACAAATTATAATGTTTGAATAGGGATTTATGAGATCAGTTTCTACGAGTATTAATGTTTTTTTTCAGTAATATATTAAATGTGTTTTCATTTGTTTGAATGGGTAAAAAGAAAGGTCAGTTTTCAACTGCAATTACAAGTACAAGTTTAATCACTTCGAATGGGGTTATATGCGATCAATTTCTAACAGTATTTATGCTGTTTTCCGAATATAATTGTGATGAGGTTTGATCAGTAACAAATTGTTCACTGCATGTTACGATATGGTCGGAATTTCCAGGTACATATTTAGTATTACTTCGAAAGGATTGATGATAGCAGTTTTTACGAGTACCTATGTATTTGTTGTGCCAATAGTAAATTATATAAGTCTTTATCAGTATGCATTCGGATCTAATTTAAATATGAAAATTATATCAGAATAAATCAACCAAATATTTTAAACAGTATCTATTTGTAAATTCAGACATTTACTTATACTATCTCAATGAGAATTTATGAGGACAGTATCTAATGTAAAACGTGCGGCTTTCCGTGGTTAAATGGCAAGAGTTTCTATAAGAAACGAGTTGCATTAGGTTAGAACAGTTTTGATTTGCCATTGAGGATTACAGATTATAATGTTTGAATAGGGATTTATGAGATCAGTTTCTATGAGTATTAATGTTTTTTTTTCAGTAATATATTAAATGTGTTTTCATTTGTTTGAATAGGTAAAAAGGAAGCTAAGTTTTTAACTGCAATTACAAATACAAGTTTAATCACTTCGAATGGGGTTATATGCGATCAATTTCTAACAGTATTTATGCAGTTTTCCAAATATAATTTTGATGAGGTTTGATCAGTAACAAACTGTTCACTACATGTTACGATATGGTCGGAAATTCCAGGTACATATTTAGTATTCCTTCAAGAGGATTGATGAGAGCAGTTTCTACTAGTATTTATTTGTTGTTCCTACAGTAAATTATATAAGTCTTTATCAGTATGCATTCGGATCTAATTTAAATATGAAAATTATATCAGAATAAATCAACCAAATATTTTAAACAGTATCTATTTGTAAATTCAGACATTTACTTATACTATCTCAATGAGAATTTATGAGGACAGTATCTAATGTAAAACGTGCGGCTTTCCGTGGTTAAATGGCAAGAGTTTCTATAAGAAACGAGCTGCATTAGGTTAGAACAGTTTTGATTTGCCATTGAAGATTACAGATTATAATGTTTGAATAGGGATTTATGAGATCAGTTTCTGAGTATTAATGTTTTTTTTTCAGTAATATATTAAATGTGTTTTCATTTGTTTGAATAGGTAAAAAGGAAGGTCAGTTTTTAACTGCAATTACAAATACTAGTTTAATCACTACGAATGGGGTTATATGCGATCAATTTCTAACAGTATTTATGCTGATTTTCGAATATAATTGTGATGAGGTTTGATCAGTAACAAATTGTTCACTACATGTTACGATATGGTCGGAAATTCCAGGTACATATTTAGTATTCCTTCAAGAGGATTGATGAGAGCAGTTTCTACGAGTATTTATTTGTTGTTCCTACAGTAAATTATATAAGTCTTTATCAGTATGCATTCGGATCTAATTTAAATACAAAAATTATATCAGAATGAAACCCCAAATATTTTAAAAACTGTTCACCTGTAAATCCAAACATTTAAAGATAATATTTTAATGAGAAAAGTATCTAATGTAACGTGTGCGGTTTTCCGTGGCTAAATTTTAAAATTATTTGCAATAAATAAGCTTTAACGGATTCGAAGAGTTGTCATTTGCATTTCCAAATGAATAGTTTTAATTGTTAAATAGGGATCTATGAGGTCAGTGCAATGTTTCTTTTTTTCAATAAAATGTGTTTTTATTGGGAAAAACACATTACACAAAGACACTCACCTCATAGATCCCTATTTAACAATTAAAACTATTCATCTGGAATTGCAAATTAAAACTATTCAAATCCGTTAAAGCTTATTTGTTAACAATACTTTTAAAATTTAGCCACGGAAAGCCGCACGCGTTACATTAGATACTGTTCTGATTGGTTCTCATTAAAATATATCTTTAAATGTTTGGATTTACAAGTGGATACTGTTTAAAATAGGTTGTTTCATTCTGATATAATTTTTGTATTTAAAGTAGATCCGAATGCATACTGATAAAGACTTATATAATTTACCATTGGAACAACAAATACAAACTCGTAGAAACTGCTCTCATCAATCCTCTTGAAGGAATACTAAATATGTACCTGGAATTTCCGACCATATCGTAACATGTAGGGAACAATTTGTTACTGATCAAACCTCATCACAATTATATTCGGAAAACAGCATAAATACTGTTAGAAATTGATCGCATATAACCCCATTCGAAGTGATTAAACTTGTATTTGTAATTGCAGTTGAAAACTGACCTTTCTTTTTACCCATTCAAACAAATGAAAACACATTTAATATATTACTGAAAAAAAAAACATTAATACTCATAGAAACTGATCTCTTAAATCCCTATTCAAACATTATAGTTTGTAATCTTCAATTGCAAATCAAAACTGTTCTAACCTAATACTTATAGAAACACTTGCCATTTAACCACGGAAAGCCGCACGTTTTACATTAAATACTGTTCTCATAAATTCTAATTTAGATAGTATAAGTAAATGTCTGGATTTACAAATAGATACTGTTTAAAATATCTGGTTGCTTTATTCTGATATAATTTTTATAATTAAATTAGATCCGAATCTGTACTGATAAAGACTTATATAATTTACTAGAGGAACAACAAATACATACTCGTAGAAACTGCTATCATCAATCCTTTCGAAGGAATACTAAATATGTACCTGGAATTTCCGACCATATCGTAACATCCCACTAAACACACTCTGCCACATCCACATTATAGCCACTCACATTTTAGTGGTTTTTGTAAATGGCAAAGCATCACATCACCGTGATGACACTCTTTGGACCGTTTTAGAACGTTCACATTATAACCACTCCCATGTCAGTGGAGATTGGGATGTCCACAATCACCACATCATTTTAATGATACATTTTAAAACGTGGATGTAACTAACTGAGCCACCACTCACTTTGGTATCACCATCTCTTACAAAATAGCGACCACCGCCGGCAGCGCCACTAGTCTAGTACTACTACTGTCATCTCCAGTTTACACTTGTCTGTGTTCTATTAACGACGTTGACGTCAATAAACTTTAGTTTTAATGTTTTTGGTTTTTGTTTGGTAAATATCAACACATTTTTACGAAAAGGTAAGTACCTACTTGTATTAGCTACATTGTTACTATGAAATGTATTCTTATTTTATACCTTGCCTCTTGCCTGTAATTTTCATGTTTGGTGACATATCGAATGACATTAAAATTCAAGGGAAAAAAGCTAATTTATCATTTAACATAATATATTTTGGTTAACACTGGTTATTTATTTTTCAGTTACAGAATACTTTCGAATTCATAATTTAGTTTTTGTACCACATTAGTGTTATAGTCCGGCTGAAAATAAGCCAGCCAATCAAATTGCTGCATTTCTCCCCGGCCTAGTATAAATATATTTGTGACACTGGTGACGGTATCAGTCATTCGCAGTGCACTCTCCACGTCACTTCGAGGCTCGATCATTTTCTTTCTGCCACCGAGGGAGCCCACAGCGGTAACCCCAGCGGGCCCATATTCAATTTCACCACCGAGGGAGCTCCTAGCAGTAACCCCAGCTGGTCCAGTAAATTCTACAATCATTAAATACTGATGAAACCTTTCAAGCACACAGCTTTCACAGCTAGAACAACGACTATATTTGCGAATGACAAGTACTAGTTAGTAAATTAAATTCTAAATCACGCGAATCGCGAGTTAGGGAAAGTTGGCTACCTTACCAGGTGAAACTTAATTTAATATAAGGTATTATTCGATTCGTGTGCCTTAATGAATGAGTGAATCCTTTCTCTTTTCCTATCCTACCAGAGCTGGGCTCAAACCCCCTCAGCTCCAAGGAGGACAAGCCGACTGAAATAATAAATATTCTAAACGAGCATAAGGCCTCGCAACGTCTAATTTATTTCCCACAGTGACTAAATTAAAGTGCTTCTACACCGGACTCAAAGGTAAAGAACCACCACAAACTTTAACCTGGGTAGCGGGGCCATCAGCCTGCAGCCCCAGCTGATCAGACAGTTAGTGCAGTGAACTCTCTGCGGAGGTTCAACCCAAAAAACATTGATCTAGGTCAGGGCCATCCGCCTGCCTGCACTTAGTGACATTCTTGCCAATTGAACTCTCTGCTGAGGTTCAGATCAGGACAAAAGACTTTCTTACTTTGCTAGCCCTCTTCTAGGGAGTCCTCTAGTAACGTAGAGTCAGTGCATAGACTTTAAGCTACGGAGAAGCCAGCCAGCTGAGCAGAAGTGGAATTTATTCATGTACATTTTTTTACAGCCAAGTTGCCGAGTTCCAGCCCTGCAGCAAAGGGGGATCGCTTGTGCCGCGCCGATTACTCACTAACTTGCATTCACCAGGCCTCCAGGTGCCTCGTTGAAGTTGACTCGCGTAATAAGTAGCACAAGCCGTCTTTCCAAATGCACCACTAATAATTCACCAATAAGTCTGTAACTTTTGTATTTCGAAAAAATGTAAACTTTTGTGAAGTGATTTTCCCGTTCTGACGAACGCAGAAAGCATCCCCCAGGCGCACACGGCGCCGAAATCATTATTAAAGAAAATAAATTTTTTCGGGTCACCTCAAAACGCGTTCCGTTGGGGGCCAGAAATTCAGCACCGCCTCGGACGTTCACAATTACGTTTCCGTTGGGGGTCAGAAATTCAGCACCGCTTCGAGCGCTCAACTCACGTTTCCGTTGGGGGCCAGACATTCAGCGCCGCCTCGGACATTTTCAAACAAACAATTTCATGTCAACTACGCTTCGTTGTTTATGAGTACAAGCACTCATATGCATCAGGACTAGTCTCCCAACATCAATTTCGCGGGGTGCGAGAGAATTAATTTTCCTCGCAGCCACAAAGACAATCTTCGACGTACTTTTGAATTTTATCAGAGACAAATTTCGTGGTACTTTCGAATCTCACCAAGACAATTTTCAGCGGACTTTTGAAAAAATTTCGTGTCACTTTCGAATTTTTCTCGGCTTCAGTTTCCAAGTGCGGGCCGCGTTTCATCATGTCGCGCGCCGCCAGCAGCACGGACACTGCCCCCATTCATGTAAGAAGAGATTGGCAAAATCTACAGGAAGATCCAGCCCTTCGATTCTTTTTCCGCGACTTGACACCAAGCCCTCAAACCACTGTAGTGACGAGCCCACTCAGGAGGCAAAACACTCCACCAACACACTCCGGACACGACGTCCAGGACAGGGAACCAGAAGCACGCGTCGGGCGATCTGGGAGGCATGGAAGCCTGACCCACACGGCGAGGCCAGCTCTCTCTCGTCACAGTGCACAAGGAAGCACAGGCCAGGGCCAAGCTGGAGAAATGCAGATGCCGCAAGGTGTAAGCTTCGGGCAGGGGCGTGAAAAGGCATTCTCTTCAGGCCACAGCGAAGCGCCGCCCCAAGAAGTGCACAGCCAGGTGCGTCGGGACGTCAGGGGCGCAGGATTGCGAAGGCTCACCCCGGCGCTCTCACCATCAAACCGAAACCACCCCCCTACGTTTTCCCCCCGCCGAAGACATGTCGCCCAACTCAAGGGGCATTCGAACCAAGCGACCCAACCGGCACAATACCCCCCCAGGAGGGAATCAGACAGGATGAGTGTACATGCACCTGATGATGCATACATTCAAGTTGAAAGGAGAACTGTTACATACAGAGACGTTCAGTATGTACCAAGGGAAGCTATCTACGATGAAAGATACGGTTTTGAAACAAACCAGGACACACAACCACATGACACTCCTCAGAGGCATGGAGCCCAAGGAATGGCAAACACCCAAGATGACTTTCTGGGACTTCAACATGAAACCCCGTGGCGCCCAACAGAAGAACAGGCCTATTATGCCAACATGTTCGAAAACGCACTGCACAAGTTTGGAGAAACGATGCGCAGCACAATGCAAAACAAAAATAGGAAACTATTGATTACCTACAGCGGCTCTGATTATGAGGACCCCTACTACTTCTTAAAAGAAGTAGAAAATCATTTTGAGCGAACACAGCTACACTATGCGGACTGGACGCCTACCGTCGTGGCGCAGCTCCGTGGAGATGCGAAAATCTGGCAAGAAATGTACAGATTAGTACACTTGGACTACGAAAGTTTCCAACGTCGTTTAGTAGAACGATTTAATAATAGGACAATTAGATCGAAACTACGTGCACAACTTTACGGAAGGAAGCAATCCACAGAACCTGTTGAGCTTTTCATATCTCAAAAAATCGCTTTACATAACCGGCTGAACTCAACTGCGGACGACGCCGAGTTAATCGACATAGTAATCGAACTATTACTACCCGAGATCAGGACAGTGCTCAGAGGGGTTTACATAGAAAGCATGGACCACCTCGCCAAAGTCGCCTCTGAAATCGAAACCGATTTAAAGGATACTCGTAAATTACCTGCAAGTATTCCACAAAATACAAGACAAATTAATTCGCAACCACGAGAACCTCGGGCTGTGATACAAGCAGCGCCAAGCACAGACCTCGTACCGCGCCGAGCGGCGCCTGCGCAGACCAGCCAGGCGAGAGCAGATGTAAACAACCCCTCCTACCCATGCAGGCATTGTAGGGGAAACCACTACAATAAAGATTGCCCGCGCCAGCAGCAGTCAGTAGTGGAAGCCACTTCGAGCGGGACCGGTCAACTTGTGCCAGTGAACGGAACAGTGTTAAGGCAAGCAGGAGTGCAGGATATGCCAGCGAATATTAATAACACGGAAATCACGTGCGATAAAATGGAAACGAACGCCAAATTACCGCGAGTGCAGATGAGATTTAATGGGAAGGATGTGTTAGCAGTTCTGGACACAGGAGCAACTTTTACGATCGTTAACAAGAAGCTCCTCGAGCCCCAACAATTGCCAGACACCTCCCGACCTGTACGGCTGGCGAACGGAAGAACAGATACTGCATATGGTCCCGTCAAGTTACCTATGTATATCGGACAACAGCTGTTAGTAGTCGACTCCTATATACTGGAAGAGATGCACGAGCAAATTCTCCTCGGTGCTGATTGGATGCAGACCGAGAAGGCTACTATCGACTATGCGACATGTACCCTGACGTTTGGTACAGAAGGGCGCAGCAGCACTCAGATGCATTTTTCGGGAGAAGCTACTTCGCCGGTTCCCGCGCCGAGCCACCAAACCCTGGATGGGAGCGGTGGAGCGATACCGAAGACATCACGGGCGCATCCGCCCGAGAGGGCAGGAATGTTAACCCTACGGAATATACAGGTGAAGGAGAAGCTCGCAGAGGAGCCCTCTGCCGCGACTCGAACCTCGAACAATATTACACATGCTGGAACTCCGCATAGGACAAAGCCAGACGCCGGACAAAGGATCCCTCTCGCTCTAACTAAGGTCGCTACGATGCCTAGATTGGACTGGGCGGATACTTTGAAAGAACGAATCATACAATACCACCACCACAGCCCGGAACTGAGAGGATTGGCTCTGGTGTGGAGGGAGATTCAAAACATGGACCTAAATACACTTCCTGCTTGGAAACAGGACTTAAAACGGGACTATGTTCTTGAAAGTGATGTGCTGTGGTATGTGCGAAATAATCGTCGAGCTCTGGTAGTGCCGTTCCAAGTGCGGGCGGAAGTGCTGGATGAATATGAGCATTTGAAGCATACAATGTCTCACGGTGAAGTGTCGGAGTACATTAGAACCCGGTACTACTGGCCCGGCATGGCAAACAATATCCGGTCTAGATTGCGCGCAAGTGACCACACCCCAAAAAACGTTAGGCCACCACGTGAGCCGCCCCAGTGCGAACCCAGCGTGTCACGTGTGCGAGGAGGAACCCCGCCGCCCGCGTTGACGACATTAGGAAATTCCACGCGAATAAACCTGCAACCTTCGCCAGAGCAGTTGGATGAAGACGAAGGGGACTTGTTATGGTCCCTCAACGAGTTGAAAATATTGGACGTCCCACCTCCAGTCATGGTGGAAGCACGGCAACAACCGGCATACAACCTGATGGACTCACTTGCCCCAGGCTGGATCCCTGGTTGGGAATGCCTACAGAGCGAACCGGCACCACTGACAGCCCCTCTGTCCGAGTCGAACAGAGCAGCGAGTGGTTCCGTCCCGAATCCCGCCCGGACAGCAGTCCGAGGACGCCTGCGGTCCTACCGCCATTAATGGGTAAGCCCGCCCACATATCTACCGGAGGCATTCGCTCCGAGGCCTTTTGGCCAAATTATTATTTTTCATTACTGGCGCATTCGCCAAATTTTCATTTTATTTCCTATTCTGTCCCTGTAAAGGGAATTATTTTATCCCAATATATATTATTCACTATTATATTATCATTCTAACCTATATAACCACTTTTATTTTATTCTGGTGCAACAGGCATTGCTGCTACACCACCAAATTTTATTCTAAACCCCAGGAGGCATTGCTCCTGCAATTTTTATTAATTTTTCGAAATTACCAGCGCATCCACCATTTATTTTCTAATTTCACCCTGTATAAGGTGAAATTTATTACTTATCATTATTTCAGTATTTTAATACTTACCTTCCACACTTACCTTATTTACTGGCCATTTTACTTTATTTTCGGTTAAAATCCGCCAGTAAACTTCTGTCATCTCATTCGAATTTCAACCTTATCTCTCGAGTTCCCAGTAGGAAACCCTGCTGCGAGCTTCAGCCATCTCAACGCTTCAGTTAACTTCTGTGCAAGTATGTAAACTTGTACATTTCACCCCTCCGTGTGTACGAGTCCGACTTGGGCCAGTGATCTGCCAAGTCGACGTTCAACAGTCCTGTCATGGGATGGGCCAAACCCTGCCCCATGATTCTACGAAAGGGCCAACAATCCCGTCGAGGTTCAGGTTGGAGATGCCTTGCCTCCGAAGGGCCACTTGTGACCACTTCGAACACAACCCGGACGAAGACATCGACACGCGTTTTAACATTGTAATTCCGAAATTATTTACTTTCTGTGCCACTAATTATTTAAGTAAAGTGCCTTATGTACTAAAATTATATTGCAATATATTTACTACATGTTTTGTACTGATAAATATTTAGCTGCGCTCAGATAGGTCAAATATTTTAACTTAGATTTTAAGGTAGTTTTGTATACAAGGTAGCCAAAATTCACCAGTCATTTTGAAAATTAGTACGATCCACTTATCAAGAAAATTTTCAAATTTGTCAAACTCCATTCTCCAATCAGCCCAGTCTGATTTCTATCAAAAAATTCTCTTCCATTTTCAATCGAAACTAGTACAATCAATTTAATCAAGAACGTTTCGAACTTCTCAAACCTCATCAGCCCGGTCAAATTTCAAATTTCGCCGGACAAATTTCTTTCAATTTTCTTTCCAATTTTCTCTCTTCATTTTCAACACTCCCGAAATTTTGCCTTCCCGGCAGGGTGGTGTTATAGTCCGGCTGAAAATAAGCCAGCCAATCAAATTGCTGCATTTCTCCCCGGCCTAGTATAAATATATTTGTGACACTGGTGACGCTATCAGTCATTCGCAGTGCACTCTCCACGTCACTTCGAGGCTCGATCATTTTCTTTCTGCCACCGAGGGAGCCCACAGCGGTAACCCCAGCGGGCCCATATTCAATTTCACCACCGAGGGAGCTCCTAGCAGTAACCCCAGCTGGTCCAGTAAATTCTACAATCATTAAATACTGATGAAACCTTTCAAGCACACAGCTAGACAACGACTATATTTGCGAATGACAAGTACTAGTTAGTAAATTAAATTCTAAATCACGCGAATCGCGAGTTAGGGAAAGTTGGCTACCTTACCAGGTGAAACTTAATTTAATATAAGGTATTATTCGATTCGTGTGCCTTAATGAATGAGTGAATCCTTTCTCTTTTCCTATCCTACCAGAGCTGGGCTCAAACCCCCTCAGCTCCAAGGAGGACAAGCCGACTGAAATAATAAATATTCTAAACGAGCATAAGGCCTCGCAACGTCTAATTTATTTCCCACAGTGACTAAATTAAAGTGCTTCTACACCGGACTCAAAGGTAAAGAACCACCACAAACTTTAACCTGGGTAGCGGGGCCATCAGCCTGCAGCCCCAGCTGATCAGACAGTTAGTGCAGTGAACTCTCTGCGGAGGTTCAACCCAAAAAACATTGATCTAGGTCAGGGCCATCCGCCTGCCTGCACTTAGTGACATTCTTGCCAATTGAACTCTCTGCTGAGGTTCAGATCAGGACAAAAGACTTTCTTACTTTGCTAGCCCTCTTCTAGGGAGTCCTCTAGTAACGTAGAGTCAGTGCATAGACTTTAAGCTACGGAGAAGCCAGCCAGCTGAGCAGAAGTGGAATTTATTCATGTACATTTTTTTACAGCCAAGTTGCCGAGTTCCAGCCCTGCAGCAAAGGGGGATCGCTTGTGCCGCGCCGATTACTCACTAACTTGCATTCACCAGGCCTCCAGGTGCCTCGTTGAAGTTGACTCGCGTAATAAGTAGCACAAGCCGTCTTTCCAAATGCACCACTAATAATTCACCAATAAGTCTGTAACTTTTGTATTTCGAAAAAATGTAAACTTTTGTGAAGTGATTTTTCCGTTCTGACGAACGCAGAAAGCATCCCCCAGGTGCACACGGCGCCGAAATCATTATTAAAGAAAATAAATTTTTTCGGGTCACCTTAAAACGCGTTCCGTTGGGGGCCAGAAATTCAGCACCGCCTCGGACGTTCACAATTACGTTTCCGTTGGGGGCCAGAAATTCAGCACCGCTTCGAGCGCTCAACTCACGTTTCCGTTGGGGGCCAGACATTCAGCGCCGCCTCGGACATTTTCAAACAAACAATTTCATGTCAACTACGCTTCGTTGTTTATGAGTACAAGCACTCATATGCATCAGGACTAGTCTCCCAACATCAATTTCGCGGGGTGCGAGAGAATTAATTTTCCTCGCAGCCACAAAGACAATCTTCGACGTACTTTTGAATTTTATCAGAGACAAATTTCGTGGTACTTTCGAATCTCACCAAGACAATTTTCAGCGGACTTTTGAAAAAATTTCGTGTCACTTTCGAATTTTTCTCGGCTTCAGTTTCCAAGTGCGGGCCGCGTTTCATCATGTCGCGCGCCAGCAGCAGCACGGACACTGCCCCCATTCATGTAAGAAGAGATTGGCAAAATCTACAGGAAGATCCAGCCCTTCGATTCTTTTTCCGCGACTTGACACCAAGCCCTCAAACCACTGTAGTGACGAGCCCACTCAGGAGGCAAAACACTCCACCAACACACTCCGGACACGACGTCCAGGACAGGGAACCAGAAGCACGCGTCGGGCGATCTGGGAGGCATGGAAGCCTGACCCACACGGCGAGGCCAGCTCTCTCTCGCCACAGTGCACAAGGAAGCACAGGCCAGGGCCAAGCTGGAGAAATGCAGATGCCGCAAGGTGTAAGCTTCGGGCAGGGGCGTGAAAAGGCATTCTCTTCAGGCCACAGCGAAGCGCCGCCCCAAGAAGTGCACAGCCAGGTGCGTCGGGACGTCAGGGGCGCAGGATTGCGAAGGCTCACCCCGGCGCTCTCACCATCAAACCGAAACCACCCCCCTACGTTTTCCCCCCGCCGAAGACATTAGGTATACCAATAGGTACAGTGTTGTCTCCATGTCATCCATGCGGCATGCCCCATTTGATATTCGACGAGATTATTAGGTACCTTGTGTGTGCTATCAATTAATTGGTAAAATATAGGTACACTTTTATATTTAAATTTCATTATATTTATAAAAACAGTATAAAAGAGAGATAAATAAAATATAAATATATAGAGAGCATATTTAGGTTATTTTTGATTTAAATACCTACTGATAATTGTTTTCTTACCAATTGACGACAAAATGCAGTCATATTGTATGTTATTTGCTTTATTACCCCTCATTTTATTTTGCTCTAGTATATTAGGTGTTTTCTTTCTACCAACAATCTTAGCTAAGCTAAGTAGTTTTAATGTCACACGCAAACTGTGGTACATACACGAATATTTCACTCATCAGGCGTGACTGAAAAACTACTTAGCTTAGCTAAGATTGTTGGTAGAAAGAAAACACCTATTATTTTAGTACCCTAATCCGAGGATTGTCTAATTATATCTATAGTATAAATACCCTAGTCAAATTAGAACAAATTTCGACGTTTGACGAAAAAAACTGATAAAGTGTTTAAATTTGGCAAATATGTTCATTTAGGCTTACCTACTATTAAACATACTAAAAGTCCCCAGCCCAAACTGTTGCGCTTGAGCCACCATCTTGGAGAAATGGCGGTCCGATTCAGTTTACTGCTTATATCTTTCTAACCATTAGCGATATCGAAATTATGTTTATATACAAAATAAAGCTTATAAAATTCTGTATAAAAAGTGTTATATGCATTTCATCGACACGTTTCAACAATTGTGAATATCACTCGTATATAATAAAAATATATCATTGTATTGTCATAAAATACGGGACAACTTTCAAAATGTCTTTTCTGTCAGTCCGTCTGCCTCTCCGTCTGTCATGTCTCTTGTAAACTAAATAACTTAAAAAAGAAAAGTCTGGTTTTATTGAAATTTGGACAATAAATTAGTGTTAGCTATAAGAAGCCCCAGCAATTTAAAAAAAAATCGATCAGTAAGTACGTTATGATTGTAGGTTTAAGTGACATACTTGCAATTTTAATGATCTCCCGATGATACCATCTTGATTGTCGAAACGTTGGTCAGTATACTGTGCAGTATCTCTGTATTTTTAGCATCTTATCAAAGGTGTTACAACACTCTTCACATGCCTTTTTTTCATAAAATGTTTTATAACCTTTATATTTACTAATCGATTTTTTTCAAAATCAATAGAGTTCTTCCTTTAGTTAACACTAACTTACTGTTCAAATTTCAATAAAATTGGACTCTTCTCTTTTAAATTATCAGACTCACAAAAAGTGTCGTGGGCGAGCGTAGAGACGACTTCAATGTGAATATCAGTCGATATTCCATTGAAGCAACGTCGAGCGCGGTTAGTACTTGGATGGGGTCCCATCTTGGGAAATACAGTGTTCTCGTCCCACCTTCTAGCGACTTGTATATCAGTGTATACGCAGAAGTTACGTAATTTCAGACGAGGATTACGTAGTGGATATACCATCCTTCGGAGGGGATGTAAAGCAGGCGGTCCCTTGTCTATTAAATGTTAGGCAAGTAAAAGATCCCTACTCTTCTTAAGGGAAGAGGTTCGGCAAAATTTCCAGGTTGGGGGTAGCTCGTCTCCTGGCGTAGGTGATAGGCCCTGGTAGCGGGCCGACGTTAAATAGTTAAAAAAAAAAGTGTCGTACAGAAAGACAGATGGACAAACTGACAGACTGACAAACAGATATTCGACGAATATTTTAAAGTTATTGGGAATTCTAGAATTAACATAATAATATGATTTTTTTTTTACGAGTGATTTCCGGTTTAGAAATGTGTTGATCAAATGTAATTTCCTATTTTAGAAGATGATAATAATAGATACGGAAAAATATTATATTACATTTTTTGTAGAGAATTTTATAAGCTTTACTTTTTATTGGAGACTTAATTTCGATTTCTCTAATGGTTAGCGAGATATAAGAAAAAAAAAAACTTAATCTGAGCACCATTTTTTCAAGATGGCGGCGCGAGCATAAGAGATAGAGTTGACGACTTTAAGTATGTTTAAACAGTGGGCCTAAATGAACATCTCTGCCAAGTTTCAAAACTTTAGGTATCAGTTTTTTTCCTCTAGTCCTCCCTATTTAACTGGAATAATTTAGGTACTTATACATTTTTTTCTATTTTAGAATGTTATAATAGACAATTAAAACTATCTTCGTTCGTGGGGCTTCTGGCAGTGGCAGTATAATGAGAGAAAAGATAGTAAGTTTATATAAGTTCTAAAATCTTAGACATTTTGCATTTGAATTTTGTGCAAACTGCTGTTTTTACCAATTTTTTCTGTAACTATAATAAGGCTCTATAAAAAAAATATATTCTTTATTGTTTCATATTGAAATACTCGTTTCGGTAATGAGAAACTTCACCTTCAGTTTTTTTTTTGCTTAATTTTTAATTTAGTGTATACTTAGTGTCATATTTTAAGTCTCATCGAAACTTTATTATTTTGTTAGAGATAGAATTCAAATGGTGTCCACGAATCAAGAGTGATACAAAGTTCAAATAATTTTAGAACCGTATTCTGCATGCCCTGTTAGAATCAAATTTTGAATTCGTATCTTTATTGCTAATTCATGTTTTACAAAATAGTAGTTTATTTTCAATCGTCATCCTTTTTTTTTATATTTTCAGTAGTATCAATGAAGTTGTTCTAAAGATGTAAGATATTAAAATTAAATTTAATTACTTCCACAACTAGTGGAAGTATGGTAACGACAAAAAAATTTTTGAAAATTTTTATTATACAGATAGGCTTAGAATGTCATGAAACGTTGAGATTTTAAATTTGAGCGAAAAAAAAATGTCTGTCTGTCGGTCTGTAACTTTTTTGTGCCCACGTTTACTCTGGAATCGTTTAAGATATTGACTTGAAATTTGGTACACGTATGTACTTTAACGGGATCTGGAACTAGATTATATTTTCATCTTATTCCGTCGAAGGGTTGGGGGGTAAAATGTGGTAACTATGGGGTAGATTGGGGGTAAATCGGTAAATCAAGCAGGTAAGAGTCCATAAAATTGGTATTTAGTGATACAAGAGAACCTAAGGTTTAAAAAAATTTTTTGGCATTAGCCACCCCCATTACCACCTCTACTACATTATTAAAGGAGATGAAAATAAAATTGTGATTTAGTGTGTGTACAAGAACCAAAAGTCTCAAAATATTTTTTCTACTTCATCCACCTCCACTACTACCCCCCTATCACCACCCCCACCCCAGATAGAAAGATCTTGGATAGAAAATCTGGATGTGGAAGTAGTGATTCCTTGGGCAGCGGTTTTTTACTTTAATAACAAAACTAGTGTGTGGTTGAACTTGAAATTACCACTACCAACACTCAACTTTTAACATTATTTTTACTGACATAAATGATACCAAATCTTATTAAACATTTTTAAACTGTGATAATTAATTTTTTATAAATTTTTAGATGTGGTATGAAAAATAATTCCAGCCACAGCAGACTTTGACTATGAGATAATTGTGACACTTAATCCGCTATAGGGATCAAAGAAGATCAAGAAAGAAATAGCTAGGTGAATTTATATTATAAAGCATACCTGTAATCATATCTTGAATATATATAGTTTCGGAAATGTTTGTTTCATTGATCACATCAAATTTATTTAATACTTTTTATATTTTTAAATCTAATTTCTATTATTTTACTTAGAGACATTTTCTGGGACCTCACTTTAGTGAGTAATGTATGTGCTATAAAACGATTAAAATATCTAGGGATATGTGCAAGATTTATAAGCAAATATCAAACGATTATGTATGAACTGCCTTTTTATATATTTTCCGAAATCTCAAGAAAAATTTAAGGAAAAGGTAAGTAAAGCGAATGTGAAATATACTTTTTTGTGTAAAATTTCAGCAATATCAGGCTACTTTGATGAAATGTTTTGTTTGAAGTAAGCCATTAAAATAAAAATGAATTGTAAATAAATTATGTTGCTTTATAATGTATATTATAACAACTTGAATGTTACCGCTGAGTTAATTTTAAAATAAATGAAAAGAATCTATTTTGCAACAAATAAATCTTCTTTTATATTACGAAAAAAATAACTCAATGAAATAACGATGAAAGATTTATATTTATACCCGGCTCCAATATAAAATGATTAATTTTGAATAAAGTATGTTTCCTCATATTGAATTTTTTATTGTTTTTAATCGAAAAAAATTATTTCATCAAAGTCGGCTGACGTTTTATACTTGATGTGTGATTTTACATTCTGAACAACTTTTCTCTTTATTTTTTTTCATTTAGAAAAATAAAGGTGTACTTATTTCTTAAATATTTGTTTACAAATCACCCTGTATATCTAAAATTATATTCTCATATACAGCTAATTATATATGTAACTATATTATGCTACGGGAATAACTTTAGGTATGCAGGAGGATTTTGAAACAAATATTTAAGAAATAATAAGTTCACCTTTATTTTTCAAAATGAAAAAAAAAATGAGAAAAGTTTTTCAGAATGTAAAATCACACACAAGGTATAAAATGTCAGCCGACTTTAATGAAATAATTTTTTTCGATAAAAAAACAATAAAAAATTCAATGAGGAAACATAATTTATTCAAAAATTCATCATTTTTTGGAGCCGGATATAAAATATTAATCTTTAATCAGTGATTTTTAAGTTTCAATTGAGCTATTTTTTCGTAATATAAAAGTAGATTTATTTGTTGCAATATAGATTCTTTTTATTTATTTTAAAAGTAAGTGGGCGGTAACATTCAAGTTGTTATAATATATATTTTTTGTACACAATATGATCATATCTATATCACAAATGAGTGGTACTGATGTGGCTGAAAAGTGGAAAATAAGTAAGTCACTTTTGACGACGTGGCTGAGTGCGGCCGTTTAGCGTCACTGTGATGGCATTTCCACGTGGTTGCAAACAAGAATGACGACGTCACTGTTGCAAAAACCACATCATTATGATGTTAAAATGATGTGGATTGGTTTGCTGGGATGTAGTGAACAGTTTGTTACTGATCAAACCTCATCACAATTATATTTGGAAAACTGCATAAATACTGTTAGAAATTGATCGCATATAACCCCATTCGAAGTGATTAAACTTGTATTTGTATTTGCAGTTGAAAACTGACCTTTCTTTTTACCCATTCAAACAAATGAAAACACATTTGATATATTACTGAAAAAAAACATTAATACTCATGGAAACTGATCTCATAAATCCCTATTCAAACATTATAATTTGTAATCTTCAATTGCAAATAAAAACTGTTCTAACCTAATGCAGCTCGTTTCTTATAGAGACACTTGCCAGTTAACCACGGAAAGTCGCACGTTTTACATTAGATACTGTTCTCATAAATTCTCATTGAGATAGTATAAGTAAATATCTGGATTTACAAATAGATACTGTTTAAAATATTTAGTTGCTTTATTCTGATATAATTTTCATATTTAAATTAGATCCGAATCTGTACTGATAAAGACTTATATAATTTACTAGAGGAACAACAAATAGATACTCGTAGAAACTGCTCTCATCAATCCTCTTGAAGGAATACTAAATGTGTACTTGGAATTTCCGACCATATCATAACAAGTAGTGAACAATTTGTTACTGATTAAACCTCATCACAATTATATTCGGAAAACAGCATAAATACTTTTAGAAATTAATCGCATATAACCCCATTCGAAGTGATTAAACTTGTATTTGTAATTGCAGTTGAAAACTGACCTTTCTTTTTACCCATTCAAACAAATGAAAACACATTTGATATATTACTGAAAAAAAACATTAATACTCATAGAAACTGATCTCATAAATCCCTATTCAAGCATTATAATTTGTAATCTTCAATTGCAAATCAAAACTGTTCTAACCTAATGCAGCACGTTTCTTATAGAGACACTTGCCAGTTAACCACGGAAAGCCGCACGTTTTACATTAGATACTGTTCTCATAAATTCTCATTGAGATAGTATAAGTAAATATCTGGATTTACAAATAGAAACTGTTTAAAATATTTAGTTGCTTTATTCTGATATAATTTTCATATTTAAATTAGATCCGAATCTGTACTGATAAAGACTTATATAATTTACTAGAGGAACAACAAATAGATACTCGTAGAAACTGCTCTCATCAATCCTCTTGAAGGAATACTAAATGTGTACTTGGAATTTCCGACCATATCATAACAAGTAGTGAACAATTTGTTACTGATTAAACCTCATCACAATTATATTCGGAAAACAGCATAAATACTTTTAGAAATTAATCGCATATAACCCCATTCGAAGTGATTAAACTTGTATTTGTAATTGCAGTTGAAAACTGACCTTTCTTTTTATCCATTCAAACAAATGAAAACACATTTAATATAGTACTGAAAAAAAAAACATTAATACTCATAGAAACTGATCTCATAAATCCCTATTCAAACATTATAATTTGTAATCTTCAATTGCAAATCAAAACTGTTCTAACCTAATGCAGCTCGTTTCTTAAAGAAACACTTGTCTTTTAATCATGGAAAGCCGCATGAATTACATTAGATACTGTGCTCATAAATTCTCATTGATGTGATATAAGTAAATGTTTGGATTTACAAATGGATATGGCTTGACTCGTTTTGCTGGTCAATTCTGATATAAACTGATAACTATTTCAACAGCAACTTTATCTAACTCTTATAGAAACTTATTGACCATATAGGTTCTCATAGATACTTATTAATTTTTGATAATTTTCAATACAGGGCTATGATTTCTCGAAAATTAACATTTTCTTTTTATCGCAGTAGGCAGGCGTTTAGATTTAGACGGCATTTATGTGTTGAATAAAGTCACTTTATGGAGTTGCATAGCTGATAAAAATTTGAAATTAATTCGGTCACAAATAAAAAAGATACAGGGGTGTCTTCACGAGAAGTAAAACAAAAAATTTTTTTTGAAAATATTCCGATTTTGACAAAATTTTACAGAGAGGCATATGAAGTGATCCTGAATAACTTTCATTAACAAAATTTTTGTCTATCTCTAAGCCTACTAAGATTTCTCGAAAATTGACATTTTCTTTTTATGGCAGTAGGCCGTCGTTTTAGATTTAGACGGCATTTATGTGTTGAATAAAGTCAACTTATGGAGTTGTATGGCTGATAAAAATTTGAAATTAATTCTGCCACAAATAAAAAAGATACAGAGGTGTCTTCACGAGAACTGAAACAAAAATTTTTTTTTGAAAATATTCCGATTTTCACAAAATTTTACAGAGGGGCATATGAAGTGATCCTGAATAACTTTCATTAACAAAATTTTTGTCTATCTCTAAGCCTACTATGATTTCTCGAAAATTGATATTTTCTTTTTATCGCAGTAGGCCGGCGTTTTAGATTTAGACGGCATTTATGTGTTGAATAAAGTCGTCTTGGACTTGTATGGCTGATAAAAATTTGAAATTAATTCGGCCACAAATAAAAAAGATACAAGGGGTCTTCACGAGAAGTGAAACACACTGTATGTTGGTTATATTTTTTTTGAGATTTCAAAGCTTGTTTATGTTTCTGAAACTAAAATACAGGGTGTTAAAACGATATATAAGAATAAGCCAGTGTTTTTACTAAAAAATTTATTGACATAAATTATAAATAATTATATAAACATTCTAGAACCGATTATTCTTTTTCCACTGTAGTCTTCAATATATTTAGGGTTAATGATCACCATTATCACATACTGGTTCTTCTTCTTCTGAGTCAATCTCTCGTTTAAATAGATGATATTTTTCAACAATATCAAGCGGTAAAAATCTCCTAATCTCGAACAAATATGCTGTCAAGCTTTGTGCAGTTATATCTCTGCAAAGTTCATTTATGCTGATTTTATCATTCAGATGTTCATGACATTTATTTAGGGTTATGTCATATTGTTCTTTGAGCTGTTGTAGATATGAATTATCAAACCAACCGCCACCGTAAATGCTCTCATAATCAGCATCCCACCTCGAATCTCGAAATTTTTCTTCTAGCACCCTATTGCACTTTTTAAATCTGTCGGGTCTTCGTACGTTCTATACATTATATATTATTAACTAGATTTTAACAAACGCAGACAGTAACTATAGAAAATATAAAAATATGTTGTTTATATATAAGTTAGAATGTGCAGAAATCAATCAAAATTCCACCAATTTGTTACGTCACTGTACTTTCACAACTCTTAATCGAGTTTTAATCACCCAAAAATTCTACCAATTTGTTGCGTCACTACACTTTCCAAAAGCAGCGGGGAATTCCAAAAATCCGCTGGGGTTTTTCCAAGGGTAATTAAAGACGATTAGGTTAACGACTTAATTACCTCATTAGCGTTAATGACCTAATTAACTTTATCACCTAATCAACTTTCACTTTTCAAGGTTACCCGTCATCTAGAGCTGCAGCACTCGTTTCGGATGGTTATTGACTTGAGTGGACTCTTAGATATAAACAATCGGCCGATCTTAAATATGGTTTACTTTTTCTAGCACCCTGTACACCACAACTCTTCTTACTGTAGGTATTTGAATACATATTTATCACGTTTCTTGAAAAAACTTATCGAATACTGGATACGCACCACCGTTTGAATACGTATTTACTACGTTTTCTTGAAGACTTGTTGAACACTGAATACTAGTTGCTCAAGATTGCGTGTTTTTTATATTAAGAAAACGGATCTTAATCGAGCTTTAATCACCCAAAATATTCCACCAATTTGTTGCGTCACTGTACTTTCACAGTGCTCGGCACAGACCGTTGGGCCTTTCCCAGGTCCACGGGGTATTTTCAAAGTCAATGACCTAATCAACTTTCACTTTTCAAGGCTTTAAAGGCTCGGTCATTAAGTTAAATCAACTTTCACTTTTTCAAATCAACTTTCACTTTTCAAGGTTAACAAGGTAATTAAAAACTCATTAAGAAAGTGGCCACACTTCTACTGTAGTGCAATAAAGTATTATTATTATTATTATTATAAACGTATATATATGATAACACACTTAGTGGTCGTGGTACTCATTGACAAATGCCGCCATGTTTTTTCTTGAACTTCGCTGAATTACTGAACGAACGGCAGATGGTAGTTCTCATATTTCAGCAACAAATCCAGAATAATTTTAAAGTAGTAGACAAGGTGGAAGATATGATCAACAGGCTTTTATAGTGACTTTGAATAACAAACACAAAATTTGTAATATAAAATACCTAGATAATGAGGATTAGCATTTATGGGGCATAAAGACGATCCAGCTGCCGGGACCCGACATTGTCGGTACGTTTTAAAGAAAATTGGAATTCCAGCGGACCAGTTCACTTTTACGAATGAGTTCAAAGCATGCCGACAAAGCTGGCTCCCTGCCGCTGGATCGTGTTGTTATAATTGACTACACACTTATTAAGCGTGTAAGAAATCTCGGCATCTTTGGCGGTGCGGTGAAGATCAAAAACGCCGACATTTTTTACACGCATAATAAGCCTGTAGTCAACTATACCAGTATTATTTACTGTTCATTTATAGCTGTAAATAATTATTATTTTTTGTAACATGAACAAATGAGTTGAAAATTCAGTCAAAACACAATAAAAGTGATAATATAAGACATTAACTGTCAAGCACTAAGAAGATATAAGAAATTACCATGCTTAGAAAACTAATTCGAGACAACTTACATCATATGCCGCTGTATGCGACTGTTTACAAACAGTCGCGAGATTTTACAGGGTTCATAGCAATTTTTCAAACTTAAATTCCTTGACTTTCCAGATTTTCCCGGGACTCTTGGAAGGTTTTCTCCAGGCCTAATAACTGATGAGCATTGCTGGAAGTATAATTTGTAGTTTTATAACTTGAGAATTAAAAATTTTCAATTCCCTTTTTATGAAAATTATTAAAATTCCCTGATTTTTCAATAAATTTTCTAAATTCCCTGACTTTTCCAGGTTCTCCAGGTCGCTATGAACCTCTTTATATGGACAACAGGCAAGGAAAATTATTCGTTAGCTTCTAAATTGCAAAATCGAGATTTTTCGATATTATACGATTCAATACGAACTCGTTATTGCCACTTATTGTCGTTTATTGCCCCATATTGCCAGTTATTCTCAAGTATTGCTTTTAATTGCCATATATTACTCTTTATTGCCACTTATTTCCTATATATTGCCAACGATTTGTACAGTATAGACCTTTTCATCATAAGCGCGCGCATGTGCTGCCGCTATGTTTGTTTGCGGGAACTATGAAATATTCGGACACTTGGTTGTCAAAATGGCTGGACCGATATCATGTTTCTACATTAATTTAGACGAAAGTGTGATGGACGGTGCAAAATTAGTACACAACATTGTGGAAGAACACACTTGTTCTCAATTAAGGCGCTAGTTCAAGTATCCTGGCCGTAAAATGACTGGAAGCAATAAAAAACTGGTTGCAAGCTTAGAATTCAACTATCAACTTATCAATTTATATACAAGTGCATTAAAAGAAAACAAATGTCCCTGTCAAAAAAATCTCATCAATCCGTATTGAAAATTATCAAAAATTAATAAGTATCTATGGGAACCTATATGGTCAATAAGTTTCTATAAGAGTTAGGTAAAGTTGCTGTTGAAATTGTTATCAGTTTATATCCGCATTGACCAGCAAAATGAGTCAAGCTATATCCATTTGTTAATCCAAACATTTACTTATACCATATCAATGAGAATTTATGAGCACAGTATCTAATGTAATTCGTGCGGCTTTCCGTGATTAAAAGACAAGTGTTTCTTTAAGAAACGAGCTGCATTAGGTTAGAACAGTTTGGATTTGCAATTGAAGATTACAAATGATAATGTTTGAATAGGGATTTATGAGATCAGTTTCTATGAGTATTAATGTTTTTTTTCAGTTAAATATTAAATGTGTTTTCATTTGTTTGAATGGGTAAAAAGAAAGGTCAGTTTTTAACTGCAATTACAAATATAAGTTTAATCGCTTCGAATGGGATTATATGCGATCAATTTCTAAAAGTATTTATGCTGTTTTCCGAATATAGTTATGATGAGGTTTAATCAGTAACAAATTGTTAACTATTTGTTATGATATGATCGGAAATTCCAAGTACACATTTAGTATTCCTTCAAGAGGATTGATGAGAGCAGTTTCTACGAGTATCTATTTGTTTTGTTCCTATAGTAAATTATATAAGTCTTTATCAGTACAGATTCGGATTTAATTTAAATATGAAAATTATATCAGAATAAAGCAACCAAATATTTTAAACAGTATCTATTTGTAAATCCAAACATTTACTTATACTATCTCAATGAGAATTTATGAGAACAGTATCTAATGTAAAACGTGCGGCTTTCCGTGGTTAAATGGCAAGAGTTTCTATAAGAAACGAGCTGCATTAGGTTAGAACAGTTTTGATTTGCAATTGAAGATTCAAAATTATAATGTTTGAATAGGGATTTATGAGATCAGTTTCTATGAGTATTAATGTTTTTTTTTCAGTAATATATTAAATGTGTTTTCATTTGTTTGAATAGGTAAAAGAAAGGTCAGTTTTCAACTGCAATTACAAATACAAGTTTAATCACTTCGAATGGGGTTAGATGCGATCAGTTTCTCAAAGTATTTATGCTGTTTTCCGGATATAATTGTGAAGAGGTTTAATCAGTAACAAATTGTTCACTACATGTTATGATATGGTCGGAAATTCCAAGTACACATTTGGTATTCCTTCAAGAGGATTGATGAGAGCAGTTTCTACGAGTATCTATTTATTGTTCCTCTAGTAAATTATATGTCTTTATCAGTAAAGATTCGGATCTAATTTAAATATGAAAATTTATATCAGAATAAAGCAACCAAATATTTTAAACAGTATCTATTTGTAAATCCAGACATTTACTTATACTATCTCAATGAGAATTTATGAGAACAGTATCTAATGTAAAACGTGCGGCTTTTCGTGGTTAAATGGCAAGTGTTTCTATAAGAAACGAGCTGCATTAGGTTAGAACAGTTTTGATTTGCAATTGAAGATTACAAATTATAATGTTTAAATAGGGATTTATGAGATCAGTTTCTATGAGTATTAATGTTTTTTTTCAGTAATATATTAAATGTGTTTTCGTTTGTTTGAATGGGTAAAAAGGAAGGCCAGTTTTGAACTGCAATTACAAATATAAGTTTAATCACTTCGAATGGGGTTATATGCGATCAATTTCTAACAGTATTTATGCTGTTTTCCGAATATAATTGTGATGAGGTTTGATCCGTAACAAATTGTTCACTACATGTTACGATATGGTCGGAAATTCCAGGTACATATTTAGTATTCCTTCAAGAGGATTAATGAGAGCAGTTTCTACGAGTATTTATTTGTTGTTCCTACAGTAAATTATATAAGTCTTTATCAGTATGCATTCGGATCTAATTTAAATACAAAAATCATATCAGAATGAAACCCCAAATATTTTAAACAGTGTCCACCTGTAAATCCAAGATAATATTATAATGAGAATCCATCACAACAGTATCTAATGTAACGTGTGCGGTTTTCCGTGGCTAAATTTTAAAATTATTTGCAATAAATAAGCTTTAACGGATTCGAACAGTTTTGCATTTCCAGATGAATAGTTTTAATTGTTAGGGATCTATGAGGTCAGTGTAATGTTTTTTTTTTCAATAAAATGTGTTTTTATTGGAAAATAAACATTACACAAAGACACTGATCTCATAGATCCCTATTTAACAATTAAAACTATTCATCTGGAATTGCAAATTAAGACTGTTCAAATCCGTTAAAGCTATTTATTAAAAATACTTTTAAAATTTAGCCACGGAAAGCCGCACGCGTTACATTAGATACTGTTCTGATTGGTTCTCATTAAAATATATCTTTAAATGTTTGGATTTACAAGTGGATACTGTTTAAAATATTTGGTTGTGTCATTCTGATATAATTTTTGTATTTAAAGTAGATCCGAATGCATACTGATAAAGACAAATTTTCTATTGGAACAACAAATACATACTCATAGAAACTGCTATCATCAATCCTTTCGAAGGAATACTAAATATGTACCTGGAATTTCCGACCATATCGTAACATGTGGTGAACAATTTGTTACTGATCAAACCTCATCACAATTATATTCGGAAAACAGCATAAATACTGTTAGAAACTGATCGCATATAACCCCATTCGAAGTGATTAAACTTGTATTTGTAATTGCAGTTGAAAACTGACCTTTCTTTTTACCCATTCAAACAAATGAAAACACATTTAATATACTTATTACTGAAAAAAAACATTAATACTCATAGAAACTGATCTCATAAATCCCTATTCAAACATTATAATTTGTAATCTTCAATTGCAAATCAAAACTGTTCTAACCAAATGCAGCTCGTTTCATATAGAAACTCTTGCCATTTAACCACGGAAAACCGCACGTTTTACATTAGATACTGTCCTCATAAATTCTCATTGAGATAGTATAAGTAAATGTCTGGATTTACAAATAGATTCTGTTTAAAATATTTTGTTGCTTTATTCTGATATAATTTTCATATTTAAATTAGATCCGAATGCATACTGATAAAGACTTATATAATTTACTATTGGTACAACAAATACATACTCGTAGAAGCTGCTATTATCAATCCTTTCGAAGTAATACTAAATATGTACCTGGAATTTCCGACCATATCGTAACATGTAGTGAACAATTTGTTACTGATCAAACCTCATCACAATTATATTCGGAAAACAGTATAGATACTGTTAGAAATTGATCGCATATAACCCCATTCGAAGTGATTAAATTTGTATTTGTAATTTCAGTTGAAAACTGACCTTTCTTTTTACCCATTCAAACATATGAAAACACATTTAATATATTACTGAAAAAAAAACATTAATACTCATAAAAACTGATCTCATAAATCCCTATTCAAACATTATAATTTGTAATCTTCAATTGCAAATCAAAACTGTTCTAACCTAATGCAGCTCGTTTCTTATAGAAACACTTGCCATTTAACCACGGAAAGCCGTACGTTTTACATTAGATACTGTTCTCATAAATTCTCATTGAGATAGTATAAGTAAATGTAAAGACTTATATAATTTACTAGAGGAACAACAAATAGATACTCGTAGAAACTGCTCTCATCAATCCTTTTGAAGGAATACTAAATGTGTACTTGGAATTTCCGACCATATCATAACAAGTAGTGAACAATTTGTTACTGATTAAACCTCATCACAATTATATTCGGAAAACAGCATAAATACTTTTAGAAATTAATCGCATATAACCCCATTCAAAGTGATTAATCTTGTATTTGTAATTGCAGTTGAAAACTGACCTTTCTTTTTACCCATTCAAACAAATGAAAACACATTTAATATATTACTGAAAAAAAACATTAATACTCATAGAAACTGATCTCATAAATCCCCATTATAATTAGTAATCTTCAATTGCAAGTCAACCTAATGCAGCTCGTTTCTTATAGAAACACTTGCCATTTAACCACGGAAAGCCGCACGTTTTACCTTAGATACTGTTCTCATAAATTCTCATTGATGTGGTATAAATAAATGTTTGCTGCTCCATTCTGGTAGAAACTGATAGAAATTTCAGCAGCAACTTTACTCCAGGCTCCAGTAGAGGGAGCTGTATACGTGTAGCTAGTTCATATCTAATCTAATGTGACCTAAGGAACTGAAGTGTGTTTGTTAAATTAAAAACAAAGCAGTCTCTTTCACTGCTAACTCATTCATTGCTTCTAGGCTAGAACAAGAACACCGAGGAAATAAGGACTTTGCAGAATTTTGTGTTTACCACATTATTAGTATTTCTATTTGAAATATGCCATTTAAACTGTACATTTGTCGGCATGCATATCCAAATTAATACTAATAAAAAAGCAAAATGGAAGTTTACAATAAAAATACATCTGTAAAATATACAATTGAAACTGTACATTTGTTGACATGTATATCCACATTAATACTAATAAAAAACAATGTTGAAATTTACAATAAAAACATGTTGATAAATGGTGTGTTACATACGATAGATACTGGAAAAAGGACGGACTGGAACTCTTATGATATTACTTATAGAAAAGTTTAGAATCTCTTTAAAGTTGTATCTGTAATTCCATATGTTTACAGATATAAGGGCAAGGGTGCATTTGCAGACACTAAACTGTAGATTTGTTGTATATTTCATATAAGTACTCATGAAAGGGCAACATGATAATTCCAAATAGCTCATTCGGAATTACTGTTTCATAACCGATTTAAAACTTAATAAAACAGATAAAATCCTGTCTGTATAATACTAATATAACTTATAGGAACGATAAAACCGCATCACTTTTTTTTTATAAGTTTCTATGTGGAATTTTTGGCAGGGGTGTTTAGTCTACAATATGCTTAATAATATTCTTCGTGTAGTAATTGATAATGCAGTAAAAATATTTTGTTTTTTTACGAAAATGTAGGGTCAAAAATGCAATTGAAAATGAGGTTTTTTGTCGATCCTTTTGTGGATAAAGCTGGCTCCTTTTTTTCAAGTTTTTCAAATAGGTAAACATTAAACCAGTAAACATTAATGTAACTTTACCTCTCTGAGAGGTAAGATTAATAGAACATTTTTATATAAAATATTTTACATAATTTTACATAGCATATACATAAAATAATATCATATTTAAGTCAACATATTAATTTAATTACTTATACACAAGTTTACATATTTGCTACATAATTTTACTTAAAAATGTTTACCTACTTCATTTTACGACATCGAAGTCATGGAACGCTCACGCTCACGCAGCACGCCAGTGTAAAATGATGTAAAATCTAACGTTTGTGTTTCTTGATCATTTTTGTGAAAAATTGTGGATGATGTCTTTTAATAACTTTGACGCAGACCTGTGAACCATAAAGCGTTGTGACTTTTTTAAATATTATTTTATTTGGATGTTTTATTAGTGTAGAGGTTAGGCGCAAACATAAATATGCCCTCTTGTTTGCGAATTTGTTGGAGGTGCACCATTTTCCAGTAAATGACCCAAAAGTAAGTTTGTGTTGTACCGTTTTTATAAAGATATTTATTTAAATGAAACGTAATCTTTTTATAGGTTAGAATTATTTCACGGGCAATCGTTATTCTCGACAGACAATAATTATTACATGGATTTTGTTACACAAAAGCTGTATGTTGGTGCTGTTCCCACATTATTAAGTTCAACTGAATCCAGCGTAAGAAGTTGTAATTCAAGGAAACCCAGATCTTAATAGTGACCAAAAGCTTTTGCGAAGTACTATGCATAGGTATGGTTATTGTTTACCGACATCTTATAGCACCTACTTTGTGTTCGTTATTGTATTGTACATATATAAAATACTTCAGAAAAATTAGATCAGAACCTTAGGACAAAACCATTGCCCCTTTTTAGGGGATAAAGGGGGTGGTAACCAAAAACTGATAAATTTTTTTTTTATATCAGAATCGGTTTCAACATGTTAAAAAACAGGATTAGATGGTTCTGATCAAAAGTGCAGCCCTTTTTTTTGTTGTCTTGTGATTAATGATATTGCTTGTATCGCCATTAAAAAAATTAATTTGATCATTATAAAACTACGAAGAAAACTAGAATTGTCTGAACCTTTATGGTTAATTTCGTTGCAATAAATTAAGACAATTATGATTTGTCATTATATTTCAAGCCTCGTTCTTCGAGATTACACTAAACATAGTACCTCAACTTCTTACTTGTGATGCCACGAATTTTTAAAGCCTTTCTGATAAATGTAAACAATCTCCCTTCGCTCCCTTGTCTGGCTCCTCTGCGCCCTGTTCTTCATAACTTAATTTCGTGCGGGTGATGTCACACGTGTTAGACTAACACTGTTAGTAGATATTAATAATCAATCGAAGTTATTTCAAAAATAATTAGTGTAATGGGTAATAAAAGGAAGTCTTCAACGAAAACGTTTAATAGTGTTTTTAAAAAGATTAAAAATATTAGAAGATAAGGTTAAAGTGCAAAACATACGCCAGCAGAAAAAATCGCGTCGTATTGTACGACCATAAAAATATGCTTCTGGTAGAATTAAATCATCTTATATCAAATGGCTCTCGGTGAATGTAATAGTATAATATAATTTAATATTTACACAAAAAAAGCTTAAGAAACAGTAACAAGTTCGAAAATTGAATCGTTGATTGTTTACTTTTCAGTGGCGTTAATTAACAATTTGTTTATATGACTGTTAAAGAAACTACCTTTATCATGGGATTCTCACAAGATTGATGCACTCGTCTACAACTTATGCATGAAAAAAGTACTGCTTTACACACTTGTTGCATAAATAAGTAGGTATTTTAAAATTATTTAAAACAATTTTTTGGCAATTATTTAACAAATGCATTTTTTCACGCTTCACGGCTCCTAATTGGCGTAGAAAACCGCGTTTTTTTAAATTGTTTCTTTTTTGTGATCTTTTGAAGCATTCTAATAATTTTTAATTGTTTCATTCTGAGAAAAAGAATTCTACGAAAGCTCTGAAGGGTCACATTATAATTTTTTTTAAAGTTGAAATTTCAACTTTTTTCTTGAAATTTCAACATTTTAAAAAGTTGAAATTTCAACTTTTTTTCCTGAAATTTCAACTTTTTTTTCTTGAAATTTCAACTTTTTTCTTGAAATTTCAACATTTTAGAAAATTGAAATTTCAACTTTTTTTCTTGAAATTTCATCTTTTTTACTGATGAGATTTCAACATTTGCTGCTGATACTGCAGTCTCAACTCAGTGTTGCCAGATCTACTGTTTTGCAACTTGGTCTACTGTTACACTGTTCTTGGGCGGATATCTACTTCATTTTTAAAATAATGGGAAGAGGAAAAATTTTAAATGTGCTAGTATAAAATTAAATAACCATAACCCTGAGCTCTGTCTTCATGCGATCTAATTTGCTGACAATAGTGGTAATCATGACCTTCAAACACAAATAAAATATGGTTAGTTGATTAAGTGCTTTTATACATTATTAAAAATGAAACTGAAATTTTAAAAGTAGATATGCCAAGTGCGGACAATTTTCAGAAAATCGGGGCAGCTACTTTACATTTTAATTTTTATCATTATATTTTCTAGTTAAGTAAGTTACAGACATACAATAAACTTCAATTAGTTAATAGTTATTAATTATATAAGGGAATTAACATTAACAAGCCTTTAATCTATGAGAAAAAATGTGCACTCGAGGCGCAGCCGAGAGTCACATTTTTTCGAGTAGATTGAAAGGCTGTTAATCCCCGAATGTAATTCAACGTTTTATCCACGACCACGACCAAATTAGGAGCGTGAAAGCCGTATGAGAACAGGTGAAAAAATCTGATTTTGAAAAACGTCAGATTTGACAAGTTTATTTTGACAGAATCTTTTGATTTTGAGAAAAAAATAGAAGGTCTTTGAATCGTTTCTATGACATGAGTTTGTTTATTAGTTGACAAAAGTGAAAAAATTTGCAAAGTCGACAGAAAAAATGTGTGAGAATGCTGATAATTTCTTCATTCCAGCTGGAATCATGCAAGAAGCCCAAGAAGCAGCATTACGTCTGTTATTAGCGAATAGCAAGAAGATCATTATTGATATAAATGTTAATGTTAATATTAATAATAATTCTAAATAAAATTCTATAAAATCGAAGAATTATGAATTCTAATCCACTAGTGTATTAAAGGGCCTTTAATCCACGGAAAATAGACGTATTATACCTTCCTAATATAGTGGTCGTGGATAAAAGCTATTTTTTATTTTTATCGTAAACAGATAATCTCCAAAAAAAGGCGATATGATGTACTTTTTCTTGAAATTTGAACATTTTAAAAAGTTGAAATTTCAACTTTTTTCTTGAAATTTCAACTTTTTTCTTGAAATTTCAACTTTTTAAAATGTTGAAATTTCAAGAAAAAAGTTGAAATTTTAAGAAAAAAGGTTGAAATTTCAACTTTAAAAAAAAATTATGATGTGACCCTTCAGAGCTTTCGTAGAATTCTTTATAAAAAATTTAAAATGATTTTAAATAGTTTTAAAAAAATGTGTTAACACCACTGAAGAGTAGGAGGAAAATCTACATTCTAAAACAAATTGTTCTATGACTTGATGCACTTAAACAGTCGGTTCAATTTTCAACTTTGTTATTGTTTTTTTGGCGTTATTATAAACATTCCCACTTGAAATTTGGTGTGATGATTTAATGGGCTTAGGTATTTAGCATATTTTTTTATTACGTTTTGCAAAAAAATCTCTTAATTTTAGAGCGAAATTCAAAAAGCCAGGATATTCTAAGATCTCTAGAGGCTTTAAAATTAATCAAGAATATAGACGCTGCGTGAAGTCATTCACTCCTAGTTGCATTTTCATTACCCTTTTTTTCGGCAGTTATATGCTGCATACTCTTATGTTGAAATACTCCAATAGTCCCCAAATCACCATCTTTGGCAGATTAGACAAATCTGATTTTAAATAGCTGGGTTTTAACAGTGTAAACTCAACTTTGAGGCAGACTTTCGGATTGAATGGCAGCACTTTGAGCACATCAGTTCATGTTTAACGCAGTATACTTCTGAAACTTATCGGATCGACTTCAAATTTTCCATTCCATTGGAAGCGTGTTTTCGTAAAGTTTTGTTAAAATATATACATTATTATTTAAGCTATCATAAATTGTTTAATAACTTAACAAATTGATCAAAATAGTTTGCATCTAGTTTTCTTCACAATTTAGTAAAGAATAATCTGTTTTTCTTTATTGCGATACAAGCTATATAACCAGATTTACTACACTATACAGGGTGCGCCACTTAAAACTCCCCAGACTTGTAACTTTTTTATTTTCGAAGCGATGACCATGTTGGGCATATCAACTTGTAGACATTTTTAAAGCCTTTAAATAGCCTTTGAATAGTTAAGAAAGGAAACTTAATTTATTTGAATATTGTTTTACCTCACCCTGTACATGGACTGTGTTATGTTTTCTTATAAAGGTTTTAATTAGCTTCAATTTATATTATTAAAATAAAAAAACCTAAAAAATACAAAATTTGCAATTTCCTACTTAGTACATTTTAATATGTTAGTTTTTAAAAATATATTTTTTTATTTTTTGTTACTGTTTTATTACGCTGAATATTGTTTGTGATATGTCTTTTACAGATAAAGCATAAAATTATTATTTACATTCCTTTCAAAGTAATTAAAAAAAAAAAAAATCAGTTTGGAGCATTTTTAATTCCTTTCTCTAAAACCAAAATGAATTTCGCATATGACGTAATAATATAAATTGAAGATAATTAAAACCTTTATAAGAAAACATAAACGCAGTTCATGTACAGGGTGACGTAAAAAAATATTCAAGGAAATTAAGATTTTTCTTAACAATTTTTTCAAAAAATTTTTTTTTAAATGCTTTAAAAATATCTACAATTTGATGTGCCTTAAAAAATAAAAAATTATAAGCCTGGGGAGTTTTAAATGGTGCACCCCGTATATGAAATAGACTAATATTTCAATTATTTTCACAGGTTGTGTAACTGATGTTCAAGTAGCAAATGTCAGAGTGACGAAGGCTGACCAAAGAACGAGTACAAACAGAAACGACCCGAGAAATGCTTAACACTTATTGTAGATACTTAGTTAACTTGAATATAGATTAGTTACACAAAAGACACTAGTATTAATCTCTCCTAAATCAACAGTTAATAAAATAAATTAAATGAAATTTGAGCTTTACTAGGAATGCAAGGCAAGGTAGGTAGGTGGGTATACATCATTGGAGAAGAAAAAATATCGTATAGCTGCTTTCTAAAGAACATATAGATGACAACATCGAAGACAACGCCTAATGCCTGGTTTACTTACTGGGATATGCAGAGATTAAGATGGAATTGAAACTTTGTTGATACTAATTAACTTAGTTTAAACTGTCATTCAATTCGAGAATCTTTCCTAAGCTAATATATGTTGACAAATCAGACAACTATATCTTGCATTATATACTTTTTATCTCTTTTTGATGTAGCATGTATTTATTTTATATACCTACCATAGTGTTTAAAATAGCACCATATAGTACTTTTTAAATATTGATACTAGAGAACTGGATTCTTGGAGTTAAATATATGAATATAAATTCCTCATGAATTGTCCAGAAAAATTGATATTCTTTAGGAAATAACTGGAGGAGACATCAACTTTTATTTTTAAGTAGAATACCTCTGAACATTTTTAGACAGTTAGATAGTTTTATATTTTAAATATAACCATTTCTTACAAAAAAAATTTCATTCAAAATATACAACTACTCGGCTCTCTAAATAAGGTATCCAACTTAAAAATAAAACTTGGTGTCAACTTCGGTAATTTTCTAAAGAAATATATTTTTCTGTATAACTTATAAGGAACTTTATTCATATATCAACTTTAAAAATCCAATTGTGTAGTATCAATATTTAAAAGGTATTTTGAACATACGATAGGTAGATAAAATATATACATGCTACATCATAAAGAGATAAAAAGTATATAAGTTACGTAGCGTAAGGTCACTATCAAGTGGTTGAATATACATATATGCTACATCATAAAGAGATAAAATTAGTTACGTATGCTTTACATAGCAAGTGGTTGCATATATATATATATATATATATATATATATATATACACTACGTCATTTGTTCCATACCATGAGGTCACAGTATTACCTCTTCACTATGTAAAAATCATATGCACATGTTGCTGACATTTCGCAGAGTATGCACATATGATTATGCGTCACATTTTACATAGCACGTTACTTCTGCGAAACTTAGTTTACGTAGCATTTACGTTTATGCTATATATTTATGTTTGCTGGGAGCACTCCTTGGCTATTTGAAGGAAAATCCGACATCCCTTTAAAACAGTAGGAGACGCTGTGTTCGTGACAAATTTTCCGGCATCGAGTTCAACAACTAGCCAAAGGATAGGAAAATTGGAAATAAAAAACTGTACAAGTGCCAAGAAGACCATATTAACAGAGGCAAGCCCGCATTATGTTTTGTTTAAATTGTGTCTATCGCCCCCCTTTGGAGTTTTGGAACAATGTTGTGTTTACCGATGAAAAAGTTTTTCAGTCTTGTAATGACGGACATATGCACAAAATATTAGGTTACCTTATTTACACAATAAATACAATCGCAGTTATGTGCAGTCGTATCTGAATTTTTCAACGTCAATTTTTGCATTTGTTATAAATCAAAATCATTCCCATCGAATGGTGTAAAAAAGTAAAAAAAAAAAACAAAAATACGTATGTTTTTCTTCTGGATTAACATTATTCAAATACATTAGTTATGACGTTTCACAATCACTGTCAGTTTTTTATAACCTATATAATAATAAAAAATCTAAATTCCAAAAAGACTGATTCACACCGCTTAATATTAGTGAAAACTGCCCTACAAACACTAAAGGTCGGCCTTCCAGCATGCCATCACGGGGCCACAAGTTTGATTTCCGGCCCAATGATGGCCCGCTGATGGGCCGACCTTTAGTGTTTGTTGGGTGGATTGCTTGATTTCTCAAGTGAACGGGATTTCATTGCACAGAAGTGTACGTGTTGTATTGCTACTTCTAAAAATTCTATCAAGAACGTGAAAATGCATATTGATTTGTAAAGAACGTGGCTCCCAACAGGGTTGGCATGTTTAAAACAAAATGTTTTAAACAAAGTGTTTAAAACATCGCACTGTGTTTTAAACAAATGTTTAAAGCATATTTAATACACAATGCGATGTTTTAAACAACTGTTTAAAACACAGTGCGATGTTTTAAATGAATGTATTATTTTGAAGTTTGTGGAAAAGGTGGAAAAGTGCCGATGATGGTCCATTATTCCGATAAATAATTCCGGTATAGTCGTCACGTACACTAAACTGAGCATTTTATTTGCAGAATGCTGTAAAATCCGTTTAAGAGCATCATCTGACGTCAGCTAATAGTAGCAGACATAGTGTGCCTGGCACCATTTAATTTTAGATGAATATAGTTTTAAACGTTTTAAATCTGTTTTAAACATGTTTTAAACATACCATTTAGCACTTAAAAAAACCTGTTTTAAACAAAAAAAACTGTTCAAAACAAAAATGAAAAATTTAAAATGAAAAAAAAACTGTTTTTTCCAACCCTGGCTCCCAAGAAATTTACTAAAAACGACTAGTATTATTGAATTTTAAAGATTAATGGGTTCTACGCATTGTGTTTCTACTTCTAAAAATTTTAATAAGGACGTGAAAATGTATATCATTTAATTGTATTACAGGTATTTTGATACATTAGTTACTTTAACACTTTACTTATTTCAACGCAGCTTCAACATCTTAATGCTTTTGTAATAATTTTACTTACGTTAGTTACTTTTTAAATGTATTTTTAAACGTTTATGCAGCTATTGTAATGATTTTCCGTTAAGTTAATAAATGATCAATTTCTATTTTCTAAATGACTTATTTCATTTTAAATCCACCAGACTATAAAAGTTATTTGACAAAGATCTTTTATAAAAGATATTTTATGAGTAATTTGATAGATATTTTATCTCATAAAATATCTTTTATAAAAGATCTTTGTCAAAGAACTTTTATAGTCTAATGATGGCCTAAGCAATTTGTTTGAAAATCGTTTGAAATTCCCGCCTGTACCAATCCCGCCTGTATTAAAAAGTCGGGAATACAGCGCTACCTGCGACGTAATGTTTACAGTTTGAAAAAATACTGAGAGTTGCCTGTCTATATATAATATATGTCTTTAATCTATGGTTCAAATACAACAGAATTCATGACATTCAGAATGTCACTTGTCATTTTTGCTAGTTCTATAATAAACTTCCCTAGTTTTGTCACTAAATTTGTAGCCTCAAAGCAGGGCCATTTACGCTTAGCTAAGTAATGATTCATTTAGCATGGTGCAATACACTCTAAGTTAAGTATTCCTTAAAAGTTAAGCTCTACTTTGATCAGGGTGTATTAAATTAATATATATAATATATTTAATACACTTTGATATTCTCTGCTTAAGGCTGTGTTACCAATGTGATTTAATTATTATAACTAATTAACTTAAGTCTGTTATGTTGTTAAGTATCATATTTTATATTTGAATACTAAATGAAATTAAGTTTCCAAAGTTTTCTCATTTGGATTATTAAACGTGAACGTACCCCTCTCAATCGGCCGTAATTAATCTATAATTATTTTATTTTCTTTAATAGGACTCAAATGTTCAAATAAAATATGATACATACTAGAATAAATATATTTAACGTGAAAAAAAGTTAAAAATCGGCATAATATTTGCTCCTATAAAAGATTAACCTCATAGAAAAAAATGGTGATTTATACTAATATTAGTTTGACGTTTTACTACTAGATGGCGGGACAGAAGTTGTTCGAAGTGGTAACACTGCTGAAATAACCTTAGAAAGACAGTAAGAGCAGGGTCGGACTTATTTTTAATTTCTCTAGTGTTGGAAATGGTTTTTAAAATAATTTTAATTTACTTGCCGATTGAATTGTCGACATTATGTAGTACTGATTACGTATTTTTAAGATTGTTTCATTTATTTTTATTTATGATTGACCGGGCTTGATCTCTTAATTACATACTACACTACAATACAAAGAGAATTGCCTATGGCTATTTATGCAGGGCTTTTTTCTCAGATTATACGTAGAAACAAAGTAGCCATTACGACTTTTTACGATTAAAATTTTTTAATAAAATTGATACGCTAAGTTGTATTTTTTATATTAGAGTATATTTCACCTTTACTGCACAATTCCAGAACTTTTTTTCATAAAAACTAATTTTTCTACCTCTTTTTTTTCAGTCCTATACATTTCTTGTTTATTGCTAATAAATTATTAGTATGTCTAACATAATATCATTACTAAAAAAAAAGTGATTAAGATTATATCAAATCAAGGGACTAAATGTAACTATTTTTAATTCCGACTGTGAAGAATCGATGCCATGAGAGATACAAAAGAACTTTTATCTTGTGATATACAAACTATCTTTGCACACACTCTTGCAGTACGAAAATATTGTTTTGAAGACATGAATTGAGACGTGTTCCTCAATACAAAACTTACCACCACACTTACCCTGAATTATCAAAAGTAGCGATAGCGACCTGCCAGCTGCAGTGGAGACGGGCCGGGTCAAAAAAAAATAATGTTAAAATTGAGGACGCCACTTGGTTTAACGCTACCACTATTACATCACTAAATATAACCAAGAAAAACCCAGGTAAGTTTGATTTTATACTATGAGGTAAGTACTTGGATTTGATTAAGTGAATAAATTAAAGGCCAATATTTTTGCTACTTAAATATACAAAAATTTATTGATTGCGAACGATTTTACACGATAAGTGCAGTCAACTCAAGTTAAAGAGTATCTATAATATCCCTGCCAAAAATTCCACATAGAAACTTATAAAAAAAAAGTGATGCGGTTTTATCGTTCCTATAAGTTATATTAGTATTATACAGCCAGGATTTTATCTGTTTTATTAAGTTTTAAATCGGTTATGAAACAGTAATTCCGAATGAGCTATTTGGAATTATCATGTTGCCCTTTCATGAGTACTTATATGAAATATACATCAACAAATCTACAGTTTAGTGTCTGCAAATGCACCCTTGCCCTTATATCTGTAAACATATGGAATTACAGATACAACTTTAAAGAGATTCTAAACTTTTCTATAAGTAATATCATAAGAGTTCCAGTCCGTCCTTTCTCCAGTATCTATCGTATGTAACACACCATTTATCAGCATGTTTTTATTGTAAATTTCAACATTGTTTTTTATTAGTATTAATGTGGATATACATGTCAACAAATGTACAGTTTCAATTGTATATTTTACAGATGTATTTTTATTGTAAACTTCCATTTTGCTTTTTTATTAGTATTAATTTGGATATGCATGCCGACAAATGTACAGTTTAAATTGCATATTTCAAATAGAAATACTAATATTGTGGTAAACACAAAATTCTCCAAAGTCCTTATTTCCTCTGGTGTTCTTGTTCTAGCCTAGAAGCAATGAATGAGTTAGCAGTGAAAGAGACTGCTTTGTTTTTAATTTAACAAACACGCTTCAGTTCCTTAGGTCACATTAGATTAGATATGAATTAGCTACACGTATACAGCTCTCTCTACTGGAGCCTGGAGTAAAGTTGCTGCTGAAATTTCTATCCGTTTCTACCAGAATGGAGCAGCAAACATTTACTTATACCACATCAATGAGAATTTATGAGAACAGTATCTAAGGTAAAACGTGCGGCTTTCCGTGGTTAAATGGCAAGTGTTTCTATAAGAAACGAGCTGCATTAGGTTGACATGCAATTGAAGATTACTAATTATAATGTTCGAATAGGGATTTATGAGATCAGTTTCTATGAGTATTAATGTTTTTTTTCAGTAATATATTAAATGTGTTTTCATTTGTTTAAATGGGTAAAAAGAAAGGTCAGTTTTCAACTGCAATTACAAATACAAGTTTAATCACTTTGAATGGGGTTATATGCGATTAATTTCTAAAAGTATTTATGATGTTTTCCGAATATAATTGTGATGAGGTTTAATCAGTAACAAATTGTTCACTACTTGTTATGAAATGGTCGGAAATTCCAAGTACACATTTAGTATTCCTTCAAAAGGATTGATGAGAGCAGTTTCTACGAGTATCTATTTGTTGTTCCTCTAGTAAATTATATAAGTCTTTACATTTACTTATAGTATCTCAATGAAAATTTATGAGAACAGTATCTAATGTAAAACGTGCGGCTTTCCGTGGTTAAATGGCAAGTGTTTCTATAAGAAAGAGCTGCATTAGGTTAGAACAGTTTTGATTTGCAATTGAAGATTACAAATTATAATGTTTGAATAGGGATTTATGAGATCAGTTTCTATGAGTATTAATGCTTTTTTTTCAGTAATATATTAAATGTGTTTTCATATGTTTGAAGGGGTAAAAAGAAAGGTCAGTTTTCAACTGAAATTACAAATACAAATTTAATCACGTCGAATGGGGTTATATGCGATCAATTTCTAACAGTATTTATACTGTTTTCCGAATATAATTGTGATGAGGTTTGATCAGTAACAAATTGTTCACTACATGTTACGATATGGTCGGAAATTCCAGGTACATATTTAGTATTACTTCGAAAGGATTGATGATAGCAGCTTCTACAAGTATGTATTTGTTGTACCAATAGTAAATTATATAAGTCTTTATCAGTATGCATTCGGATCTAATTTAAATATGAAAATTATATCAGAATAAAGCAACCAAATATTTTAAACAGTATCTATTTGTAAATCCAGACATTTACTTATACTATCTCAATGAGAATTTATGAGGACAGTATCTAATGTAAAACGTGCGGCTTTCTGTGGTTAAATGGCAAGAGTTTCTATATGAAACGAGCTGCATTTGGTTAGAACAGTTTTGATTTGCAATTGAAGATTACAAATTATAATGTTTGAATAGGGATTTATGAGATCAGTTTCTATGAGTATTAATGTTTTTTTTTCAGTAATATATTAAATGGGTTTTCATTTGTTTGAATGGGTAAAAAGAAAGGTTAGTTTTCAACTGCAATTACAAATACAAGTTTAACCACTTCGAATGGGATTATATGCGATCAATTTCTAACAGTATTTATGCTGTTTTCCGAATATAATTGTGATGAGGTTTGATCAGTAACAAATTGTTCACCACATGTTACGATATGGTCGGAAATTCCAGGTACATATTTAGTATTCCTTCGAAAGGATTGATGATAGAAGTTTCTATGAGTATGTATTTGTTGTTCCAATAGAAAATTTGTCTTTATCAGTATGCATTCGGATCTACTTTAAATACAAAAATTATATCAGAATGACACAACCAAATATTTTAAACAGTATCCACTTGTAAATCCAAACATTTAAAGATATATTTTAATGAGAACCAATCAGAACAGTATCTAATGTAACGCGTGCGGCTTTCCGTGGCTAAATTTTAAAAGTATTTTTAATAAATAGCTTTAACGAATTTGAACAGTTTTAATTTGCAATTCCAGATGAATAGTTTTAATTGTTAAATAGGGATCTATGAGATCAGTGTCTTTGTGTAATGTTTATTTTCCAATAAAAACACATTTTATTGAAAAAAAAAAAACATTACACTGACCTCATAGATCAACAATTAAAACTATTCATCTGGAAATGCAAAACTGTTCGAATCCGTTAAAGCTTATTTATTGCAAATAATTTTAAAATTTAGCCACGGAAAACCGCACACGTTACATTAGATACTGTTGTGATGGATTCTCATTATAATATTATCTTGGATTTACAGGTGGACACTGTTTAAAATATTTGGGGTTTCATTCTGATATGATTTTTGTATTTAAATTAGATCCGAATGCATACTGATAAAGACTTATATAATTTACTGTAGGAACAACAAATAAATACTCGTAGAAACTGCTCTCATTAATCCTCTTGAAGGAATACTAAATATGTACCTGGAATTTCCGACCATATCGTAACATGTAGTGAACAATTTATTACGGATCAAACCTCATCACAATTATATTCGGAAAACAACATAAATACTGTTAGAAATTGATCGCATATAACCCCATTCGAAGTGATTAAACTTATATTTGTAATTGCAGTTCAAAACTGACCTTCCTTTTTACCCATTCAAACAAATGAAAACACATTTAATATATTACTGAAAAAAAAAACATTAGTACTCATAGAAACTGATCTCATAAATCCCTATTTAAACATTATAATTTGTAATCTTCAATTGCAAATCAAAACTGTTCTAACCTAATGCAGCTCGTTTCTTATAGAAACACTTGCCATTTAACCACGAAAAGCCGCACGTTTTACATTAGATACTGTTCTCATAAATTCTCATTGAGATAGTATAAGTAAATGTCTGGATTTACAAATAGATACTGTTTAAAATATTTGGTTGCTTTATTCTGATATAAATTTTCATATTTAAATTAGATCCGAATCTTTACTGATAAAGACTTATATAATTTACTAGAGGAACAACAAATAGATACTCGTAGAAACTGCTCTCATCAATCCTCTTGAAGGAATACCAAATGTGTACTTGGAATTTCCGACCATATCATAACATGTAGTGAATAATTTGTTACTGATTAAACCTCTTCACAATTATATCCGGAAAACAGCATAAATAATTTTAGAAATTGATCGCATATAACCCCATTCGAAGTGATTAAACTTGTATTTGTAATTGCAGTTGAAAACTGACCTTTCTTTTTACCCATTCAAACAAATGAAAACACATTTAATATATTACTGAAAAAAAACATTAATACTCATAGAAACTGATCTCATAAATCCCTATTCAAACATTATAATTTTGAATCTTCAATTGCAAATCAAAACTGTTCTAACCTAATGCAGCTCGTTTCTTATAGAAACTCTTGCCATTTAACCACGGAAAGCCGCACGTTTTACATTAGATACTGTTCTCATAAATTTTCATTGAGATAGTATAAGTAAATGTTTGGATTTACAAATAGATACTGTTTAAAATGTTTGGTTGCTTTATTTTGATATAATTTTCATATTTAAATTAGATCCGAATCTTTACTGATAAAGACTTATATAATTTACTGTAGGAACAACAAATAAATACTCGTAGAAACTGCTCTCATCAATCCTCTTGAAGGAATACTAAATATGTACCTGGAATTTCCGACCATATCGTAACATGTAGTGAACAATTTGTTACGGATCAAACCTCATCACAATTATATTCGGAAAACAGCATAAATACTGTTAGAAATTGATCGCATATAACCCCATTCGAAGTGATTAAACTTGTATTTGTAATTGCAGTTGAAAACTGACCTTCCTTTTTACCCATTCAAACAAATGAAAACACATTTAATATATTACTGAAAAAAAAACATTAATACTCATAGAAACTGATCTCATAAATCCCTATTTAAACATTATAATTTGTAATCTTCAATTGCAAATCAAAACTGTTCTAACCTAATGCAGCTCGTTTCTTATAGAAACACTTGCCATTTAACCACGAAAAGCCGCACGTTTTACATTAGATACTGTTCTCATAAATTCTCATTGAGATAGTATAAGTAAATGTCTGGATTTACAAATAGATACTGTTTAAAATATTTGGTTGCTTTATTCTAATATAATTTTCATATTTAAATTAGATCCGAATCTTTACTGATAAAGACTTATATAATTTACTAGAGGAACAACAAATAGATACTCGTAGAAACTGCTCTCATCAATCCTCTTGAAGGAATACCAAATGTGTACTTGGAATTTCCGACCATATCATAACATGTAGTGAACAATTTGTTACTGATTAAACCTCATCACAATTATATCCGGAAAACAGCATAAATACTTTTAGAAATTGATCGCATATAACCCCATTCGAAGTGATTAAACTTGTATTTGTAATTGCAGTTGAAAACTGACCTTTCTTTTTACCCATTCAAACAAATGAAAACACATTTAATATATTACTGAAGAAAACACATTAATACTCATAGAAACTGATCTCATAAATCCCTATTCAAACATTATAATTTTGAATCTTCAATTACAAATCAAAACTGTTCTAACCTAATGCAACTCGTTTCTTATAGAAACTCTTGCCATTTAACCACGGAAAGCCGCACGTTTTACATTAGATACTGTTCTCATAAATTCTCATTGAGATAGTATAAGTAAATGTTTGGATTTACAAATAGATACTGTTTAAAATATTTGGTTGCTTTATTCTGATATAATTTTCATATTTAAATTAGATCCGAATCTGTACTGATATAGACTTATATAATTTACTATAGGAACAACAAATAGATACTCGTAGAAACTGCTCTCATCAATCCTCTTGAAGGAATACTAAATGTGTACTTGGAATTTCCGACCATATCATAACAAATAGTGAACAATTTGTTACTGATTAAACCTCATCACAATTATATTCGGAAAACAGCATAAATACTTTTAGAAATTGATCGCATATAACCCCATTCGAAGCGATTAAACTTGTATTTGTAATTGCAGTTGAAAACTGACCTTTCTTTTTACCCATTCAAACAAATGAAAACACATTTAATATATTACTGAAAAAAAAACATTAATACTCATAGAAACTGATCTCATAAATCCCTATTCAAACATTGTAATTTGTAATCTTCAATTGCAAATCAAAACTGTTCTAACCTAATGCAGCTCGTTTCTTAAAGAAACACTTGTCTTTTAATCATGGAAAACCGCACGAATTACATTAGATACTGTGCTCATAAATTCCCATTGATGTGGTATAAGTAAATGTTTGGATTTACAAATGGATATGGCTTGACTCGTTTTGCTGGTCAATTCTGATATAAACTGATAACTATTTCAACAGCAACTTTACCTAACTCTTATAGAAACTTATTGACCATATAGGTTCTCATACATACTTATTAATTTTTGATAATTTTCAATATGGATTGATGAGATTTTTTTGACAGGGATACCGTAATTCAACGAAAATATATTTACATAAATATATACATGCATATACGCCAAAAGGATAGTCTTGGCGCAACCTTGTTACCGTACGTGTATACACGCGCAGCGTACAGAAGATATATATAACCTACTATGTATTATATACACAGTAGCAAAAATAAATTTATAAACTAAAATAAATAAATAAAAAAAATATAGGCAGACAGATAGGTAAATACTAGTAAACAATATAGTACGCAAATCAAAAAATATATATATATATGTGCACAGCTACCTACTACATGAAATGTGAAAATAATCAATTTTAAGGAATTACGCAATTCTAAATAGGCATAATAAAAAAAAGCTAAAGAGCTCTTCAATGCGTAAAGAATAACTAAAAGTAATAGTAAAAATAGCAAGTTATGAAATGCGTAATCAAGCTCTATATTATGTCAGCAATGTAGAGTCAGTATAGTATGAGCATGCAAACCTAGCTGGTCAAAACAATTCAATACAGATGATGGAAGGCACTGCAGATGGCGGCATGCGGCAAAAGTGGATGAATCGGCAGAGTCCTGCGTCTGAACAAATAAGGAAGCCCTCATGCAACAACAAGACATGCTTCAAGACTCCGCAACAGCGTTGGATATCCAAAAAAAGTAATACCAAAAAAAAAACCCTAAAATAGGATACCAGTGTAAGTGCGCTTCTCTAAGGAAAATATAAAAATCGTATAAAGAAAAATACATATAGACTACCATGCAACTCATTTTCGATAAGTATACCATCAAAATATTATTTACTTTGGCAAATTTCCTCAGAAATGTCAATAAAGGAAAGCGTTACCTTAAATTTGGTGGGTAGTGTATATTCTATAGGTGTTAACAAAATGATTTACTTATGCTGTGAAGTAGGTTCAATAAGAAAACATTACATAAATTTTGTTGGGCAGTGTATACTCCAAAAGTGTTAACAAAATAATTTATTTATTCTGAGAAGTAGGTATCAATAAAAAAAACGTTACCTAAATTTCGTTAAGCAGTATATACTGAAACAAGTGTACATATTTTTTTTTTAAATGATATTTAAAAGGAAAACAATAATTAAATTAATTATTTAGTTAGCAGCCAAATTAACATTATTATGCCCCAATTTACACAATTAATTATATTTAAACTTATTTAAATAAAATATGTAATGCATGAAATCTAACTATGAATTTTCTACAACTAATCAAATACGGTTGGAAAAAAAATCAGTAAATGGAATAATTAACTCACAATAACTAGAGGGTTTTAATTCGAATCCTTTCCCTTGAAAAGTTCACTCCAAAGTGGTGGTTGGTGGTATACAGAGTGCGATAAAATATACTGTGGCGTGATGAATTAAAGGGCAGTAAGTACTCCCGCTGCAGCGGCTTGGAATTCCAGAAAACTAAGAAAGTATATTCTCCAAAAGCAATACCATACAAATTGCCAATGCTGGAACTATCCCAAAATACGACTGTGGGCAATTTCTCCCTTTACCATAAAGGATGAGTATTTTCTCACTTAAAAACACCGTCACATTCGTTAACTTCCCTTTTAAAAATTCACCACGTGTTTCTTTCAAAAAGCACCACGATAATCGCCTCGATCAAACTTTTCGATTTCTTGCCATTCAAAAAACCGCACAAAAACGGCTTGCCACTCTATAAAACGCGATTCGGAATTAAATTACTGAAATAGACCATGTCGCGCCATCCACCGACAAGACTCTACACTTGCTTAGGGAACACAGAAGTTTTCTCTTTCAAGAACTAAAGCAGGAGTTTCGACGGCGGCCGGAAAAATTGTATTGACAGTATTGACACTTGACAGGAGATCAACAAAATAAATAATGCAGATATTGTAATAATCAAATAAAGATGCTAACAATTAATTTATATATATATGGGTAAGTACAATTATTTTGTAAATTCGTTTAGTAAATAGGCTAGGCAATACTTATATTTGCGAAGCACGAGATTTTTAACTTAATAAACAACAATGAAAGCTTAACCTATGAACCTAAAATATAAATACTAATCTTCTTTGGTTTATTTCAGATACAAAATGCTGGAAGAACAGACGGTACACCAAACATCTACATATAGAATCAGAGTATTAAAGGATATGTGAGCTAGAGTGATGTAAAATGAGCTGTTCAACAGGTAGGTCAAAAACTAGTCGTCTTTCCTCCTACAAAGACATGGGAAATTAAAGTATATTTCTATCTGCTTTTAGGATAATATGGACTGAAGGGTGCTGATTTGACGAGGGTATGAGATACTTAAAATATGTTCTAATTTACTTGTCTAATAAAGGTAGGTTATTTAAACAACTGCGTATCAATCGAGTAAACACGTAACAGAATGTTAAATTTTTTTTCCATTCTGGTATGAATGCTTTATGAAGGGTGTAAAAAAAAATTCTACATTGTTCACTATAATTTTCTCTATTAAATAAAACAACTGTAAATACTTGATATTATTTTATATTACACACAAATATAAACAAAATGTTCCTTTCCTGGTTTTCAAAGTAATTTTATTGGCCAAATTAGTTATATCAAAAAGTATAAGAGTACGAACAGGCCGAAGATGCTACGCGCTAGAAGTTCAGGAAAGAATGATAGCAGAGTGAACTGCTGCTAGCATCCTCGGTACGTGCGGTCACATTTAAATACAGGTTTGTTTTACAAATTGATATCTTCGATGCATCGACTGAAACTGCAACCTCAACTTCTAGCTGCGTAGCATTTTCGGCATGTTCGTACCCTAACTCAACACTGCTCCACATACAGAGTCAGTGAATAGTGTGTGGAGGGTCAATATCTTCCCCAACCATTTGAAATAAAAAAAAATGTTTCAGATAAAAGTTTTGATAGCGAGAGTGGCATATGCTAAAATTGTTTTTAAATATACGTGGGTGTTCTACATAGTGGTGACAAGCAAATGCTCGAGTTTTTTATAAGGCCAGGCGCGCACCGAAGTAGTAAGTAGGTGAAGTGGTAGTGGCGTGGTAACCATGTAGCAGGAAACATTAGATAAATGCTTAGAACTGGTTTCCAGGTGTTAGGAGCTTACGCATAATGATTTTGCGCTGATCCATTTCATTATGCGCAAACTCTTGACGTTTGGAAATCAGTCCTAAGCATTTATCTAATTTTTCCTGTCACATGGTCACCACACCACTACCACCATCCGCTTACCACATCGGTGGTATACAGCCGAATATTATTTTAGACTTACACTGCAGGGCTGTCACGTTATTAAACTTTTTTCCAAAAAATTTGCATTTGCAGTTAACATCAAGAGAACAAAACAAAAAACGTATTTTCATAAGTGGGACTATCGTTTCACATTGAATGTTAAGGACAGGATTTTGCAATGAGAGGGAAATATGCATTTATTTTCGGTTTATTATAAATATTTAAAAAATCATAAATGGTATAATCTTTAAAATTGTTTCAGGTACTTCCAATTGCTCTAAGGAATACAAACATACAGTTTTATTATAAATTTTGTATATACTGAAATGCCATGCTTTAATAATGAAATTAGGAACTATTTTCATTGACAAACTACAATATTCAAGTACAACAGAAAACAATAAAAAACATATGTAGTTGTATTCATTAGAACAATAGCAGTATCTAAAATTATTTATAACAAATCGAAAATAAACGCACTCTGCAAAATTCTATCCTTAACAAAGATAGTTAGAATGTGTGAGGATGCCAAAAAGGGAATCTGGGACTGCTTCGGTTGCTCACCGGATAGTATAATCCCACTAAACACACTCTGCCACATCCACATTATAGCCACTCACATTTTAGTGGTTTTTGTAAATGGCAAAGCATCACATCACCGTGATGACACTCTTTGGACCGTTTTAGAACGTTCACATTATAACCACTCCCATGTCAGTGGAGATTGGGATGTCCACAATCACCACATCATTTTAATGATACATTTTAAAACGTGGATGTAACTAACTGAGCCACCACTCACTTTGGTATCACCATCTCTTACAAAATAGCGACCACCGCCGGCAGCGCCACTAGTCTAGTACTACTACTGTCATCTCCAGTTTACACTTGTCTGTGTTGTATTAACGACGTTGACGTCAATAAACTTAGTTTTAATGTTTTGGTTTTTGTTTGGTAAATATCAACACATTTTTACGAAAAGGTAAGTACCTACTTGTATTAGCTACATTGTTACTATGAAATGTATTCTTATTTTATACCTTGCCTGTAATTTTCATGTTTGGTGACATATCGAATGACATCATTAAAATTCAAGGGAAAAAAGCTAATTTATCATTTAACATAATATATTTTGGTTAACACTGGTTATTTATTTTTCAATTACAGAATACTTTCGAATTCATAATTTAGTTTTTGTACCACATTAGGTATACCAATAGGTACAGTGTTGTCTTCATGTCATCCATGCGGCATGCCCCATTTGATATTCGACGAGATTATTAGGTACCTTGTGTGTGCTATCAATTAATTGGTAAAATATAGGTACACTTTTATATTTAAATTTCATTATATTTATAAAAACAGTATAAAAGAGAGATAAATAAAATATAAATATATAGAGAGCATATTTAGGTTATTTTTGATTTAAATACCTACTGATAATTGTTTTCTTACCAATTGACGACAAAATGCAGTCATATTGTATGTTATTTGCTTTATTACCCCTCATTTTATTTTGCTCTAGTATATTAGGTGTTTTCTTTCTACCAACAATCTTAGCTAAGCTAAGTAGTTTTAATGTCACACGCAAACTGTGGTACATACACGAATATTTCACTCATCAGGCGTGACTGAAAAACTACTTAGCTTAGCTAAGATTGTTGGTAGAAAGAAAACACCTATTATTTTAGTACCCTAATCCGAGAATTGTCTAATTAAGTATATCTATAGTATAAATACCCTAGTCAAATTAGAACAAATTTCGACGTTTGACGAAAAAAACTGATAAAGTGTTTAAATTTGGCAAATATGTTCATTTAGGCTTACCTACTATTAAACATACTAAAAGTTCCCAGCCCAAACTGTTGCGCTTGAGCCACCATCTTGGAGAAATGGCGGTCCGATTCAGTTTACTGCTTATATCTTTCTAACCATTAGCGATATCGAAATTATGTTTATATACAAAATAAAGCTTATAAAATTCTGTATAAAAAGTGTTATATGCATTTCATCGACACGTTTCAACAATTGTGAATATCACTCGTATATAATAAAAATATATCATTGTATTGTCATAAAATACGGGACAACTTTCAAAATGTCTTTTCTGTCAGTCCGTCTGCCTCTCCGTCTGTCATGTCTCTTGTAAGCTAAATAACTTAAAAAAGAAAAGTCTGGTTTTATTGAAATTTGGACAATAAATTAGTGTTAGCTATAAGAAGCCCCAGCAATTTAAAAAAAAATCGATCAGTAAGTATGTTATGATTGTAGGTTTAAGTGACATACTTGCAATTTTAATGATCTCCCGATGATACCATCTTGATTGTCGAAACGTTGGTCAGTATACTGTGCAGTATCTCTGTATTTTTAGCATCTTATCAACGGTGTTACAACACTCTTCACATGCCTTTTTTTCATAAAATGTTTTATAACCTTTATATTTACTAATCGATTTTTTTCAAAATCAATAGAGTTCTTCCTTTAGTTAACACTAACTTACTGTTCAAATTTCAATAAAATTGGACTCTTCTCTTTTAAATTATCAGACTCACAAAAAGTGTCGTGGGCGAGCGTAGAGACGACTTCAATGTGAATATCAGTCGATATTCCATTGAAGCAACGTCGAGCGCGGTTAGTACTACACTAGATGGGGTCCCATCTTGGGAAATACAGTGTTCTCGTCCCACCTTCTAGCAGCTTGTATATCAGTGTATACGCAGAAGTTACGTAATTTCAGACGAGGATTACGTAGTGGATATACCATCCTTCGGAGGGGATGTAAAGCAGGCGGTCCCTTGTCTATTAAATGTTAGGCAAGTAAAAGATCCCTACTCTTCTTAAGGGAAGAGGTTCGGCAAAATTTCCAGGTTGGGGGGTAGCTCGTCTCCTGGCGTAGGTGATAGGCCCTGGTAGCGGGCCGACGTTAAATAGTTAAAAAAAAAGTGTCGTACAGAAAGACAGATGGACAAACTGACAGACTGACAAACAGATATTCGACGAATATTTTAAAGTTATTGGGAATTCTAGAATTAACATAATAATATGAATTTTTTTTTTACGAGTGATTTCCGGTTTAGAAATGTGTTGATCAAATGTAATTTCCTATTTTAGAAGATGATAATAATAGATACGGAAAAATATTATATTACATTTTTTATAGAGAATTTTATAAGCTTTACTTTTTATTGGAGACTTTATTTCGATATCTCTAATGGTTAGCGATATATAAGAAAAAAAAAAACTTAATCTGAGCACCATTTTTTCAAGATGGCGGCGCGAGCGTAAGAGATAGAGTTGACGACTTTAAGTATGTTTAAACAGTGGGCCTTAATGAACATCTGCCAAGTTTCAAAACTTTAGGTATCAGTTTTTTTTCTCTAGTCCTCCCTATTTAACTGGAATAATTTAGGTACTTATACATTTTTTTCTATTTTAGAATGTTATAATAGACAATTAAAACTATCTTCGTTCGTGGGGCTTCTGGCAGTGGCAGTATAATGAGAGAAAAGATGGTAAGTTTATATAAGTTCTAAAATCTTAGACATTTTGCATTTGAATTTTGTGCAAACTGCTGTTTTTACCAATTTTTTCTGTAACTATAATAAGGCTCTATAAAAAAAATATATTCTTTATTGTTTCATATTGAAATACTCGTTTCGGTAATGAGAAACTTCACCTTCAGTTTTTTTTTTGCTTAATTTTTAATTTAGCGTATACTTAGTGTCATATTTTAAGTCTCATCGAAACTTTATTATTTTGTTAGAGATAGAATTCAAATGGTGTCCACGAATCAAGAGTGATACAAAGTTCAAATAATTTTAGAACCGTATTCTGCATGCCCTGTTAGAATCAAATTCTGAATTCGTATCTTTATTGCTAATTCATGTTTTACAAAATAGTAGTTTATTTTCAATCGTCATCCTTTTTTTTTTATTTTCAATAGTATCAATGAAGTTGTTCTAAAGATGTAAGCTATTAAAATTAAATTTAATTACTTCCACAACCAGTGGAAGTATGGTAACGACAAAAAAATTTTTGAAAATTTTTATTATACAGATAGGCTTAGAATGTCATGAAACGTTGAGATTTTAAATTTGAGCGAAAAAAAAAATTCTGTCTGTCGGCCTGTAACTTTTTTGTGCCCACGTTTACTCTGGAATCGTTTAAGATATTGACTTGAAATTTGGTACACGTATCTACTCTAACGGGATCTGGAACTAGATTATATTTTCATCTTATTCCGTCGAAGGGTTGGCGGGTAAAATGTGGTAACTAAAGATTTATATTTATACCCGGCTCCAATATAAAATGATTAATTTTGAATAAAGTATGTTTCCTCATATTGAATTTTTTATTGTTTTTAATCGAAAAAAATTATTTCATCAAAATCGGCTGACGTTTTATACTTAGTGTGTGATTTTACATTCTGAACAACTTTTCTCTTTATTTTTTTTTCATTTAGAAAAATAAATTATTTATTACTTATTTCTTAAATATTTGTTTACAAATCACCCTGTATATCTAAAATTATATTCTCATATACAGCTAATTATATATGTAACTATATTATGCTACGAGAATAACTTTAGGTATGCAGGAGGATTTTGAAACAAATATTTAAGAAATAATAAGTTCACCTTTATTTTTCAAAATGAAAAAAAAAATGAGAAAAGTTTTTCAGAATGTAAAATCACACACAAGGTATAAAATGTCAGCCGACTTTAATGAAATAATTTTTTTCGATAAAAAAAACAATAAAAAATTCAATGAGGAAACATAATTTATTCAAAAATTCATCATTTTTTGGAGCCGGATATAAAATATTAATCTTTAATCAGTGATTTTTAAGTTTCAATTGAGCTATTTTTTCGTAATATAAAAGTAGATTTATTTGTTGCAATATAGATTTTTATTTATTTTAAAAGTAAGTGGGCGGTAACATTCAAGTTGTTATAATATATATTTTTTGTACACAATATGATCATATCTATATCACAAATGTGTGGTACTGATGTGGCTGAAAAGTGGAAAATAAGTAAGTCACTTTTGACGACGTGGCTGAGTGCGGCCGTTTAGCGTCACTGTGACGGCATTTCCACGTGGTTGCAAACAAGAATGACGACGTCACTGTTGCAAAAATCACATCATTATGATGTTAAAATGATGTGGTTTGGTTTGCTGGGATATGGCATCTGCGTAGATATTATTTCTCTACCTATCAATAAATATAGCTTTATTCTTGTCTTATGCATTGTATGTACTTACCTTTGAAATGTAATACTGGCCAGCCTCTCAGAGTTGAACCAAATTCTACAGGGTGTTTTCCACGCTAATTCAAATTTTTATGTGCTTTTAGTTCCTAATTTCATTATTAAAGCATGGCATTTAACTATATACAAAATTTATGATAAAAACTGTGTATGGTTGTATTCCTTAGAGCAATGGCTGAAACAATTTTAAAGATTATGATTTTTTAAATATTTATAATAAACCTAAAATAAACGCATATTTCCCTCTCACTCTGCAGAATTATATTCTTAAAATTCAAATTGAATTATCATGGAGAACACATTTGGTTCAACTATGAAAATTCAACTTTACATGGATTTAAAAACAATTTTAGAACAAATCACTCTTGATTTCTCACAATTTCAGTGGCGCAGCCAGAAAATTCATCTGGGGGGGGGGGCAATAGAACCGACCTCCTAAGAGGATTTAGATACTGCTTTGTACTGCTTCTTTATTTTTTGGCTCATGGAAGACGGCTTGGGGGGGGGGGGGGGGCATGGCTCCCCCCCTGGCTGCGCCCATAAACAGTTTGTATCCAAGATTTGTCATATTTGAAACGGTTCAGGAGATATGGATTGTCTACGCACTATTATACAACAGCATTTTTTTTTTCAAAGAACACCAAGAAACTTAATGAAAGATACTACAGTTAAATTACAATACAACATCTGCATATTTGTACATTGCAATGTAATAAATCTAAACCAGTATTTATTTCTTCCACAGTCCTGTACTCACTACGGAATTAAATTTCCAAAGTTTTCATCTCACTGAAAATATAGAATTAATGCAAGTTTCCATTTCCTCTAAATTTCCTTAAGATTTCATCTAGTCTCCTAAAAAAAAATATTGGAATGGTAATAATTGTATACCTGGTAGGAAAATTCTAACATTCCTGGATGATTGTGAAGATTGCTAGGTCGAGGCACAAGCTGAGACCTAGTAACCCAGAGTGCAGGAATGTGGCTTTTTCTATGAGGTATACATTCTGTTTTTCCGCAGATCGTTTGAAAATCGATAGAAATTAAAATCTTGTTTAATTTTTAAAAAACCTTCAATTTACAACTGTAAAGAAATATTATTTCCTTACAGTTCAGAATAGTAGTTTGTGCAACAAGAGTGGATATGATATCCATATCGCACGATAAAGAAGTTTGAGCACGACGCCGTAGGTGGAGTGCTTCTAATCTTTTGAGTGCGATATGGATAATCTACTCGAGTTGTACAGTATACTTTTTCTACGACCAGCTTAAAAAAACTACAAAATTGATTAAACATTAATTATTACACAAATTACACACTGACAGTTACTTTGACAGCTTACGCACTAATTTGATTTTAAAACGAATAGTTGCCTATGTAGGTACTTAAGAGTATAATCTGTGGTAGGACAAATAATATTTTCATTAATATATATGAAAAAGGTTTATACGGGTGGGCGTGCCCCTTTGACCAATGAAATATGCCGTCTACGTAAAAAGGCGGAAATTAACAGACTGTGTAATATAAGAGAAATAGTTCAAATATATTTCTGTCGTACAGAGTCGGATTTCGCGTTGGGTACACAAGAATTTTTATTTAAAGTAATTTGAGTAGAAAAACTGAATGCGGTAGTGATTCCTTAGGCAGTGGTTTTTAATTAAAAGAAAAACTATCTGTAGGTACATAATGTATATTTACAGTGTACAGGGTGTCCTAGTTAACGCGTTATGTCCGATTTTCTCGGTAGTTTTTGAGATAAGTATTTTTTTCCGGGGAATCGATGCCGCTAAGAAACATATAATTGAACATCAAAGAAGAATTGATCGGATTATTTATGTTCTTAATTGACTATTAAAGGAAAGTAAAAAAATGCATGTAAATTTTAAATATCACTTCCGGTTTACATGGCAATGGCGTTCTTTTTCTTGAAAATAGAATATTAATTACTTCCACATCCAGTGGAAGTATAGTAACAAAAAAATTTTTGAAAATTTTTATTGTTCAAATAGGCTTAGACTGTCATGAAAGGTCGCCATTTTAAGTTTCAGCGTAAAAAAATGTCTGTCTGTCTGTCGGTCTAACTTTTTTGTGGGCACGATTACTCTGGAACCGTTTAAGATATTGACTTGAAATTTGGTACACGTATGTACTTTAACGGGATCTGGAACTAGATTATATTTTCATCTTATTCCATCGAAGGGTTGGGGTGTAAATTGGGGTAAATGGGGAGGTAAACAGGTAAATCAAACAGGTAAGAGTCCGTAAAATTGGTATTTAGTATATATAAGAGAAGCTAAGGTCTCAAAAAAAATTTTTGACATTAGCTACCCCCATTACGACCCCTACCCCATTTTTTAAGGGGACGAAAAAAAAAAGTGTGATTTAGTGTACGTACAAGAACCAAAAACATCAAAATATTTTTTTACTTCATAGGCTAAGAATTTTTATTAAAAAATTACCAAAAATCCTCGCTATGTTGGGGTGATTTCTATTACGAATAACTGGCAAAATAAGGATACATATATTACTTCCACATCCAGTGGAAGTATTAGTAACGACAAAAAAATTTTAAAAAATTTTTATTGTTCAAATAGGCTTAGAATGTCATGAAACGTCGAGATTTTAAGTTTGAGCGAAAAAACATTTCTGTCTGTCGGTCTGTAACTTTTTTTTGTGCGCACGTTTACTCTGGAACCGTTTGAGATATTGACTTGAAATTTGGTACGCATATGTACTTTAACAAGATCTAGAACTAGATTATATTTTCATCTTGTTCCGTCGAAGGGTTGGGGGGTAAATTGGGGTAAATTTGGGGTAAATAGGTAAATCAAGCAGGTAAGAGTTCATAAAATTGGTATTTACTATATACAAGAGAAGCTAAGTTCTCAAAAAAAATTTTGGCATTAGCCACCCCCAATACCACGCCCACCCTATTATTAAAGAGGATGTAAAAAATTTTTGATTTAGTTTGGGCACAAGAACCAGATACCTCAAAATATTTTTTTACCTTATTCACCCCCACTACCACCCTCTATCACCACCCCCACCCCACTACCGATGTGGGGTATCGTTTTATGGGTTTTTGAGGTAGACGATATTATATTATTAAACAATTATTTCCACATACAACATTTTTTCATTGTGAGTGACTTGCATAGAAAATCTGGATGTGGAAGTAGTGATTCCTTGGGCAGCGATTTTTTTTATTGTTAAATTAGTGTACAATATCGATAATTCTATCATTTCCAATTGAAATTAAAATTTTGTGGACATGCGTATTGACAGTCGCATTTCGGAGATATGAACTTTACTTTGCTTTTTTTTAAAGGAACACTCCATATATGTACCATTTGAAACGCCATAAAAAAGCTTTGTATTTATAATATAATACATGGTGCTTATCTTAAACAAATTTTGTCTAATTTACTATAAATTTACAATTTATCAAATTAGCCATGGAAAACAAAAGTATGTAAATTAAAATAAACAATATGTTAGTTCTGTCTAATTTTACTTTATTTTAAATAAAATGGAGAATTTCAATAATTGATACAGTGTGTTTCACTTGAAATGGCAACACCCCAATAACTTTTTTATTTTTTTCCGATTTGAATCACATTTTACTTAAGTATAGAACAAATTAGTATCTACTTATGACCAGAAAAACATTCGCCTCCTACGATACCAAAGCCACCTGTGGTACCAAAATATGTGGACAAAATCGGAAAATCATATTAGGCATTTTTTTATCGGAAAATTTTGTTAATAAAACTTGTTCAGAATTGTCCAAAATGGCCAAAATTTAATCAAAATTAAAAAATGAAAAACTTGAAATTTTAAAAATTTTGAAAATAATTATTTAAAAAAAAACTGTAAATTGCTTTACAACTACCTGGCAGCTTGGGTTTAATTTCAAACAAAATTGTCATAGTACAGTTTTCTAAAAAAAACCCATTAAAATGATATTTTCAGACTTGGACATTATTTTAATAAAAATTTATATTTTTATTTTGATTAAATTTTGGACTTAAGGTTTCTGAACAATTCTGAACAAGTTTCATTGACAAAATTTTCCAATAAAAATATGCCTAATATGATTTTTTGATTTTATCCGCATATTTTGGTAACGCAGGTGGCTTTGCATTTGTAGGAGGTGAATTTTTTTCTGGTCATAAGTAGATCCTAATTTGTTCCATACTTAAGTAAAATTTGATTCAAATCAGAAATACAAATTAAAAAGTGAAATACACTGTATATATTTTTCGGACAACCATGACGTAATGTAAGAAAATATAAAACTTAATATCTACTATAGTTTTTAAGAAAAATACTGTGTCATATATCATTGAAAAGATTTTTCTATGGCCTTTCAAATGGTGTAAAAATATATGGGGGTGTTCTATTTAAAAAAAAAACCAAGGTGAAGCTCATATCTCCGAAATTCGACTTGTTTGAGTTGTTTTGCTGAAATGATGTTTGGAAAATATATGTGATATCTCATAACTTTTATTTTTGAACTTATTTACGTAACTCCAAAAATAAAGAAGTTAAATGAGGTTCTAACGTTTGCACAACCACCCTGTACTGTTGACTATAATAAGGAACTTTAGTCTAGTTAATATAAAAAACACGTTCTCAAATAAATTAAACATGTTCTGATAGAACATATTAATAATAATATTTTTTTGTTTTTATGTCTTTGGTGTTTTCCAAAAAAATTGCCGTCCTTGGATTTTGCCGCTGTAGCCTCTATAAGCCCCCCCTTCCCGCCCCTAAATCCGCCACTGACTGCGCTCCGTCAGAAACCCTAAAATACCTATATGCATGTTTGGAGCATATTTAATGTCCGATATATAAAAAAATATTACAACTAGATCTATCAATTTTTATATGTTTGAAATGAGGGCTAAAGGATCTAAAAGAATATGTAAAAATATTTTCATTTAAAAAGCAACCTTCATTGTTATATCACGTGATATATGCAAGCAAAAAAAAATATGTATACAACCCCACAACTCTTATACGAAACTTTTTTTTATCTCCAATAATAACATAAATAAAGGGGGGGTCAAAATATAGTTATAATTCGCCCGCTGTCTTGGATTCCTAAATTTTTACCAAAAATTCGCAACCCGCATCCCCGAAAATCCCCAGATATCGATTTTCATTCGAATAGGACCACAGATGATGAAATTCATCCGCCATCTTGGATTCCTAAATTTTGACCAAAAATTCGTAACCCGCATCCCCGAAAACCTCCAGATATCGATTTTCAGTTGAATAGGACCACAGATGACGAAATTCATCCGCCATCTTGGTTTCCTAAATTTTGACCAATAATTCGTAACCCGCATCCCCGAAAACCCCCAGACATCGATTTTCAGCCAAATAGGACTATAGATGACGAAATTCGTCCACCATCTTGGATTCCTAAATTTTGACCAAAAATTCGTAACCCGCATCCCCGAGGTATCGATTTTCAGTCGAATAGGACCATAGATGACGAAATTCGTCCACCATCTTGGATTCCTAAATTTTGACCAAAAATTCGTAACCCGCATCCCCGACAACCGAGAGGTATCGATTTTCAGTCGAATAGGACCATAGATGACGAAATTCGTCCGCCATCTTGGAGTCTTAAATTTTGACCAAAAATTCGTAACCCGTATCCCCGAAAACCTCCAGATATCGATTTTCAGTCGAATAGGACTATAGATCGCGAAATTCGTCCGCCATCTTAGATTCCTAAATTTTGACCAAAAATTCGTACCCCGCATCCCCGAAAACCCTCCGATATCGATTTTCAGTCGAATAGGACCATAGATGACAAAATTCGTCCGCCATCTTGGAGTCCTAAATTTTGATCAAAAATCCATAACCCGCATCCCCGAAAACCCCCAGATATCGATTTTCAGTCGAATAGGTCCATAGATGACGAAATTCGTTCGCCATCTTGGATTCCTAAATTTTGACCAAAAATTCGTAAACCGCATCCCCGAAATCCCCAACCATAAACTTATTTCAGAAACTACCGAGAAAACCGAGCATAGCGCGTTGACTGGGACACCCTGTACATTTTGCTTGGTAATAATTTCGAATAAATTGATTTCTGACCTAACTAAAAACCGAATTTAAATTTTCATAATAAAATTTGTAGGAGTGTTTATACAAAACGGTCCTCTCTATTTGGCACCTTTTATTTGTGTATTAACATTTTCAAGAATTTCATCTATTAAGTCATTCCTGTAAGATAAAATAATTTATAAATAAATTTAAGATTACAATTACCAGAACTCCTAAATGCTTCCCTGGCAAGCATTCATTCGCGTCTGGTCTTCATGACAACAAGTTCCTCCCTAAAGTCTGAGAGCATGTAAAGCTATGCGAATACCGAGGCGAGTGCCATCTATTGACGGCAAAATTGGAAACTATTTATTGAATCTATGTTTGAAAATTACCCATATAGCACAAACACATTTTATGTACATACATAAAATATTTTATTGTGGATATTCAATATTTGTAGAATCTACTAAATTAGGTAGTAGCGATTTTATGGATGTTTTAAGAACATTTGTTTGTCATCCTTCGGATGTTTTGAAAACGTTCATATAATGTTTTTCTTGTATATTTTATGGATGTCTTGAAAACATATAAGGATGTTGTTGTATATTCTTCAATATATTAAAAATGTTTTAAGTCTATTTAATGGACGCCCTAAGAATATTTGTAAACATTGTATATTTTTAAACAATTTAAAAATGTTTCAGGTACATTCTACAGTGTGTCCCACTTCGTACTAAGCCACCCCTATAACTTGGCTATTTGTACTTGGATTTGTATATATTTTTTATAGCACATAATACCCATAATGAACTACCTTTGGAAGGTAGAACTGTTACTCAATCTCTGTTTCAAAGCCAACTGTGATGTTTTTAAAATGGGAATTTTGCAAAAGTAACATTAGCGATTGAGATAGAGGAAAAATGTATTTGGAAAAGTCGTTCAGAAAAGTTAAGTAAGTTCAAATATGAATTTTCATTTAAAAATATTGATTTTTTGTTTTTTGGAAAAATATTGCAAGTCAGAAAAATTCACCAATGTGAAAACAGCAGCCAAAGATAGCAGCTAATTTACACGATCATGCCCGAGCGATACCATCGATGTATAAAATACGAACCTAAACAAAATTTAAATTACTACGGACCGTCAAGAAATATATGGGTATTCCCTCATTAATAAGGGGGGGGGGGGATATGTTACCCCTCCAACCGTATCAGACTTGGCAAAGGTTGGAAATTTGAGACATAAGTTGGCAAGGCAAGGAATAATTTAGCTACTCAGAAAAATACTATTTATTAATTCAAATATGCTGCTGTGAAAATAATCTCTCGCAACGCACGTACAAGGGTATAAAACGAACCCCTAATGTAAATAAAATTAATAACTCCTAAACCGCATGTAGACGGGACTTGCCAACTACTCAGAAAAATACTGCTTATTAATACTAATATACTGCTGTGAAAATAATTTCTCGCAACGCATGCACAAGGGTATAAAATAAACCCTTATTATAAATAAAATTAATAATAACTTCTAAACCGCATGTAGATGGGACTCGCTAACTATTCAGAAAAATACTGTCTATTAATACTAACATGTTGCTGTGAAAATAATTTCTCGCAACGCATACACAGAGGTATAAAACGAACCCCTAATGCAAATAAAATTAATAACTTCTAAACCGCATGTAGATGGGACTCGCCAACTATTCAGAAAAATACTGTTTATTAATGCTAATATACTGCTGTGAAAATAATTTCTCGCAACGCATGCACAAGGGTATAAAACGAACCCCTAATGTAAATAAAATTAATAATTTCTAAACCGCATGTAGATGGGACTCGCTAACTATTCAGAAAAATACTGTCTATTAATACTAATATGCTGCTGCGAAAATAATTTCTCGCAACGCATAGACGGGGGTATAAAACGAACCTCTAATGCAAATAAAATTAATAACTTCTAAACCGCATGTAGATGGGACTCGCCAACTATTCAGAAAAATACTGTTTATTAATACTAACATACTGCTGTGAAAATAATTTCTCGCAACGCATGCACAAGGGTATAAAACGAACCCCTAATGTAAATAAAATTAATAACTTCTAAACCGCATGTAGATGGGACTTGCCAACTACTCAGAAAAATACTACTCATTAATACTAATATACTGCTGTGAAAATAATTTCTCGCAACGTATGCACAAGGGTATAAAACCAACCCTTTTTATAAATAAAATTAGTAACTTCTAAACCGCATGTAGATGGGACTCGCCAACTATTCAGAAAATATTGTTTATTAATACTAATGTACTGCTGTGAAAATAATTTCTCGCAACGCATGCACAAGGGTATAAAACGAACCCCTAATGTAAATAAAATTAATACCTTCTAAACCGCATGTAGATGGGACTCGCTAACTATTCAGAAAAATACTGTCTATTAATACTAATATGCTGCTGTAAAAATAATTTCTCGTAACGCATACACATATACACAAGGGTATAAAACGAACCCCTAATGTAAATAAAATGAATAACTTCTAAACCGCATGTAGATGGGATTTGCCGACTACTCAGAAAAATACTGTTTATTGATACTAATATGCTGCCGTGACAATAATTTCTCGCAACGCATACACGAGGGTATAAAACTACCCTTTAAAGTAAAGAAAATTAATAACTACTAAACTGAACTGAACAATTACTCTGAGAAATATTGTTTGCTAATATTATTATTCTACTTTGAAAAATATTTCTCTCAATGCACCCGCAAGGGAACAAACCACCCTCTAGTATAAAGAAAACAAACTATTAACTAATAGAGGGCATTAGGTATAAACTTATTAAGTACCCAGAAAAATATTACTGATTCATACTAATACCCTGCAGCAAAAATAATGCCTGACAACCTAGACGCACCACCCTCGAACGCAAAGAAAATTAATAACAATTCCTAGACAGTACTAGATGCGAGATTTCTAATAACGAAAAAAATATTCTTCTTGTCATATTAAATATTATATATTTTGTGTATGAAAGTTTTCTGCTAAATACCCAGAATATTATTTTGCCACTAAGTTTGCATCTCGTATGATTTATAGTATATGAATTATTACAACAATGTAGAAATAATGATTCCAATAAGCCTAATAATTTGGCACGGCACACAAGTCTACCCTAGTTTGAATTTTTTGTTTAAAGTTCGCCGTTGGGATGCTTTTGAAGTAATGTACGACAGAGGTCCTCTTATTTTAATTTTAATATTGTTTACATAAGTCGCACATGTTGTGTACTAACTTATTTTTATTTGTCTGTATTATTAGACATTGAGGATGCATAATCCTCAAACACTGAGTACATTTAATAATTTTTCCTCCTTGCACCTCCTTCAAGCAGAAAAAACACTTATTCGCCATACTGTCTGCTCTACACAATATCTTGTATTTTAATTCATTCCTGTATGTTCCCATATCATGAAAGTTATCTGTCTTAGAGTTAACTATTACATTTTGAAAATAATACAGTACGTATGGCCCACAATTGTACCCATCTTTTTGAATTAATTGGCCGTCGATTTGTATTGACCATCCTTCTATATCAAGGGGTTTTCTTTTATATGTGACTCCACGTATATTGAAGTTGGTAAAGTTATTATACAATTTAAGATATCTTAAAAATCTATCTAAGAACATTTGACTTTTCACCTTATCGGTGCCGAACGGATCCATGTATCGAAATATTTTATTTTGGGTGTCTGCAACTGCAATGCACCAGTGGTTGTTATTTAATAATACGGGCATAGCCAAATTAGTTTTAACAAAAACGACATCCTTCACAAACAGGTCAGAAGTACAACTGTCGTCGTTGGAAAATATTTGAGTGGCGTATCCAGATGAAATTACTTGGTATTGGCCATTTTCATTTAAGATATTTAATAAAATATCCATCCCAGTATTAGTTAACCACTCTTGACCTGTCAGTGAATGGTAATCGTCTGTTATCACCTCTTTTATATAACAATTTAAATTATTATATTTCGCAACAGTATACCCCTTCCCGTTACTGAAGTATTTGTAATAATTTATATCGTCTATCAGACCATTTTCTAAAATATTTATCATCTTATCTGTTGTCCATTTTCTGTCTTCAACTGTGATAATATCTACGGAGGGGAGAACAATTTTAGGAAGAAGGTAGAAGTTATAAAAGTGTCTGAGGCTCGGATATACTCTTTTAAATAGATTGGTATCTCTATAGATCCTCTCTATTTTTATGCCTCGATACGTATATATTACGAAGTCACACCAGTTTCTGTCTGTAACTTCAAGAAGACCTTGCACTTGAAAATAATAATTGTGCACCCGTTTTAAATTTCCATGGTTGTCCAAATAATCTAACTTGGCACTTTCGGGATGAACGTTCCTGGCATTGTACGGGCATTTAATTTCAATTAATCCATCGTCTTCCACAATACCATCTGGAGATCCACCCAGAAAAGGATACGTTTTGTGAATAAATAATCCGACTTGTTGGCATTTCTTTTTCGTGTAATCTTCATATTGGTTTAGGGCCACTTCTTCGTTACACTTTCCATGTTGTATAGCAGCTGTATTTAAGTTTGAATTGTTTACAATTCTGTTATACGTGGATGGACCTCTGGCTTTATATATTCTGCCAAAATTGGAAGCCGTAACTCTTTTGCGTCTTTCGACATTCCATAGAGGGATTTCACTTTGGCCTCTCGTTATATATTCCAGTTCTTGTCTCCGTATATCGCTGAGGGTAATAGATTTTATGTATTGTGCGCATATAGTATGCAGTTCGGCTATTTCTTCTTCCGCGTGACACGACACATTCAATGTCTCCTGAGATCTACCTTCTGCACTATCGTCGTCAACTATTATTACCGTACACCTTTTACAGACAAATCGGTCTGTGTATGATTTTTCTCTAGACGATTCGCATTTCTGGTGCACGAATCCATCACAAATATCGCATTGAATCCAGTCGATAGTTTCGTCTAGTAAACCGTGACCGCAATACATACATTTCATAAACTCTTCTTTGCATAACCCTTTCTCTTTCTTCGCAGGTGAGTTATTAATTTGTTTTTTCAGGTATCGCCCTAAAAAGTGGCTGTTTGTTGGTTTATACTTCTTATTCCATATTTCCTGAGAGAATATTTCAGATGAATTATCTTCAGTTGTAGGTTTCCTCTTTTTTCTGGTGGTTAAGTTAGACTTTGTAATCCCTATAACCATTTCCTTGTATAATGAAAGTACGTCTTCCCTAAATACCCTGACGCATCTTGAACATCTTAGATTCTTATCACCTTTCAGTAGCTGATTCTTTACGTAACCAAAATGATTTTCAATTATTGAATTGCTGATACGATCAATCTTGTACCCTGAAAGGTGAAGCATTATTCCACTCCACAGCGGATAGTAAGGAAGATATTTAACTAATAAAATATTTAAAAATTCGGGATTGTACAGTGTGTTGTAAACGCTCGTTTCCTCGAATTGCTGAGTATTATGTTTTTTGAGCAGAGTTTCGAAATGCTGATAAAAAGGACTTGAAGCGTATAAAGGGACAGGTCGTTTCTTTGATTTTTTTTTATTTAATCTATCAGAACACTCTACACGTACATCAATTATAATAGTTGCAGTTATGGGTTTCTTCGATATGATTTGCTTTAATGATTTGTAAGCGACTTTTACTTCATTATTGTAATAAGGACATGATAGAATAACCGCAAAATACACGAACCATTTCTCCACTTTACCAAAATCAAGATTAATAATAGCGCCTGCCATAATATCTTTAAAAACTGACCCCTGTTCCACATTTTTCGATATTAAATCTACATCTTTTGCCACCATCTTCATAAAGTGAGAACAGCATAAGTGTATAGTGATAAATGTTTCCTTTTTCTCTTCATGATCTTTAATAATAAAATAACAGGTTTTTAGATATGCCAACAATGACATGTTATTAAAAGCCCTTGAAGCTGCGTGTAAAGTTGCAAAACTAAAGTCGATTACAATTCCTCCGAATATCGGCCATTTATTTTGTTCTTCACAGAACGTTCTAAAGTCATAAAATATCCGGAAAATGGATTTTGCAAAATGTTCGCTTGAAATCATTTGAAAAACTGAGCATATTCTCTTTGTTTGTCTTGTTTTGGTCACAGCGGCATAAAGATATATTTTCTTTTCTACATGTTGCGGATTATCAAACATTGCTCCTGTTGAATCGAAATATATCAGAGGGAGTAAATCGTCTACTTTTTGTTGTTCAAGAATATATAATTCTTCGCGACTGTACAATTTTACGTTAAATGGAACGCACACTTCTTTTATATATTCAGGATGGTCAAAATGCATTTTAATTAGATCCGTAATTTGATCTTTGTCACGATCCAACTGGCTCTTTGCCTCAGATCTTATTTTACGTAACGTTGGATCAGATTTAATATCCTGTAAATTTCCTCTATTAATTATATCATTTTTCGCATTTAATATTGTTTCTTTTTTATATTCTAATGGTTTTTTATTACATAACTTTTGTTTTAAAATAGACCGTTCTAATCCTTTAACGTAACCGGTGAGTTTGCTTCGGTGGGAGTAATTTATAGACGTGCTAAATACCGTAACCATTAGTGTGCTTATTTCTATGGATACTTTAAATTTTTTGCAACACCGGTTGTTATGTATACATTGAGCATACATAAATATTTTTCTAGTTTTTTTTAAATATTTCACAAATTTAAATACCAATTGGCATGTATTGTTAATTTTATTGAAAATTTTGTTTCTAAAAAAGTATGGATAATATTTACTAACCAGTTTATCGTTCGCGTACAGTTTTGGCCAGTATTTATTGGAGATTTGAAATTTACCTTCTACAACTTTGCAGTCTCTAAAACTTAGCTTTCCCAGACGTATAGGAGAGTTTTTAGAATTTTTGGGCAGCATTCCATGCGTTGAAGAAGTCGTCATATTTAGAAAATCATTTGGTATATCAAAACTTCCACGAGTTATATTAAATTCTTCTAGCGAATTTGAACGTATTTCTGTTTGTTTATTATTGTCTATTATTAAGGAACTTGTTGAAATCATTTCACAACCTCCATTATCTTGTGTTAGTTGTATTTCTTCTACTGTTTGCTTATCCACGAATAACTCTCTTTTTGAGGTCAGGTTTTTAGAAATGTTTTCAGTAAACTTCTTATTAACCCCATTGAATCCAAAATCGTACGAAATGCTAGGTAATTGAGTATCTGTCAATTCCAAAATTTCCGTATTTTCAATAGGAGAAATGCTTAATGCGCGAAAACTATCCTTGTGTACTACTTTCTTGGGTGTTGAACAGTCCCAGTTGTTAATAAAATCCTTTTCAGCTTGTTCAACCAAAGAATCAGTACACATACACGTTTCAATTTCATTTACTAAATTCAGTGCTTGAACACCAGTAATTTGCTGCACTGTATTTTTTTTATTATTGAGGTCATAAAAAATGCTTTTAAATTCAATTTCACTTCTACGCATTAGACGATAAACATCACTCGGATACATCTTGTACTTGGTTTTTGAAAGTGATTTAGACACTTTTTTAAATAATTTGTCGCTAGCACTTAAACTTTCCAATTGCTCGTAAGTACAATTCGGTAATTCCTGTTGTATAATATGTGCAATTTTAATTTTAGTGCTCATCTTTAAAACCATCTTGAAAAATATTTGGCTTCAAATAGACACCAGAACTCTCCACTAAAAGTGCAATAGATATTGTTGAATCTTATCGTGGGAAATTAAACTGAACATCCAAAAAAGAAAATAAATTCTTAAAATGCGAAATAAATCCGAACCAATGAAAAATTAAAAGTAACTTATACTTATAAACCAAATAAATTATTTTCCACCGTCATATAATAATAGATGTTATTTCTTAATCTAATTATAGAAAGGTTGACTTAGAGATTGGGTAATATTTAAAAATGAAAATAAATCCCGAAATGCCAAATATATCAAAATCAAATGACAACCAAAAGTTATATATCATACTAATTAAATAAACCGTGTTACACCTTGAAAAGTAACAAAATATAACTTAAATGTAACTAAAAGAACAACTCCTTAATCAAATTGGAATCGAAAAAATCGTTTTTGCCTAATTGTTTAAACGCTTGCTATTCAAAATAACAGAAACACGCTTCACTTCCGAATAATATTCAGTTACGCGGTGCATGAAAACATTCTCGACTCATGTGAAAGGCATGGGTATATGAATTTTTATATAATTGCAAGTCTTAAATTGCCGTATCTTTTTTATACCTAAAGTGACAAAGAAATTTATTTGAAGAAAAATGTTTCTCCTGTTCTAGGGTTGACGACTGTAACAAAAAAGTACGAAAAAAAAAAATTTTTTTTTTCAGACTTGAAGCGTGTTTATGTATCATTTTGAATAGCAAGCATTTAAAAAGTTAGGCAAAAACGATTTTTTCGATTCCAATTTGATTAAGGAGTTGTTCTTTTAGTTACATTTAAGTTATATTTTGTTACTTTTCAAGGTGTAACACGGTTTATTTAATTAGTATGATATATAACTTTTGGTTGTCATTTGATTTTGATATATTTGGCATTTCGGGATTTATTTTCATTTTTAAATATTACCCAATCTCTAAGTCAACCTTTCTATAATTAGATTAAGAAATAACATCTATTATTATATGACGGTGGAAAATAATTTATTTGGTTTATAAGTATAAGTTACTTTTAATTTTTCATTGGTTCGGATTTATTTCGCATTTTAAGAATTTATTTTCTTTTTTGGATGTTCAGTTTAATTTCCCACGATAAGATTCAACAATATCTATTGCACTTTTAGTGGAGAGTTCTGGTGTCTATTTGAAGCCAAATATTTTTCAAGATGGTTTTAAAGATGAGCACTAAAATTAAAATTGCACATATTATACAACAGGAATTACCGAATTGTACTTACGAGCAATTGGAAAGTTTAAGTGCTAGCGACAAATTATTTAAAAAAGTGTCTAAATCACTTTCAAAAACCAAGTACAAGATTTATCCGAGTGATGTTTATCGTCTAATGCGTAGAAGTGAAATTGAATTTAAAAGCATTTTTTATGACCTCAATAATAAAAAAAATACAGTGCAGCAAATTACTGGTGTTCAAGCACTGAATTTAGTAAATGAAATTGAAACGTGTATGTGTACTGATTCTTTGGTTGAACAAGCTGAAAAGGATTTTATTAACAACTGGGACTGTTCAACACCCAAGAAAGTAGTACACAAGGATAGTTTTCGCGCATTAAGCATTTCTCCTATTGAAAATACGGAAATTTTGGAATTGACAGATACTCAATTACCTAGCATTTCGTACGATTTTGGATTCAATGGGGTTAATAAGAAGTTTACTGAAAACATTTCTAAAAACCTGACCTCAAAAAGAGAGTTATTCGTGGATAAGCAAACAGTAGAAGAAATACAACTAACACAAGATAATGGAGGTTGTGAAATGATTTCAACAAGTTCCTTAATAATAGACAATAATAAACAAACAGAAATACGTTCAAATTCGCTAGAAGAATTTAATATAACTCGTGGAAGTTTTGATATACCAAATGATTTTCTAAATATGACGACTTCTTCAACGCATGGAATGCTGCCCAAAAATTCTAAAAACTCTCCTATACGTCTGGGAAAGCTAAGTTTTAGAGACTGCAAAGTTGTAGAAGGTAAATTTCAAATCTCCAATAAATACTGGCCAAAACTGTACGCGAACGATAAACTGGTTAGTAAATATTATCCATACTTTTTTAGAAACAAAATTTTCAATAAAATTAACAATACATGCCCATTGTTATTTAAATTTGTGAAATATTTTAAAAAAACTAGAAAAATATTTATGTATGCTCAATGTATACATAACAACCGGTGTTGCAAAAAATTTAAAGTATCCATAGAAATAAGCACACTAATGGTTACGGTATTTAGCACGTCTATAAATTACTCCCACCGAAGCAAACTCACCGGTTACGTTAAAGGATTAGAACGGTCTATTTTAAAACAAAAGTTATGTAATAAAAAACCATTAGAATATAAAAAAGAAACAATATTAAATGCGAAAAATGATATAATTAATAGAGGAAATTTACAGGATATTAAATCTGATCCAACGTTACGTAAAATAAGATCTGAGGCAAAGAGCCAGTTGGATCGTGACAAAGATCAAATTACGGATCTAATTAAAATGCATTTTGACCATCCTGAATATATAAAAGAAGTGTGCGTTCCATTTAACGTAAAATTGTACAGTCGCGAAGAATTATATATTCTTGAACAACAAAAAGTAGACGATTTACTCCCTCTGATATATTTCGATTCAACAGGAGCAATGTTTGATAATCCGCAACATGTAGAAAAGAAAATATATCTTTATGCCGCTGTGACCAAAACAAGACAAACAAAGAGAATATGCTCAGTTTTTCAAATGATTTCAAGCGAACATTTTGCAAAATCCATTTTCCGGATATTTTATGACTTTAGAACGTTCTGTGAAGAACAAAATAAATGGCCGATATTCGGAGGAATTGTAATCGACTTTAGTTTTGCAACTTTACACGCAGCTTCAAGGGCTTTTAATAACATGTCATTGTTGGCATATCTAAAAACCTGTTATTTTATTATTAAAGATCATGAAGAGAAAAAGGAAACATTTATCACTATACACTTATGCTGTTCTCACTTTATGAAGATGGTGGCAAAAGATGTAAATTTAATATCGAAAAATGTGGAACAGGGGTCAGTTTTTAAAGATATTATGGCAGGCGCTATTATTAATCTTGATTTTGGTAAAGTGGAGAAATGGTTCGTGTATTTTGCGGTTATTCTATCATGTCCTTATTACAATAATGAAGTAAAAGTCGCTTACAAATCATTAAAGCAAATCATATCGAAGAAACCCATAACTGCAACTATTATAATTGATGTACGTGTAGAGTGTTCTGATAGATTAAATAAAAAAAAATCAAAGAAACGACCTGACCCTTTATACGCTTCAAGTCCTTTTTATCAGCATTTCGAAACTCTGCTCAAAAAACATAATACTCAGCAATTCGAGGAAACGAGCGTTTACAACACACTGTACAATCCCGAATTTTTAAATATTTTATTAGTTAAATATCTTCCTTACTATCCGCTGTGGAGTGGAATAATGCTTCACCTTTCAGGGTACAAGATTGATCGTATCAGCAATTCAATAATTGAAAATCATTTTGGTTACGTAAAGAATCAGCTACTGAAAGGTGATAAGAATCTAAGATGTTCAAGATGCGTCAGGGTATTTAGGGAAGACGTACTTTCATTATACAAGGAAATGGTTATAGGGATTACAAAGTCTAACTTAACCACCAGAAAAAAGAGGAAACCTACAACTGAAGATAATTCATCTGAAATATTCTCTCAGGAAATATGGAATAAGAAGTATAAACCAACAAACAGCCACTTTTTAGGGCGATACCTGAAAAAACAAATTAATAACTCACCTGCGAAGAAAGAGAAAGGGTTATGCAAAGAAGAGTTTATGAAATGTGTGTATTGCGGTCACGGTTTACTAGACGAAACTATCGACTGGGTTCAATGCGATATTTGTGATGGATTCGTGCACCAGAAATGCGAATCGTCTAGAGAAAAATCATACACAGGCCGATTTGTCTGTAAAAGGTGTACGGTAATAATAGTTGACGACGATAGTGCAGAAGGTAGATCTCAGGAGACATTGAATGTGTCGTGTCACGCGGAAGAAGAAATAGCCGAACTGCATACTATATGCGCACAATACATAAAATCTATTACCCTCAGCGATATACGGAGACAAGAACTGGAATATATAACGAGAGGCCAAAGTGAAATCGCTCTATGGAATGTCGAAAGACGCAAAAGAGTTACGGCTTCCAATTTTGGCAGAATATATAAAGCCAGAGGTCCATCCACGTATAACAGAATTGTAGGAGAGATTTTAAACAATTCAAACTTAAATACAGCTGCTATACAACATGGAAAGTGTAACGAAGAAGTGGCCCTAAACCAATATGAAGATTACACGAAAAAGAAATGCCAACAAGTCGGATTATTTATTCACAAAACGTATCCTTTTCTGGGTGGATCTCCAGATGGTATTGTGGAAGACGATGGATTAATTGAAATTAAATGCCCGTACAATGCCAGGAACGTTCATCCCGAAAGTGCCAAGTTAGATTATTTGGACAACCATGGAAATTTAAAACGGGTGCACAATTATTATTTTCAAGTGCAAGGTCTTCTTGAAGTTACAGACAGAAACTGGTGTGACTTCGTAATATATACGTATCGAGGCATAAAAATAGAGAGGATCTATAGAGATACCAATCTATTTAAAAGAGTATATCCGAGCCTCAGACACTTTTATAACTTCTACCTTCTTCCTAAAATTGTTCTCCCCTCCGTAGATATTATCACAGTTGAAGACAGAAAATGGACAACAGATAAGATGATAAATATTTTAGAAAATGGTCTGATAGACGATATAAATTATTACAAATACTTCAGTAACGGGAAGGGGTATACTGTTGCGAAATATAATAATTTAAATTGTTATATAAAAGAGGTGATAACAGACGATTACCATTCACTGACAGGTCAAGAGTGGTTAACTAATACTGGGATGGATATTTTATTAAATATCTTAAATGAAAATGGCCAATACCAAGTAATTTCATCTGGATACGCCACTCAAATATTTTCCAACGACGACAGTTGTACTTCTGACCTGTTTGTGAAGGATGTCGTTTTTGTTAAAACTAATTTGGCTATGCCCGTATTATTAAATAACAACCACTGGTGCATTGCAGTTGCAGACACCCAAAATAAAATATTTCGATACATGGATCCGTTCGGCACCGATAAGGTGAAAAGTCAAATGTTCTTAGATAGATTTTTAAGATATCTTAAATTGTATAATAACTTTACCAACTTCAATATACGTGGAGTCACATATAAAAGAAAACCCCTTGATATAGAAGGATGGTCAATACAAATCGACGGCCAATTAATTCAAAAAGATGGGTACAATTGTGGGCCATACGTACTGTATTATTTTCAAAATGTAATAGTTAACTCTAAGACAGATAACTTTCATGATATGGGAACATACAGGAATGAATTAAAATACAAGATATTGTGTAGAGCAGACAGTATGGCGAATAAGTGTTTTTTCTGCTTGAAGGAGGTGCAAGGAGGAAAAATTATTAAATGTACTCAGTGTTTGAGGATTATGCATCCTCAATGTCTAATAATACAGACAAATAAAAATAAGTTAGTACACAACATGTGCGACTTATGTAAACAATATTAAAATTAAAATAAGAGGACCTCTGTCGTACATTACTTCAAAAGCATCCCAACGGCGAACTTTAAACAAAAAATTCAAACTAGGGTAGACTTGTGTGCCGTGCCAAATTATTAGGCTTATTGGAATCATTATTTCTACATTGTTGTAATAATTCATATACTATAAATCATACGAGATGCAAACTTAGTGGCAAAATAATATTCTGGGTATTTAGCAGAAAACTTTCATACACAAAATATATAATATTTAATATGACAAGAAGAATATTTTTTTCGTTATTAGAAATCTCGCATCTAGTACTGTCTAGGAATTGTTATTAATTTTCTTTGCGTTCGAGGGTGGTGCGTCTAGGTTGTCAGGCATTATTTTTGCTGCAGGGTATTAGTATGAATCAGTAATATTTTTCTGGGTACTTAATAAGTTTATACCTAATGCCCTCTATTAGTTAATAGTTTGTTTTCTTTATACTAGAGGGTGGTTTGTTCCCTTGCGGGTGCATTGGTGCATTGAGAGAAATATTTTTCAAAGTAGAATAATAATATTAGCAAACAATATTTCTCAGAGTAATTGTTCAGTTCAGTTTAGTAGTTATTAATTTTCTTTACTTTAAAGGGTAGTTTTATACCCTCGTGTATGCGTTGCGAGAAATTATTGTCACGGCAGCATATTAGTATCAATAAACAGTATTTTTCTGAGTAGTCGGCAAATCCCATCTACATGCGGTTTAGAAGTTATTCATTTTATTTACATTAGGGGTTCGTTTTATACCCTTGTGTATATGTGTATGCGTTACGAGAAATTATTTTTACAGCAGCATATTAGTATTAATAGACAGTATGTTTCTGAATAGTTAGCGAGTCCCATCTACATGCGGTTTAGAAGTTATTATTAATTTTATTTATAATAAGGGTTTATTTTATACCCTTGTGCATGCGTTGCGAGAAATTATATTAGCAGCAGTATATTAGTATTAATAAGCAGTATTTTTCTGAGTAGTTGGCAAGTCCCGTCTACATGCGGTTTAGGAGTTATTAATTTTATTTACATTAGGGGTTCATTTTATACCCTTGTACGTGCGTTGCGAGAGATTATTTTCACAGCAGCATATTTGAATTAATAAATAGTATTTTTCTGAGTAGTTGGAAATGCCCGTTTACATGCGGTTCAGAAGTTATTAATTTTATTTATAATGAGGGTTCGTTTTATACCCTTGTGCATGCGTTGCGAGAAATTATTTTCACAGCAGTATATTAGTATTAATAAACAATATTTTTCTGAGTAGTTGGCGAGTCCCATCTACATGCGGTTTAGGAGTTATTAATTTTATTTGCATTGGGGGTTCGTTTTATACCCTTGTGTATGCGTTGCGAGAAATTATTTTCACAGCAGTATATTAGTATTAATAAGCAGTATTTTTCTGAGTAGTTGGCAAGTCCCATCTACATGCGGTTTAGGAGTTATTAATTTTATTTACATTAGGGGTTCGTTTTATACTCTTGTACGTGCGTTGCGAGAAATTATTTTCACAGCAGCATATTAGAATTAATAAATAGTATTTTTCTGAGTAGTTGGAAATGCCCATCTACATGTGGTTCAGAAGTTATTAATTTTATTTATAATAAGGGTTCGTTTTATACCCCTGTGTATGCGTTGCGAGAAATTATTTTCGCAGCAGCATATTAGTATCAATAGACAGTATTTTTCTGAATAGTTAGCGAGTCCCATCTACATGCGGTTTAGAAATTATTAATTTTATTTACATTAGGGGTTCGTTTTATACCCTTGTGCATGCGTTGCGAGAAATTATTTTCACAGCAGTATATTAGTATGAATAAGCAGTATTTTTCTGAGTAGTTGGCAGGTCCCATCTACATGCGGTTTAGAAGTTATTAATTTTATTTACATTAGGGGTTCCTTTTATACCCTTGTGCATACGTTGCGAGAAATTATTTTCACAGCAGTATATTAGTATTAATAAGTAGTATTTTTCTGAGTAGTTGGCAAGTCCCATCTACATGCGGTTTAGGAGTTATTAATTTTATTTACATTAGGGGTTCGTTTTATACCCTTGTGCATGCGTTGCGAGAAATTATTTTCACAGCAGTATATTAGCATTAATAAACAGTATTTTTCTGAATAGTTGGCGAGTCCCATCTACATGCGGTTTAGAAGTTATTAATTTTATTTGCATTACCTCTGTGTATGCGTTGCGAGAAATTATTTTCACAGCAACATGTTAGTATTAATAGACAGTATTTTTCTGAATAGTTAGCGAGTCCCATCTACATGCGGTTTAGAAGTTATTATTAATTTTATTTTTAATAAGGGTTTATTTTATACCCTTGTGCATGCGTTGCGAGAAATTATTTTCACAGCAGTATATTAGTATTAATAAGCAGTATTTTTCTGAGTAGTTGGCAAGTCCCGTCTACATGCGGTTTAGGAGTTATTAATTTTATTTACATTAGGGGTTCGTTTTATACCCTTGTACGTGCGTTGCGAGAGATTATTTTCACAGCAGCATATTTGAATTAATAAATAGTATTTTTCTGAGTAGCTAAATTATTCCTTGCCTTGCCAACTTATGTCTCAAATTTCCAACCTTTGCCAAGTCTGATACGGTTGGAGGGGTAACATATCCCCCCCCCCTTAATAATGAGGGAATACCCATATATTTCTTGACGGTCCGTAGTAATTTAAATTTTGTTTAGGTTCGTATTTTATACATCGATGGGATCGCTCGGGCATGATCGTGTAAATTAGCTGCTATCTTTGGCTGCTGTTTTCACATTGGTCAGAGCGATCAGAAATTCATAAATAAAAAAATCGACCACAAATTCTCATTGGACAAATAATATTTAACTGCTTTAACGGGCTGCTTGGAGAACAGCGCGAAAAACAGTTACTTTGAGGTTTGCGCGCGGGCGCCTTTGGCATATGAGCTATAATAGATAAAAATATGCTCTCAGGGACTTTTTTGTACAAAATTCGATGCTTTATAAAAAGTGCATTGTGTACCATTTGTGCGATACTTTATCGTCTCGAAAACTATGCTCTCGAAAAAGTAGTACCTACTTGTAATAAAAAAAAAATTAACCAGTCTTTCCGCAGATATTCAAATTAAGTTAATTACTTCCACATCCAGTGGAAGTATAGTAACGACAAAAAAATTTAAAAAAATTTTTATTGTTCAAATAGGCTTAGAATGTCGTGAAAAGTCGAGATTTTAAGTTTGAGCGAAAAAAAATTTCTATCTGTCGGTCTTTAACTTTTTTTTGGGCGCACGTTTACTCTGGAACCGTTTGAGATATTGACTTGAAATTTGGTACACGTATGTACTTTAACGAGATCTGGAACTAGATTATATTTTCATCTAGTTCTGTCGAAGGGTTGGGGGTAAATTGGAGTTAATTTGGGGTAAATAGGTCAATCAAGCAGGTAAGAGTCCATAAAATTGGTATTTAGTATATACAAGAGAAGCTAAGGTCTCAAAAAAATGTTTGGCATTAGCCACCCCCATTACCACCCTAACCCCCTTATTAAAGGGGATGAAAAAAAATTGTGATTTAGTGTTTGTACAGGAACCAGAAACCTCAAAATATTTTTTTACTTCATCCACCCCCCACTATCAACCACCCCCATCACGACCCTCCACCCCACTACCGATGTGGGGTATCGTTTTATGGGTTTTTGGGGTAGAGGATTTCAAATATTATATTATTAAAGTTCCATACACAATTATTTTCACATACAAAGTTTTTTCGTTGTGAGTGACTTGGATAGAGAATCTGGATGTGGAAATAGTGATTCCTTGGGCAGCGGTTTTTTTATTAGGTTTGCTAATTATTACTCTTTTTCCCAATAAAATCGCTTTTTCGTTTTAATTATTAAAAAAAGCAATTACAGAGAAAAGCCTATAAACAAATAAATAACTTTAAATGAATCCATCACTGCAGTAGCAGTATATTTGGGAGAGGATAAAAAATATTTTTGTACAAATTGGTTATTACAGTTCAGCAGAATTAAAGAAGGGAATGGTGTAAAACCGAAAAATATTGCAACATGTAATATTTTTGCGGCAGTAGTAATGGAAAATGTCATCTAAAACATATTCAAAATTTACTAGGGTGAAGACGGTTAAGAAAGGTGCAAAATGGATAATTTTGTGATATCTTAAAAATAACAGTTTCATCATAAAATGTCAATATGCCTTTTACTTCCACATCCAGTGGAAGTACAACAACGACAAAAATTGGCATTTAGTAAATACAAGAGAAGTCAAGGTCTCAAAAAATTTAACCATGGGGGGGGGGGGATAAAATTGTGAGTTAGTGTGTGTACAAGAACCAAAGGCTTCAAACATTTTTTTTTACTTCATCCACCCCCACCCCCACTACCGATGTGGTATATCGCTTTATGAGTTTTTGGGGTAGGCGATTTCAAATATTATATAATTAAAGTTCTATAAACAATACACACATAGTAGAGTGCAAATATAGTATCAAAATATTTTTCATTTTGAGCGACTTGGATAGAACATCAGGATGTGGAAGTAGTGATTCCTTGGGCAGCGGTTTTAACATTTTAAAATGAAAACCGCAGCCCAAGGAATCACTACTTCCACATCCAGATTTCCTATCCAAGCCTCTCAAAACGAAAACACTATATTTGCACTCCACCATGTGGAAATAATTGTTTATGAAATTTTTTAAATGAAAACCAAAAAACGACATGCCACATCGATAGTGGGGGGTTGGGGTGGTGGTAGGAGGTGATACGCGGGTGGATGAAGTGGAAAATTTTTTGAGGCCTTTGGTTCCTGTACACACTAAATCACAATTTTTTTTTCATCCCCTTTAATAATCGCGTGGGGGGGGTGATAATGGGGGTAGTTAATGCCAAAAATTTTTCTAAGACTTTAACTTCTTTTATATAATAATAAACTAAATACCAAATTTTATGGACTCTTACTTGCTTAATTTACCTATTTACCCTCATTTATCCCAATTTACCACTCGACCCTTTAACAGAATAAGATCAAAATATAACCTAATTCCTGATCTCGTTAAAATAAATACATATGTGTACCAATTTTCAAGTCAATATCTTAAACGGTTCCAGAGTAATCGTGCACCCAAAACATCAGAGACCGACGCGATAGAAATTATTTTTTGCTTCAACTTAAAATCTCGACATGTCATAACATTCTAAGCCTATTTAAATAAATGTTTTCAAAATTACTACACTTATACTGGAAGTGGGAGCAATACGTAGAAAATGGCATGACAAAAATATAAACAATCATAATGTATCGTAGACTACACGGTGGAAGTAATCTACTTCAAGCACTTTCTTTGAGGAAACGCATCTATACTGCTCGAGGTAACACACTGCGCATCCATTTTACTCGGGGAAGCCCACTGCGTGTCCGTATAGGTAACCTACTGCGCATCAACAGTACCTACTCAAGAAAAGCCACTGCGCATCCATTATACTCGAGGAAACCTACTACGCATCCATACCACCCGAGATAACTAACTTCGCATCCAAACTACTCGAAGTAACCCACTGCGCATCCATGTTACTCGAGGAAACCCAATGCGCACCCATACTACTTGAGGTAACCTACTGCGCATCTATTTTACACGTGAAAACCCACTGCGCATCCATACTACTCAAGGTAACCCATTGCGCATCCATTTTATTCGAGGAAATCTACTGCGCATCCATATTACTTGGAGTAACGTACTGCGCATCTATAGTACTAGAGGAAAGACACCGCGCATCCATAGTACTCGAGGAATTCCACTGCGCATCTATATACTACTCGAGATAACCCACTTATTAAAGAATAAAGAAAATAATAGAAACACCGAACAGGTTGCATGGTATTGAAAATCGTAGAAGCTAGATGCACACGCAAGGACGCGTTGCTATATCCTCATCTATACTTGAACCATTGGTATCAATTTAGCAACATGTTTATAAACCTTAAAATTCCACATCCACGTTTTCTATCCAAGTCTCTCACAAAGAAGAAAAAAATTGCACTCCACTATGTGAAAATTATTTATGAAACGTTAATAACATAATATTTGAAATCGCCTACTCCAAAAACCTATAAAACGATATGTCACATCGGTAGTGGGGGGTGTGGAAGGGGGTGGTAGAGGGGGCAAATGAAGTAAAAAATATGTTGACGCTTTTCCACCCCCCTTTAATAGTGAGGTGGGGGTGGTAATGGGAGTAATTTTTTGAGCCCTTATCTTTTCTTATATATACTAAATACCAATTTTATGGACTCTTACATGCTTGATTTACTTATTTACCCCCCCTTTATCCCAATATACCCTTCAACGGAATAAAATGAAAATATAATCTAGTTCCAGTTCTCGTTAAAATACATACGTGTATCAAATTTCAAGTCAATATCTTTAACGGTTCCAGAGTAAACATGCGCACAAAAAAGTTACGGGCAAACAGAATTTTTTTTTGCTCAAATTTAAAATCTCGACGTCTCATGACATTCTAAGCCTATTTGAACAATTACAGTTTTTTTAAATTTTTTTGCCGTTACTATACTTCCACTGGATGTGATTGATGTGAAAGTAATAAAATTCACTTTATCACGTTGTGCGCATTTGTGATGCACATGGTACATGGAACTTTTACTTAATTTTCTTTGTTATGTATTATTTAATATTATATCAAAATGGTTTATTTTACTGGGAAAAAAAAATGTTTTATGTTGCCAGCAACTCATTGGATTTTTATATTTAATTGTTATGAAAATAAACATAATAAACACGCCACACACTAAACAGAACAGGAAGGTATGTGTTTGATTCAAAATTGTTTTTTATTTGCTAGGTATGCATTACATGTTTTTGTAAGAATCATTTCCGTTTTTAGGTTAAATTTAAAAATACAATGTAGCTGGCAATGATGAATATTTCACCATTTCGTCGTTTTTCTGAATGTTTCAGATGTTGCATTGCATTTAAATATTATGTCTATATGAGAGCCGTCTCTGGCGCAGAGACAAATCTCCTTGTTTATCAAAAGCGACGACTTACGCGACGCGAACCATACGAGTGCATGCCATCAACCTAACTGATGTTTGTGCAACTGACTAAGATCTTAGACCCCAATACCGGTGGCGCCGTACTATACATCGGACCCTGCTTGGGCTACGATTTCAAGTACACGGTTGCGCCTCTTGGTAAACTTTTCACTCAACGGTTATATGCATTTTACTTTTCATAAAAATACAATTAAAGAAGCGGCTATAATACTATTGAATGAGGATAAATGCGTGTCGAATTGTTCCGTAGATGTTTGCACAACCTGGCTGCCGATGTTAAAAGAAGAACTTAACAAACTCATTTTTATGAAACGTAAAATGCATGACAAAAAAAAAATTAAACTGCTTTTTCAAAATTTTTTAGGTCGTTACAGAAGTGCTTCTCGAGATGTTATTTCCCATATTTCGTATGGGTCCCATGCGCCACAGACGAGAAAAAAATTATTGAAATTTCTAGACCCGCACTTGATTCGAATACTAGTAAGGCAATGTAGTATCAAGATAAATGTAAATATTAAGGCAACATTAATTTAGTTCTGGATTAATATTGACCCAAAGTAACAACCTTGGTTGAATACTATAGTTGCCCCAGTGCCAGTTAGTATTAGAGGATTACGGACAGAAATATTGTGTCAAATTACGTGTTTCTACTCATAGGAAATTGTAAGATGTACTGTACAAATGAGTGGGGGACACATTATTCGACAGGCTGTCCATAATCCTTCAGCACTAACTTGCATCAGTTGAGGCATCTATAGTATTTAATAAATAATCACCTAAACCTAAAATAAAAAGAAAATATTTAATCAAAAATATATTTTGTTAAAAATATACATAAAAATATACAATGTATAAAAATAAATAAAAATAAAAATGCAAATTCTCAACAAGTGTTATAAAAAAAAATCCATATTATTCCTTGCTACCACATCTTCGAATTGTTTTGCTGTGGTGGCTGAGAAGGTAATTTTGACAGCCTCTGTTAAAAAATGGAATATATTAATATCTGATCGAGAATACAGTATAGAAGTATCGTAGTTACTGACATAACATAGTTAATCATTATCTTTATTATGGTACAAAAACACGAGACCATAGGTCGAGTGTCTTTCAGTTATCGAGTTATATTATCAAAATGGCAACCAAGCTTAAGTGCAAATAAAAATGTATGCTATTCAAAATAGAAACCTCAAATGGTGTTTGGTAATTTGTTAGTTTTTATATCCATTAGCAGAGAAAAACATTGGCTGACGTGTACGTTGCTGATTTTCAGAAATATCCTCAATTTACTCCAAAAAATGTCAAAGTAAGACAATCAGTCGGGAATTTTGCCCTGCAAAAGGTGAAGTAGTAATGATTTTGATATATGTTGTTTAAGTCGAGACCATGATAAAAAACACAAGTTTTCAACCTTGGAGGTGGGGGAAAAATGTTGAAGACAAAGTTAAAGAGGACAAAATTTCCTACATTTTTTGTATATAAATTTTTATTGTAAGTCTAATTTTTAAAGAGATACAAACAACGTCAGACAAATGGATTTAAGAAGAATTTTTTTTTTTATTATATAATGCATGTTTATAACAACATATTTTATAATATTTGTATTATTATAATAAAGATATATTATAATAATACTTGTATTGAAACTAAAAAAAAAAAATTAAATTGACGGTATAGTATTACAGTGGCTTACATCATTCCTCTAAAATAGGAAACAAGAGTTATTAATTTTAATGATAGGTATTCAGGAAAATTGGTGAAGAGTCCGTACTTGCTTTTATACTCTTTTTGTAATTTTTAGATAAGAATCCAACATTTTTTAAGGAAACTTCAAATTACAAAATTTTATGTCCCGACTATTGGCTACAAAATTTTAAATCCCTTACAAAATCCTTATACACATTTAATCCTTACACAATTGCTTAGAGACATTCAATATATCGAAAATGTAAGTAATTATTATCAAATCAAAAACACTGCTCTCTAAGCCTGTACGTATTAAAGGTAGGACCGTTCGCGCAACAAAGAAGTTTGAGTATTTTTTGAAAAAAAAAAAATCGTTAAACTTCATTTTCCCACCGCTATATCTCGTTACCTATTAGACTTACAATAAAAATGTACATACAAAAAATGTATGCAATTTTGTCCTCTTCAACTTTGTCTTGAACATTCTTCTCGTAGTATCGAGCATTGCTAAATCATTTCGAAAAAACATATTTTTTTTTACTTCTTAATTATTAATAAGAAACGTCAGCCAATGAGAAATCAGCATTGTAAATTTCAGCCACTGTTTTTTTATGTGCTTTACAAACAAAGCTTCCTGCAAAGTGGTTGAAACAATAAAATAATATAGAAGCGTTTTTTTTCGCATTTTTGAAAATTCACCTCCTTTAAATGCAGCAGTACACAGGTGACTGAAGTTTGTTTTATTGTTTCTTACCGCTTTGCGAAACTTTTGATATATGGTACAGCGACAATAAAATCACTTAATTTTTAGTATATCATAAATTAATTAAAAAAATTAAATTACAAAAAAAACGCAGACACATAGATTTCAGCCAACTGCATTTATATCAATGTCATATTGACAGGCAACGTTTAAAACAACTGGCTGATACAATAAAATCATATAGGAGCGTTTGTTTTTTTGCACTTTTAAATAACTGTTAATTAAAAAGTCAGCAACGCCGTAATGACTGAAATGGTTTTTCCGCCTTGTTATTATGAGATCTTTATACTTTTCGACTTCAGTCACACGATAAAATCATATAAAAAATTCTGCCACCAGCTCCCTAGCTATTACGTTGGTCGAGCAGCCAACTTAAAACAGGGACAATTGGTTTACTTATCGGTGGCCTAATATCAAATTTTTATTTTTTTTTCTCCCCGTGATTAGGACCACATATGCAACTCCGATAAGTAAAGCAATAAATAACTGACCTAAAATAAGCAGGTTGAAACAAGAATAATATTTTAATGTTATATGTTTATCAATAAAATGCAATTAGTGTGCTTCGACAAATAACACAGGTGAAAAAATACCGCAAATTTAAGGTAACTAAATAAAATTTAAAATTTATTTTTATTTTGTTGCTAAAAGTTTCCACGAATTTCTACATTACTGTAATTATCTACTTACCAAAATAAGGTCATTAAGGCGCAACACACTTACTCACAAGATATCGAAGATTTTAAGGTTATGTTCATACTATTTTAGGCGAGAATAGGCGAGTTTTCATAGAAGTTCATGGTAGTTACATAGAATAAACGTTGCAAATATTGTTAATGTATGATCAAATGCATATTATTCATAATGTATGAGATTCATTCGTAACACATTTACAGTTATATATGTGAAATATTTTCGTGTAATATTACAAGTTACATTCTTGTAATATAATATGCTTATTTTAATGGCAACATTAAAGATACATTGATTATAATATGTGACATACATTTGTTAAATATAATTTTTTATATTACGGAAATATTTTCGAGCTAATATTAACTAAATGTTTCTTCAATATTTTGCAATTTAACATTTCTCAGCTATACCAAAGTTAGGTTATTTGAATATAAATATCATATTGCAAGAAAACATTAAATATGTTACTTCAGTTTAATATTGCGTAATATTACGGATATATATTTTGTTTAGTGGGGTAGCATATCTAATTTATAAAATAAAATACGAACGCTTTATGTATTAAAAAATATTTATTTACCTATCAAATAATAATAAAATAGAAGGATATTTTATTAACTTATTGGAACTACTTATTTAATAATAAAAATATCATTTGGTAATTAGGTACCTTCTATTTTTCAACCAAAAATCAATGTTTGACTCTCATATGCCCGGTTTTGGCGTACTGGAATTAATTCATAGAAAATCCCTCGAAATGATCATCAGACTTTGAAAGAGACGCCCGTGCTGCGGCTAAAAATTTTTACCGTTAATACACTAACTCTGTTGTGCACTAAGTATTTTAAAACTGTGTGTTTGAAATTCTATTTTAATTTTTTGGAATGAGTGAAATAATATACTATACACTAATTCAAATTTTCAAACATTTCACACATAAAAAACTACAGGCAATAGAACACATTTATCCCTGAAGGCTTAAAGTGACTTTGTGAGGGAGAGGGCTATGTTTAAAAGCAAAAGACATGCACTTGGTGTCCGGGTATACTAGGATTAACTATAGAAATATCAAGTAGTAATTACAGGTAATAAACATTCTTGAAGTTTTTCATTAGTCCTTGAAAATATATAACCTAACCTCAAACTTACCGTTTTGTTCACTTTCTCATTTTTCATATTTAAAAATCCACCACAAAGACATCATGCAAATAAAGACATACGTGAATAATTTGACGGTAGCTATATATAGATATTTTACACTTCACTTCGCACTTTTTTCTTCAACTCTAAAAATTATTAAATATCCCTTCTTTACTATGCCATGAAAGAAAGTTGAAAGAGAAGCGCGTGCGCACAACATGGTTTAAGTTAAAATAGACAGGGCTTTGGATTTTGCAGAGTAAAATTTGCCAGCATCTTCCAAATGAAAAAAATATAAAGTCTATAATGGATATTACACTGTCCACGTCCACGTAGGAACAAATAGAACATACACAGATGATATCGTTTTACACACATAAAATGGACAATTAGGCGACATCCATTTATCTTTGGTGCATATTTGTACAATAAATGGACTTTAAAGGGACATATTCACTGGTTGTTCAAATAGGAACATAAAATGTGCTTTCTTTTATGTACATTATAAATGGACGTCCATAGAAGATGTCCTTTATGTACATAAAAGGAACAATTATGGGACGTTAATTTATTCATCATGCGCGTTTGTACAATAAATGGGCTTTAGCGGGACATCCATTAGTTGTCCAAACAGGAACATAAAGTATTTTTACATTCATGTACTGTAAATGGACGCCCCTAGGAAGTCCATTCAATACCCCATAGAGGACGTCCTTGTACGTACATAAAATGAGCATCCATAGGACGTCCATCCAATGTCCATGGACATTTGTACAGTAATTGGATCTTAATCGGACATCCATTGGATGTCCTGTGCTATTAGGGAATCAAATTAAATAAAAAAAATGGAAAATACAATTGAGATATTGTACTTTAGAGTAGTGCTGCGACAAATTGGCTTTGGGTTAACCTAACCTAAAAATCGCAGATATTACTTCCACATCTAGTGGAAGTGTAGAATCGACAAAATTTTTAAAAATTTTTATTGTTCAAATAGGCTTAGAATGTCATGAAATGTCGAGATTTTAACTTTAAGCAAAAAATGTCTGTCTGTCTGTAACTTTTTTGTGCGCACGATTACTCTGGAACCGTTTGAGATATCGGCTTGAAATTTGGTACACGTATGTATTTTAACGAGATCTGGAACCAAATTATATCTTCATCTTATTCCGTTGAAGGATTTGGGGGTAAATGGGGGTAAATAAGTAAATCAAGCAAGTTAGAGTCCATAAAATTGGTATTTAGTATATACAAGAGAAGCTAATGTCAAAAAAAAAATTTTGGCATTGGCCACCTCCATTACTACCCCCACCCCATTATAAAAGGGGTGAAAAAAAATTATTTCATCGTAGATGGCCATTCGAAAATTTATTTTAAAGAAGAAGAATAAATGATGTATTTATTAGAAATAAGAATTTTTTTGAATCCTATACATAACCTCAAAAGTTTCCAAAAAAGTCATTTTTTAAGTACTTGACCTAAAATATTTCAAAATCCTGATATGATGAGGCCAGATTCGGATTCAGCGCGAAAAATTACTTCGGAAAGCGGATAATGTTAGGATTAAAACTTTTAGGTTTATGACTGTTATTTAAAACATACAATTTTTCCATATAGGTTATATTAGGTTTAAAGCTGTTAATTAAGTTAGTCTAGAAGCATAGGAATAAAATCATGTGAATAAAAAACTATCCTTATTTTTACCTGTCAGTAAAATAATATTTACCAGTCTAAACGCAACTAATGACGAGTATTTGGAATATCGCTTTCATTCCTTTGAAGGATCGATTAAGAGCAAATAAGATTAAAGATGAGATCAGCATAAAAAAACTCTGAAAAACAACTTTTGATCACTTAAACGTTATTTCACTTAAATCTCGAATTCTCACCACCTTAAACCTTCAACTCCTATTTTAACTCCTGCTTAAAAGAGTTATGGTTCATACGTTAAAAACGATTCAAGAAACTTAAGCTTATGATCCCATAAAATACGGATGACGTAAAAGAAAATTTGAGGCCTTTGGTTCTTGTACACATATTAAATCACAATTTTTTTCCACCTCCTTTTATAATGGGGTGGGGGTAGTAATGGGGGTGGATAATGCCAAAATTTTATTTGAGACGTTAGCTTCTCTTGTATATACTAAATACCAATTTTGTGGATTCTTACCTTCTTGATTTACCTATTTACTCCCATTTACCCCAATTTACCCCCCAACCCTTCAACGGAATAAGATGAATATATAATCTAGTTCCAGATCTCGTTAAAATACATACGTGTACCAAATAAATTTCAAGTGGATATCTTACACGGTTCCAGAGTAATCGTGCGCACAAAAAAGTTACAGACAGACCGACAGACAGACATTTTTTGCTCAAACTTAAAATCACGACGTTTCATGACATTCTAAGCCTATTTGAACAATTTTTTTTTAAACTCTTGTCGTTTCTATACTTCCACTGGATGTGGATGTAATATCTACGATTTTTATGGTTAACCCAAAGCCAATTTGTCGCAGCACCACTCTAAAGCTCTAAAGTACAATGTTTTAAAGGTATCTCCATTTTTGTCATTTAATTTGATTGAAATCTCTAGGTATTCTCGGCAGATTTTTGTCCAAAAAAGGGCACGTTTTTCTCACGTCGTCGGATTGTCCGCATGGATAAACTGACTATTGAAATTGTCTGCCCTTAGCATTTTATATCATTACACAAAAAGTTAGCTTTAAAATCATAACTTTTTTTGACAACCTCTACGGAGCACCACCGCCAAAATGACTGAAGGTATACGAACAGATAAACTTTCGTTGGCTACTATGAACACAAGAAAGAAATTTAAAAAAATTGAGCCGCCTTCAAAAAAAATCTGTAAAGGTATTTACACAAAACTTCCCTCTCTATTTGACATCATTTATCTATGAATTATTTTTTATGTTGGATGACCACCCTGTATATCTTTTTATTGAAATTATACAATATTGGAAATTGTACGTATTGGATTGGCAATAAGAGCAAGCGAGAGCGAAGCATCCAATCGTGTACATACATGCCTCTTGATGGGTGTGTCCACTCTTTACTGCTAGAGTATTGGTAGACGTCTTTATTGTAGGCGGTCTCTTAATAGCGCCATGCCAAATGAAGAATTTTCTGAATCTGTATAAGATTTTTTCCTGGCAATAGGTGTATATTTTTCACTGGAAGTATATTCCATTTCTTTGTTGGCAATAGCGTCAACTATCTATAAATATTATTTTTCTCCATCTACCCGTATAACCAGACAGTATATAACCTGTATCGGTTCTATATTAAAATCTTTACTCGATAAAGATAGTCTGTATTCTTTGGGTACAGCGACGATACGGGTTTAAATACTTTATGGATTTAGGTAGAATAAAGTTGGTATTTATCGATTCGCTATCGCCACGATATATTTTGAGTATAGGTCGATTTATCGGATCGCTATCGTAACAATACAGGTCAACTATACCTACATAGGCTGTTGCAAATAAAAATATTTTTTTTTATTCTAGACGTACTTCTTTCACAGCTTAATGGGATACATTATTTATATTATTTTTACTGTCCTAATTAATTTTATGAAACATTGTGATTACCTACCTCACATTGTTGAATGCGGCGGGCGGGAGTCGAACCCACGCGGATCTCGACTTGACAACTCTTGCTGTGTCAAATTGCCAAATTTGCCAAATTACATTTCTTTATTTTATTTAAGTGTGGCGAACATGTCATTATTAATTTCATTATTTCATTGTACAATCAAAATAAATAAACATTGCGTCACATACTCGCGACTGATCGCGAGAAGTGCCACAACGGCCAGGTGCTTCGGCAAAAGAAATTCAAGCTCATGTTACTGTAGTATATTAGACGATTTCAATTAGCACAATCGTATTTTAGCGTGATTATATCAGAGATTTTATATTAATAAAATGAATTTACTTTTTAATAAGAGATGAGAGTAATGCAGGGAAAATAAAATGAAAAACCCTGCTTTAGGTGTCAAGTGTTTAAAAACATTTATTTACCATGAATGGTAAATCTTTAGATGGTTATAGCTTTCAACGAGGGGTCAAGAGGGGTAGAAGGGATGATGAAAAAGGTATGAGGTTTAGAAGGAAGGTGTTTTTTAAGAGTACGTGTTTTCTAAGGGAGAGGGGTGACGTCAGTCTAGTAAAGGAGTGTCATATATTGGAAGTCGTTCGTGTATTAGTTTATGTGTGTGTGGTACGTTATCTCGTCTTCGTACGTTTGCAATGTTTTGTGTCAACTGTGAGTTTGTTAATTTGTAAGTAAAAAATCTCTGTGCTGTTTCGTCGATGTAATCTCGCATCATTTGCACCCCCGTAATCCCGTGCAGTTCAGCGATGGCAATATACCTGGGAGAGTTAGTCAATAGATGCAGCAACTTGTTTTGTGTCCTTTGAAGACGGCTTAACACGTTCGGCTAGCAGACCCTGTGCTGTCGAACGGATCTCGCTTGTATTAATATGTTTACGTATATAGGAAGGTATACTGCTGATTATTCTACAGATAATGAAATTCCTGAAGAAAATACAATTAGCAGCACTCTTTTATCTCCTAGGGGTGGCAGAAGGAAACTGACACGATAGAAATGTATGTCCAAAATTAACTTCAGCGCATCAAAATACTTCAGAAAGGTTAGGTGAAACCTTAGAACAAGACTTTTTTTGTGGACCTATTTATTAGAATTTGTTGAGGAAATGAAAGAACCCCATTGTTTTTGAAAAAATTTAATCAGTAAATAAAAAAGTTATTAATCATTTAAATTAAAATAATATATATTTCTTTAATTTTTGTCACTTGTACTTAAATAGACATTCTATTTTTGTAGCGATGTCGATGGTCGAATGGCTAAAGCTTCGTCTTGGCAATCCAACACGGGTTTTTTCATTGAGTTTTTCCCGTATCACCAACCAAACCTTTAAAAACAGTGCAGGTGTGTTTGTGCGCGCGCCCCTAACTACAGTTTTTAATTTAGCTTTAATTAGTTATAAGTGTTTTTAAACTTCCTTTAGTTATAAATATTCAAATTGTTAGGTTTAAGTCTTTTTTTGTTCCTAGATAGGAGCCCTAACCCTTCCATTAATTGTAGTTCAAGCCCGAGTCGAACCCGCTCCATCTGACTGTACGTTCACCACGACGCCGCGCGGCGTGGTTGTGCGGTCGGCTCTGAACCGGGATCCGACTCTGGCGCATATTTGTAAACAACTGTGAATAAATACTTTTTGAATTTTGAATTTGAATTTGGCAATCCAACAGTCTCGTGTTCAAATCCCTGAAAGGGCGTCTTTTTTTTTCATTTTTTTTTTCATATAGTTTTTTTTACAACGAAGTTGGTATCACAAAATTTAGAATGTCCAAAAACTAATATTATTTACAAGGAAACTGCGAAGAGTATCCTATAAAATGTGTAAAGCTCAGTAAATCGGCGAAGAGTAGGTACCTACATTGCTTCCACTAGTTTTATTGTGCACAATGTTATATCACAGGTGAACCGGTATTATCTTCCGGAAATAAAACCAAAATAATCTGAACAGAGAACTGACGAATCTTTTAGAACTAGCAGGACACGATCTATACTGGTGCATTTTATATTTTATCTAATCTACACTTCATGTGTGCTATAAATGCAGAAATTTCGGTATCGATTACGTAAAGATTCAATAACTGTTTAGAATACTCATAGGCCATAGCCATTGGTATAGATGACATATAGATTTAATAAAGTAGTACTACATGCTCGAAAACAGGAAATGTTTTTACCGGAGAACTTTACTGGACCTATATAGATGAGTTGTCGATATTATAACGATACTTTATATGTGGTATATATGTAAATCATATATTCTATATAGGAAAGCATATAAAGATAATACTTTATAATCGCTGTACAGATCAAATACAGAATATATCTGTATAGGAAATATTTAGTTATACAATAAATATTCTATACAGTTGAAATCTGTATCGACAAATCTTTATAAAACATTTATCAAATTAATATAGTCACGGAAACCTGTATCGCTTGGTTATACGGGTAGTGATGCCGCCGAGACGAGACATTTCTCGGCCACATCTCGTCTCGTCTCGACTTATCGAGGCGAGTCCAAATTTTTTTCTCAATCGAGACGAGACGAGATTTTTAAAGTCGAGATCTCGCCAAGATGAGACGAGATCGAGAATTTCTCGACTTTTTTTTAATTGTAAAATTATTCTACATTTGAACTTCGAATGAATAATATAAACTTGAATTAAGTTGAGAATATAAATATTTACAAAAATAATACACATCTTAAAAAAGCAACCATTACAAACATTAAAGTAAACAAAAGGATCCCTGTCCATATTCAACTCAAGATTTATTTCATAAATTTTTTTTTTCCCAATTTTGGCCTTGGATATACTCCTTTAGCCAAGAGACTCTATCAAACCAACATATTATGTGCAAAAATGTGAATTCAATCCCAAAAAATATTCTTTCCCATTAATTTCCACCTAATAAACGAAACAAGGATTGAGACAGGGGACACTCTTTTCACATCAAGGGGTCCGTCTTGATGACTTTTAAATATACATACATGAAAAATACCACGGATAAAAGGTTTAATTAACATAGGTTTAAAGTGGATTACAAAGGAGGCGATTTCCCTAAACGGCCAACAGCACAAGTTTTATTATTTAATATTTATATCTGAATATCACACTTTTTAAGAAATTCCATGATAACCAAATATATTTTCTTACATTTAAAGCTCAAAATATAGTTGATATTCAAGGGCATAGCGAGATTCTTCTCTAATAGTTTTTGAATAAACCTATTAGTTTTCTGTTCGTGTCTAGGGCAGCCCAGGAAAATATGATTTATATCTCCTGGGCTTCCACATTCACACAGATCATTTTCCTTGACACCAATCTTGTAAAGATGCGACGGGAATCTTCCATGATTAAAAAGCAAACGAGTAATTGTGGTGTAAGTATTCCTTTTTATTTCTTCATTGTCGTACCACCTTTGCGATGTTATATGTGGGTTTAATAGGAAATAATTTGTTGGGTGCTCAGCATATATATTTCTATAATATTTATTCCATTCTAGGTTGATGTTTTTCCTCAGGGACCCTATTATATTGCTATGCGGTATCAGATAGCATTTATCATCATAGTCAGTAATCGCTGCTTTTGCTAGTGTATCAACCTTCTCGTTATTAATTAATCCACAATGCGCTTTGATCCACATAAAAATTATTGTATAACCAAGAAGCGAGAGCCTTACATACAATTTTATAATATCCGTAAGCAAAGGGGATGTTTTTACATTTATATGATTAAGACCACTAAGTACGCTAAGTGAATCAGATATAATAATAAATTTACGTCGGTCTGTTTTGAGATCGCAGTATTCTAAAGCTTTAAGAATGGCTATAGCCTCTGCTGAAAAAATAGAAGCTTGGTTTGGAAGGCTATATTTGATGGAGACTTCAAGTTCAGGAATGTAAATAGCACAACCTGTACCATTCTCACTTTTAGACCCATCGGTATAAATATGCATCCCGTCTGGATATTGTTCAATGTAGTTCTTAAATATAACTCTATTAACTACTTGGTTATCGATAAATGGAGGTTTGATTACCAAAGGGGCCATACAAATATGATAAAAGTGGTTTAGAGTGTACATAAAAGGAATTGTACTTTTGAGAATATCACCATCATAAGAAACAGTATTACTAAAAGACTCCGCTAATGGGGGAGACTTTTTTTTATTCCAGTATTTATTAGTGAGATTCTGAATGCATAAATTGTACAGCGGCTTTAATAAAATATCATTATCCCTTGTTCTCAATTTCAAAACAAATTTATCACTGAGGAGTTGTCTTCTGAAACTTAGCGGAGGTTCCTTAGCCTCAACCCTTACAGCCTCTACTGGACTAGATTTCATTAAACCTAGGCAAACCCGAAGTGTTTTGTTTTGAAGTATATCCAAACGATGAAGTAAATTGTTGCTGGCTGCTCCATAAAATATTGCACCATAATCTATGACCGATCTAATGAGAGATTTATACATTAATTATGATATTTCTGGATCTGCCCCCCAACTAATTTTACTACAGATACGAATAGTGTTTAACTGTTTTTCTGATTTTGAAACTATATTTTCAATATGAAATTTCCATGATAGCTTCTGGTCAAGATGAAAACCTAAGTATTTAACTACTTTTTTATATGGCACCTGGCAATCATCTAAGACAATTGTATCTCTCTCCGGTAAATTATGTCTAGAAAATATGGAAATGAAGGTTTTATTGTAGGAAATTAAGAATTGTTTTTCCAGCGCCCACTGTTTAATATAATGAAAACCTTTATCCAGAGATTCGATGGCTATGTCTAATTTTCTCTCTTCTGTGTAAAATATAAAGTCATCAACATATTGGACAATTCTTATACTACCTTTCAGAGCGATATCATTTGTATAAACATTAAATAAAATAGGGCTTAGGACCGATCCCTGGGGGAGTCCCTGAGAAGTAAATCGTGGACCCATTAAGGAGTTGTTCGAGTTTCTTAAAAATAATTTCCTCCCACGAAACATGTTAACGATATTACGGCTAATTTTCGGTGGAATTTCAAGTTTAGTGAGACAATGTTCCAAGATTGTTAAATCTACGGAATCATAAGCTGACTTTAAGTCAAGGAAAATAGCCATCAGATAATTATTTCTTGAAAAACATCATTGTATATCTGTAATAAGTTTACCTGCTGCATGGTAAGTACCCATACCTCGACGAAAACCAAACTGAAAATCGGGGTAAAGTCCATGATGTTCCAGCCACCATTCTAATCTCAGTTTTATCATTCTTTCGAGCGTCTTTCTGACACAAGACAAAAGTGATATAGGTCTGTAGGAATCAACGTCATCGGAAGGTTTATGCGGTTTTAATATCGGTACCACAATAGTATTTTTAAATTCGTCAACTTCATGACCTAGGTAAATTTTATTAAATATTACTAAAAGATATTCCTTAACCGCATGAGGCAGATGAGCTATAATGGGGTAAGTAATTTCGTCATGTCCAGGTGCAGTGTTAGTGTTAAGGTTAACAGCATAGTTTAGTTCATTTATATTAAATGGTTCTAAAAATATGTTATTTTGGTATGAAGTTGCTGCTGGTGGGTGGTATTCCTGCACACAATCAGGTGTGAGATTATAAAACATTTGAATGGTACTTTCACTATTATATGGTTGTCTCCGGGCAGGATCCACACCTTTCATTTTTCTAATCTGATTCCATACTTTCTTAGATGTAGTTGACCTATTTAAACCAGAGCAATATGATTTCCAGCTATCTCTTGCCTTCTTTTTCAGTAACCGTTTAGTTTCTGCATTCACTTTTTGGCAAAGGCTAAAATTGTCAAATGTCGCATTATGTTTATATTCCCAAAGTTTCCGTTTCCTTTTCTCTACCGCTCTGTTACATTCTTCATCCCACCACAACGGTAATGATTTATTTTTTGGAACCGAGTTTTTATTCTCATAGATGCTTCTGCGGCTACATTAACTGCATTTAAAAAGAAACTATACATATATTGAGCAGTTCTTACTACAGGATTTTGGAACAGATTTACTAGTGTTCTGTGGAATACGTTCCAATCATCACTTTTTGTGTCGAATTTACAAGAAGGGTAAATAGTCTCCGTTTTATCTCTCCAATTATTGTATTTTATATCAATTACAAAATGATCAGAGCCTAATGTATCATCACATACTTCCCAGTCAAATTGGGGGGCTATAGCTGGCGAACATAATGAAATATCAACAGCCGAACGTGAATTACTTAAACTATTATTTAATTTGGTGGGAGATCCTGTATTTAATACCACAAGGTTACATTCATCCACAGCATTTAATAAAGTTGTACCTTTATTATCATTTCTTGAACAACCCCAAGAAGTATTGTGAGAATTAAAGTCTCCTCCTATAAGTATTGGTGCAAAACGTTGTGTTAATAAATTTTTCCAATCTTGTAAAGACGCTGTTATGTTTGGAGGGCAGTATACCGAAAGTATATTCAAATCACGTAATGCCACACCACACACCATAATATCATCGTTAAAATTATTTGTGAAATGTAATTCTGAATAGTTAATACACTTAGAAATCAATATGGCAACACCTGCTTTACCGTCGAAACGATCTTTTCTTATAATATTATGTGAAGGAAAATTTATCGTTGTGTTAGGTTTAAACCACGTCTCGCTAAGAATTGCAATATCAATTTTATTTACTTCCAAATATTGTTGTAAACTTGCTTTGTTAGCCTTAACTGAACGACCATTCCACTGCAAGATATTTAATTTTTTGGGATTGAATGTAAAAAACTAGCATTATATTACGATATCTGGACTGAGCCCAGAATTATCCTTATTTACTTTACACATATTACTATTTGAAAATAGTGCTAACTCTTTTTTTATGATATCATTCAAATCATTGTTAGGTATGCTGGTTTCTTTAATTTTTATTAGAATCTCCCGGATAAAGGAGACAAAGTTATCTATATTATCCATATTATCAGCAGTAGAATGCTGTCGAGGGTTGGGGGGAAGAGGAGTAAAGGGAATATTAAAGGGATTAATATCAGTATCTATTGGAGATAGGTTGGCAGATTCAGTTTTACGTTTTTTATTAGGTAAATGGTTCTTTTTGCTGTTTAAAACGGGTTTATTTCTGGGTCTATGAGTCTGTGAAGTTGCTTGGCTTGACGCTAATAGTGGAAAATTGTCAGAATCGCTAATTTCTGGGAGAACAGCGAAACGATTATGAGTGGTTATATTGGCAAATGAATTGGGGTTAGTAAGAATGTTTTGAGCTTCCTTAAAAGTAATATTTCTTTCACCCATGATCTCCTTAATTTTTTGTTGTTGTTTATAGCTGGGACATTCTTTAGATAGTGCATTATGATTTAGTGATTTACAATGAACACATTTTGTTTCACAATCGCCTTCATGAGAGTTACCGCACTTTTTGCAACGAGTTTCATTACTTTTACACTGAAAAGATAAATGGCCGAAACGCAAACAGTTATAGCATTGTATTACATTAGCAATGTAAGGATCTACCGTCCTTCTGCATCTATTTATATAAACAACAGGTGGAATTCTACTTCCAAGAAATGTTACTATAATAATTTGCCGTGGTACGAGTGAAACAGAACCATCAGGGTTACTAACTTTTTTGAAAACCCTCTTACAACTTTTTACTACCGCATCACACTCAATATTTTCGGCAATATATTCTTCTGTAAAATAAGTATCGACCTTTCTGATAACTCCACGTCTTTCTGTTAAATGTCTCGGGACATAACACCTAAAACCTTTTGCTTTCAAAGCAGGATTAAGAACTAGGTCATATACATCTTTTAAATTTTTCATTTAGATTTTTATTCTGTTTATGCCAATAAAACTAATTTCTTTAACAGAGTCTATAACACCAAGTTCTTTATGTAAAATATGTCCTATTTTCATTTCATGAAGCCTGCCGGCATTTTTGTTTTCATGTTCGATATATGCATAATATGGGCCTTGATAGAAATGTGACAGATTGAGATCATAATTATTTTTGTACAATTCCTCGGATTTATCAATTTGTGTTTGCGAATTAATATTTTGCATTGTACGTTCACTTATATTTTGGCACCCTGGGTAATTAATTTTAGAATTTACAGTTTTATTATCCAAAGTAATGTTTTTATTTTCATTATCTTTAAAACTTTTTTGCGCGATACCTTTTTTATTTGCCTGAGAATGCGAACCATCGCATTTCTCAGAACTCATGTCTTCGTCGTACACTAAATCTATACTAACAATGTTACTTCTAGGTTTATTACCACCCTCTCCGTAGTCACCAGACTCCATGTCCCTGAATTATAATATGTTGTAAAGACTTACCGGGTAACTCCGTACTGATTTTTAAAATGGTTATATATTACCAGAAAGATAGTTTATCGCTAGGTAAACGCTATTCACAGTCACACACGTCTTTCACCACGTTCGACTTGAATCGCACTGTTCATAAAATTTGTTTGATGCCTTTTACTATTTGGCCAAAAAAATCTTAAAATATGTATGGAGAAAATTAAAATTCACAATATTTCAAATAGTTCTTTTAGTTAGAGGTACGTTTAAAAATGAAACAGAAGTCAAATATTCATATAAACTGAAGTGTAACTTTAGAAATTAAATAAATAGAGATTTCACTTGTGAAAAAATAGGAAAAAATGGGAAATTTCACGTTTGTCGAAACGAGACGAAATCTCGACCTCGAGATGAGCTTTTGGGTAGACGAGAATATGTCGGGACGAGATGGCTGAAAGATCTCGTCTCGACAATGTCGAGACCCAGACAGCACCGTATATTCTAAGAATATTCTGTAATTATGCAAAAAAGAATGAATATATTCTGATTAATTCTGGAATAATACTGGAATATATAAAAGATAACGGATTATTCTAGTAATATAATTTTAAATATATACCTGGAATATTCAGCATGAATATGATAGTAATATTCATTTTGGAATATATATATTCCCTCCCGGGTCAAGAATATTCTAACACTTTGAGAATGAAAGAATAATATTAATTGTTACTCAATCAAATCAACGTTTTATAAAAGCTTTTAATTTTTTTCTGTAAAATGTAACTTAAATATATTCGTGTTATTATTTATTTCAATTAATAAAAAATATTTAATATGATTATAATGATTATATTATACAATGATGTTATTCCCAGTTTTAAACAAAAGCTCAATCCATATTTTTGTTATCAGGTTATCAGGTTTGGGCAGTGCAGCCAAGGCTAGACTTCAGAAATAAAGCCATGCACATGTATATAGTGTTTTAAACTACCCGCGATTGTTTCCTATTTACGTATCTCATAACATAATCTCAATATCAGAATTTACGTGCTTCTTTAATCGTTTGTTATTATTGAGATACTTAAGTGTGTTTTATGTGTAGTATAAGTGATAATTATCACTTAAGTGACCGATGAACAATAAGTAAGTACATTAATCTTTTTTATAGGGAAAATTTAACAGGGCATCACGTCACTCGTATATTTTCTTAAATGAAAAGAAAAAGGGATAGACATACTACTGGTACTGGCGCAGCTTCATAGATAACTTAATAGAACTCTAAAACTCCATTAGACCATAATACTGATGATATAAATCAGAGGCAGTTATTAGGTACAGTTGAACCAAAGCTTACCAACAAATTTTTCACATTTACAAGAAAGTTAGTATACTTATGATTGCATCAGTCAAAATAATTCCCGAACTTTTAATCATAGTACTGCAGGCGCACCACGAACTTAATAAGTAGTGTTCATTTAGAGAATATTGTTAGAAGTAACGTTTCAAATAGTGGCAGTGAAAGTAATTTATTGGAAAGCGATTCTGGCGAAAATTTTAATTGTAGTGCTAGTTTTGATGAGCAGAGCTGTCGCACAGAAAATTACTATACTTCTATGTACCTGAAGTTTCGAACGTTCACTTGAACGAATTTCATTTGAAAAGGAAAGATTAATAAAAATTATAAATCGACTTAGGCGTACCACTTTTACTTTACTTTGTTGGCAACGATAGTATCGTTGCCAGCAAATATTAGCAGAACAATTGTACGTCCAAGTCGATTAACTTCAAATTTTCAATTTAAATTCGTTCAACTGAACGTTCGAAACTTCAGGTACATATACTTTCTGGAATATGTGACTAGCAAATGATAACCCTCTGTGCTTAGAGGCAACGGACAAATAATTTGTAATAACTTTTATAACAAGTTTTCATTTTATCTTTTCTATTATTTTTTGTAAAAAGATATTAATTACCTGTTTGTATTTTTTTTTTCTAGATTGATAGTATGTGAAGATTGGGTGGCGATAATTACAAGGAATGTTCATGCCGCTTTATGTGAAAAGTAATGAGTGATGACTTGGCCAAGCTTTACAGTTTACACGGACACAAAGACAAAAAAGTGTTTTCCAAAACAGCACTTTTCGCAACAGTTACAGCATAATATATTTGTTTGCGGTTCGGATATATACTTGCTTAAATGGGAAACAAGCCTGTAACTCTCTATTTTTTGCACGATTTGAATAATTTTTTTTTTATGTAGAGTGACATATTTCTATGTGTAAGTGACATTAATTTGGTTTTAATTTACATACACGGCCTCCTGCGAATCGTTTTTTCACCAAAAACAGTAAATCATATTAGCAATTTTTTTTTAAACAGATGATATAATATCCTTCTATTTTGATTTTTTAGGAGGTGGAGGATAAAGTAAAAACAAATTTTGAATCCTTTGGTTCTTGTACACACGCTAAATCATGGGGGCGGCTAATGCCAAAAAATGTTTTGAAATATTAGCTTCTCTTATATGTACTAAATACCAATTTTATGGGCTCTTGCATGATTTACCTATCTATGTATTCCTATTTACCCAATTTACCCCTCAACCCTTCAACGGAATAAGATCAGAATATAATCCTCGTTGAAATACATAATTCAAATCAATATGTTAAATGGTTCCAGAGTAATTGTGCGCATAAAAAAAGTTACAGACCGACGTACATTTTTTTTGCTCAAACTTAAAATCTCAACGTTTCATGACATTCTAAGTCTATTTGAGCAATAAAATTTTTCAAATTTTTTTTGCGCTACTATACTTCCAAGTAATTACAAAATACAAAAATATGAGTTGATTCTTGATTTTACCATTAGCTTTCTTCAATACACAAGTTTAAATTCTAAATAAAAATCCTATAAAATGTTTTCTTTTATTTTAGAAACAATGAAACGGACAAAGAAGATTAGTCTTAACATAGATTCAAAATATAACCATATTTATTTAAATACTTAAAACCGCTGCCCAAGGAATCACTACTTCCACATCCAGATTCTCTATCCAAGTCACTCACAACGAAAAAACTTTGTATATGAAAATAATTGTTTATGGAACTTTAATAATATTATATTTGAAATCCTCTACCCCAAAAACCCATAAAACGATACCTTACATCGGTAGTGGTGTGGGGGTGGTGTAGGGGGGTGGTAGTGGAGGGTGGATGAAGTAAAAAAATATTTTGAGATTTCTGGTTCCTGTACATGCACTAAATCACATTTTTTTTTTCATCCCCTTTAATAAGGAAGTGGGGGTGGTAATGGGGGTGGCTAATGCCAAAAATTTTTTTGAGACCTCAGCTTCTCTTGTATATAGTAAATGCCAATTTTATTGACTCTTACCTGCTTGATTTACCCATTTACCCCAAATTTACCCCAATTTACCCCCAACCCTTCGACGGAATAAGATGAAAATATAATCTAGTTCTAGATCTCGTTAAAGTACATATGTGTACCAAATTTCAAGTCAATATCTCAAACGGTTCCAGAGTAAACGTGCGCACAAAAAAAAGTTACAGACAGACAGACCGACAGACAGACAGACCGACAGACAGACAGACAGACCGACAGACAGACCGACAGACAGAAATTTTTTTTTCGCTCAAACTTAAAATCTCGACGTTTCATGACATTTTAAGCCTATTTGGGCAATAAAAATTTTTAAAAATTTTTTTGTCGTTACTATACTTCCACTGGACGTGGAAGTAATAAATAATTCTGCAATATTATATTTTCAATATTTTATTTTCCCATATTTTTAGAATTTTTAGGAAGAAGGCACTAATATGCAAGGAGTGGAAAGTTTTCAGGTGATTACTGTTATTATTTTACATTTTAATTTTTATATAATTATTTAAATCGAAAAGTAAGACAATCAGATATCATGCTGAAGGAGCTGCTGTAAACAATTGCGAGTGTCTTTCCTCGTACATGTGCGTTTTGATGATTTATTAGTTTTATTTCTGCTTTTACTAAAAGTGACCCACGCATACCAGAGGACCTGTATACATTCTCACGGGAATATTCCTGAAACCAGCCTAAGGGAATATCCTATATAAACCTAGATTATTCCAGGAATATAAATATATATTCCAGGCAAAAGCTGTGAATATGTTTGAAACATATAAATATTCCTGGATTATTCCTGGAATAATTTGGTAATATTCTTAAAGGAATAATCTAGGTTTATGTAGGATATTCCCATTGGCCGATTCTAAGAATATTCCCTGGAGAATTTATATATTCACGACCTATTCTAAGAATGATTCTTTATTCTCAAGAGAATATTCCAGGATTATTCTAAGATTATATTGTGCTGTCTGGGCGATGAGACGAGAAAAATCAATTTCTCGACGAGACGAGTCTCGCGGCAACACTATCTCCATCAAATGGTTTTGTAGATTAGACACCAGACCAGCAGACAGAAATTAAAAAACTTCAATTTTCGTAAACTAAGTACATAGTCTGAAATGTGAAATTCCAGAGAAATCTTGGAAGATGATTTCTCACGATTACGATACTTGCTTTTGGTAAGCGAGGGAAGTAAAAGTAACAAAAATCCTGAATTAAAATTTCACTGTCACCTAGTTAACTGAAATTTATTACCTCGATATTTCGTTATTTGTTTACTGTTACACCGACCTCAATAGGTATCGATATTAGGCAATAATAGTAGAGTGCATTAATACGCTTATTGTCACTTCCGTGTTACAAGGTGAATTTTATATAAAATGAATGATATACTGATATTTCAAAATCTAGAAGCCGTCAAAAAATGTCATGTTCAAAAGGGAATTATAATTAAAAAACAAGTTAAGCATATGGCGGCAAAGAAGAGACAAATTGCGATTCTTTGAAATATTTTTGATAAAAGGTTTTGTAGGGGAAATATTTTTTAATAATTTTCAAATATTACCCACTAAACAAAATATATATCCGTAATATTACGCAATATTAAACTGAAGTAACATATTTAATGTTTTCTTGCAATATGATATTTATATTAAAATAACCTAACTTTGGTATAGCTGAGAAATGTTAAATTGCAAAATATTGAAGAAACGTTTAGTTAATCTTAAATCGAAAATATCGAAAATATTTCCGTAATATAAAAAATTATATTTAACAAATGTATGTCACATATTATAATAATGTATCTTTAATATTGCCATTAAAATAAACATATTATATTACAAGAATGTAACCTGTAATATTATACGAAAATATTTCACATATATAACTGTAAATGTGTTGCGAATGAATCTCATACATTATGAATAATATGCATTTGATCATACATTAACATTATTTGCAACGTTTATTCTATGTACCTACCATGAACTTCTATGAAAACTCGCCTATTCACAGAACGCGGTATGAACATAACCTTAAAAAGTTCGATATCTTGTGTGTTGCGCCTTAATGCCCTTAATTTCAGAAATAGGTGATAAAAGCGAGAATAAGGTAAGTAGATAATTACAGTAATGTAGAAATTCGTGGAAACTTTTAGCAACAAAATAAAAATAAACTTTAAATTTTATTTAGTTACCTTAAATTTGCGGTATTTTTACACCTGTGTTATTTGTCGAAGCACACTAATTGCATTTTATTGATAAACATATAACATTAAAATATTATTCTTGTTTCAACCTGCTTATTTTAGGAGTTATTTATTGCTTTACTCATCGGAGGCTAGGGGTTTATCCCCAGATCCGTTGCATATGTGGTCGTAATCACGGGGATAAAAAAAAAATAAAAATATGATATTAGGCCACCGATAAGTAAAACAATTGTCCCTGTTTTAAGTTTACTGCTCGACCAACGTAATAGCTAGGGAGCTGGTGGCAGAATTTTTTATATGATTTTATCGTGTGACTGAAGTTGAAAAGTATAAAGATCTCATAATAACAAGCTGAAAACACCATTTCAGTCATTACGGCATTGCTGATTTTTTAATTAACAGTTATTTAAAAGTGCAAAAAAAACAAACGCTCCTATATGATTTTATTGTATCAGCCAGTTGTTTTAAATGTTGCCTGTCAATATGACATTGATATAAATGCAGTTGGCTGAAATCTATGTGTCTGCGTTTTTTTTTGTAATATATATATTGATTGATATACTAAAAATGAAGTGATTTTATTGTCGCTGTACCATATATCAAAAGTTTCGCCAAGCGGTAAGAAACAATAAAACAAACTTCAGTCACCTGTGTACTGCTGCATTTAAAGGAGGTGAATTTTCAAAAATGCGAAAAAAAAACGCTTCTATATTATTTTATTGTTTCAACCACTTTGCAGGAAGCTTTGTTTGTTTGTAAAGCACATAAAAAAACAGTGGCTGAAATTTACAATGCTGATTTCTCATTGGCTGACGTTTCTTATTAATAATTAAGAAGTGAAAAAAAAATATGTTTTTTCGAAATAATTTAGCAATGCTCGATCCTACGAGAAGAATGTTCAAGACAAAGTTGCCCAGTAAACAAGATATTATAACTTTAATGTAACTTCAACGTTGCTAGAAAGTATTTTGTCATACTATTAAATGTTATTTAATGTAACCAATGTTACTTAAATGTTTGTTTAATATTTCGAAATTTAACAATTCTCAGTTACGTTGTGTTAATATAAATATCATATTGCAAGATAATATTAAACATGTTACTTCCACTTAACATTGCATAATATTACGGCTACATTCTTTGTTTGCTGGGTGAAGAGGACAAAATTGCATACATTTTTTGTATTTACATTTATATTGTAAGTCTAATACGTAACGAGATACAGCGGTGGGAAAATGAAGTTTAACGATTTTTTTTTTTTTAAATGCTCAAACTTCATTGTTGCGCGAACGGTCCTACCTTTAATACGTACAGGCTTAGAGAGCAGTGTTTTTGATTTGATAATAATTACTTACATTTTTGATATATTGAATGTCTCTAAGCAATTGTGTAAGGATTAAATGTGTGTAAGGATTTTGTAAGGGATTTAAAATTTTGTAGCCAATAGTCGGGACATAAAATTTTATAATTTGAAATTTCCTTAAAAAATGTAGGATTCTTATCTAAAAATTACAAAAAGAGTATAAAAGCAAGTACCGACTCTGCCAATTTTTCTGAATACCTATCATTAAAATCAATAACTCTTGTTTCCTATTTTCGAGGAATGATGTAAGCCACTGTAATACTATCCCGTCAATTTAATATTTTTTTTAGTTTTAATACAAGTATTATTATAATATATCTTTATTATAATAATACAAATATTATAAAATATGTTGTTATAAACATGCATTGTATAATAAAAAAAAATTTTCTTCTTAAATTCATTTGTCTAACGCTGTATCTCTTTAAAAATTAGACTTACAATAAAAATTTATATACAAAAAATGTAGGAAATTTTGTCCTCTTCAACATTTTACCCCCACCTCCAAGGTTGAAAACTTGTGTTTTTTATCATGGCCTCGACTTAAACAACATTATCAAAATCATTACTACTTCACCTTTTGCAGGGCAAAATTCCCGACTGATTGTCTTACTTTGACATTTTAACCTCCCCACAATAAAATTGTGGGAGGTTACTACAATTAGTCCAAAATCGAAAATTGAGATAACATCAAATCTTTACGTTTTGAGGTCCCAGGAACCCAAAAAAGTTGTTTTTGAAAAATGTCTGTGTGTGTGTATGTGTGTGTGTGTGTGTGTGTGTGTATGTATGTATGTTAGCACGATAGCGGCGAAGCTACTAAACGGATTTGGATGAAACTTTGCATGAGGGTTTCTTTAGTGCTCCAGAAGATCTTGAAAAGGTTTTGGTTGAGATCGGATTACGTTTAGTGCCGTTTTGGCACAACAAGTTGTTTATTTTATGATTACTTACAATTTGTAATTGAACCATTGAAAAGCAGTAAAAATTCCGATTTCAACGATATATCACACTTGCACTTTTTCGATTTGGTTTCCGTGAAAAAAATTAAAAAACAAAAATTTCACTTGTTTTGTCCTCAAAGCAGTGCAATGTACAGAGTGATATTCTAATAATGACAGAGGTGTTCAGTGATTTCGGCTGATAACTCGGGAACGGTTGAAGATATCGAACTGAAATTTGAAACGTAGGTATAAATATTGTAGACGGACGGATTACGAGTGAATTAATAATACACCTACGTCACATGACGTCACAAATAAGAAAAATTCTTAGAAACTGGTGCAGATATCGACTTAACTATTGGAAATATTTAATTAAAGTTTGAAACGTAGATGGAAATATTGTAGATGGATGGAATACGAGTGAATTAAAAATACACCTTCGTTCTGATGACGTCGTAAAAGCATAAAATTCTTATAACAGGCGAACTGATGATGATATCAAAAAATATTTCTACAAGACGAGTCACGAAATTTTTTTTTTTTTAATTTCCAAGAAATATCAAATTTTCGGAGAAATGTCACTTTTCAGAAAAATGTCAGATTTTTAAAAAATGTCAAATTTTCAGGAAAACGTCAAATTTTCGGAGAAATGTCACTTTTCAGAAAAATGTCAAATTTTCGAAAAAATGTTTTTTCAGGGAAATGTCACTTTTCAGAAATGTCAAATTTTCAGAAAAATATCACTTTTCAGAAAAATGTCAAATTTTCGAAAAAACGTCAAATTTTCAGAGAAATGTCACTTTTCAGAAAAATGTCAAAAATTCAGGAAAATGTCAAATTTTCGAAAAAACGTCAAATTTTCGAAGAAATGTCACCTTTCAGAAAAATGTCAAATGTTTGAAAATTGTCAAATTTTCGGAGTAATGTCACTTCAGAAAAATGTCAAATTTTCGAAAAAATGTCAGTTTCGGAGAAATGTCATTGCAAAAAATTTCAAATTTTCGGAAAAATATCACTTTTAAGAAAAATGTCAAATTTTCAGAAAAATGTAAAATTTTATTAAATGGACTCAAAGAAAAATTCCCAAAAAATACTACGGGTCCATTTGTGGTATAAGTTCTCTGCTAGTGTGTTAAAGCGTGCAGACTGTATGCTGAGTATTTTTGACGTGTCAGGTGCATCGAGGGATTACAAGTTTTTTCGACGTTTATAAAGCCCACGGATGGTGTGAGAGGCCATCCTGAACCGCTTACAAGCCCTACAAGTGTAAGCAACCCCACCGGAACGCTTTCGGTGAGTTTTTTCCAATAAAACTTTAAAAGTGACAGTGACATTATATTTTAAAAACTATTTCCGCTACTTCCGGCATCCCGCCGGAAATTCTTCCGGCAACATAACCTAAAAATAGTATTACATAACCCAAAAACAATTATGGACATTGGTACCAACCTAAACATTTTTCAAAAACCAAATTCCCCAGAGAAACATTGGAACCAAAAATTTGACAGCTATCACTTCCCCGACCGATTTAGTGAAAAATTGGTCTAGGCCAAAAGATAAAACAAAATATACCAACTCAAACTTAAACGATCCACCATGACCACTACCCTGGCTACATCTGGCAGGGAAGCTGTCCACCAAGAGTTACATGGTTTTTCCAAAGATGGTCATCCCTGCCATCCATCTCATTACCAACGAACAGGTGTTTTCGTTTAGTTGTTTCCCGTATCAATAATCAAAATTATTAAGTGCTCTTGCCTACGAACGTTTTTATAGAATTGTGTTTATTTTTATATTAATTTTAGGTCCATGTGGACACATAATTTTAATCTAGTCTTTAAGCCTGCCTACAGAAGACAGGAGCTAGTTTTCTATTTTTCTCCAAGCCAAACCGGACCTACCCCGTTCAGCCTCACACTCGCCACGGCGGTGTTCACCGTGGTTGTCTGGCTGGCCCCGCGCTAGGATCCGATGAAGCATATATTTGTATCAAAAACATTGAATAAAATATTAATGTTGTGCAGACTATAATTTTAACACTCAAGTTCTTAGGTCCAAATCCCACCGAAAGCAAGACTTTTTTTCTGATTTAATACGAAAAAAAATATTTCAACTTAATAAATATAATTAAATGAGATCGTTCATATTGTTTAGTGCTCTTTTCGGCTTCAAAGATTCACCGGGTACGGAGGTTCCAGCCGCTTCCAGTAGCTGCCGATTTTTTTGGAGTAAATTGAGAATATTTCTGAAAATCAGCAACGTACACGTCAGCCAATGTTTTTCTCTGCTAATGGATATAAAAACTAACAAATTACCAAACACCATTCGAGGTTTCTATTTTGAATAGCATACATTTTTATTTGCTCTTAAGCTTGGTTGCCATTTTGATAATACTCGATAACTGAAAAACACTCGACCTATGGTCTCGTGTTTTTGTACCATAATAAAGATAATGATTAACTATGTTATGTCAGTAACTACGATACTTCTATACTGTATTCTCGATCAGATATTAATATATTCCATTTTTTAACAGAGGCTGTCAAAATTACCTTCTCAGCCACCACAGCAAAACAATTCGAAGATGTGGTAGCTGAATGGCTGCGTTTCGCCAAACAAAGGAAACAGTGAGAGAGGCAATGAATAATATGGATTTTTTTTTATAACACTTGTTGAGAATTTGCATTTTTACTTTTATTTATTTTTATACATTGTATATTTTTATGTATATTTTTAACAAAATATATATTTTGATTAAATGTTTTCTTTTTATTTATAACGTTAGTTATTTTCTTGAGGGCAAATTATAAATCTTTAAAAAATGTCAAATAGCAAAGCCCGGCTATCTTTAAAAAACTACATTTTTATGGCTGTTGAAATAAAACATATCTAATTAACAATAACAAATTTATTATGAAGCGAAAAGATATGGTAGAGCAATTGACAAATCAGGGGTGAGCAAATAAAATTTGTGCTTGGAGTATGATCACAAAAATCAAACAGAGCATAAAAAAATTGTACAGAGAGACAGACATTTATAAAATAGGTACTCACAATAAATCACAAATACGGTACCATAAAAAGAAACACTTTTTTCGGCAAAAGGCCACAATACACAAAATAATATTGCAAAATATATAGATAACTAAATTATTAATATATATGAATAGTTGGCCAACGATTTGTCCTTAAGTAGAAAGGTAAAATGACATCATACTAATAAACAAATTGTAATTTTTATAGGTATCAAAACAAATCTCTATATGTAACTAAAGTTAACAAACAACAAATGAAATGTAGCATTTAATTCTACAAGGCACATATAAAAACAAAAGGTACGAAACAGAAAATGTTTTATAACTATTAAATGAGAAATTTCATTATCAGTCTTTTTAAACGGGACTAGGCACTCGCGATCTCGAAATGCCGCACGTAGCACTTAAGAGTTAGTTTTTGCGATAATTGCCTTTGAAATAGAGAATAGTTTGATTACTTACATTGAAGTTGCCGGTCAAATGGAATACACTTTCCTCTAAACACAGTACACCTCCAGAATTGAGCACTACAGTGTAAGTAGACTCAGAACAGCATTAAAACACTATTTTTACGTACAATTGTACACACAAAAGAATATTTTTAGATTCCACTCTTAAAAAAAAAACAAACATAACCATTTAATGAACTCCCATTAACGGGAAATGGTTAATTGTACTAAACAAATCATAAAGATAGGTAATAAACTCAGGGTTTATAAAGTCTCAACCCTCTAACACTAGGACGATTATTCTTCTCGTCGTAATTCAAGTCAAATTTTTGATGAGTGATGACTGTGGGCACGCTTAAAGCGGCCGTGGAAGTGTCATGGTTGCCGCTTGGCTCGGTATTTATCTCTTCCCCCACTAGTAGTCGAAATACCTCACTCCTTAAACCCGCGAATTTAAACTATGGTTTCTCATTGGAGGAAAGGCATTATTTTCAAATGTTTACCAGTAAAGCCGAGAACTAGGCGACGGTTACGTTACCTTCTAGAACCTTACAGTAGCGGCGATAATTTATTTTTTAAGAGGTAACAAAATAGGTAATTTATGTACGGAAAATACGAAATAATGTAATTTAAGGGCTTTTATGCCTATGAATAAAAATGACCGTTACATATTTTAGGTTTAGGTGATTATTTATTAAATACTATAGATGCCTCAACTGATGCAAGTTAGTGCTGAAGGATTATGGACAGCCTGTCGAATAATGTGTCCCCCACTCATTTGTACAGTACATCTTACAATTTCCTATACGTAGAAACACATAATTTGACACAATATTTCTGTCCGTAATTCTCTAATACTAACTGGCACTGGGACAACTATAGTATTCAATCAAGGTTGTTACTTTGGGTCAATATTAATTCAGAACTAAATTAATGTTGCCTTAATATTTACATTTATCTTGATACTGCATTGCCTTACTAGTATTCGAATCAAGTGCGGATCTAGAAATTTCAATAATTTTTTTCTCGTCTGTGGCGCATGGGACCCATACGAAATATGGGAAATAACATCTCGAGAAGCACTTCTGTAACGACCCCTAAAAAATTTTGAAAAAGCAGTTTGCGAAAATTTCTTTCAAAATTCGGTTACCCCCCCCAGGTCTAGGGACTCCTGTTTAATTTTTTTTTGTCATATGCATTTTACTTTTCATAAAAATACAACAATATGTTTTGAAGTTTATGAAAATATTTTCATAATTAATAGCTTTATTTTAAACAATGTTGAGTTTGTTAAGTTCTTCTTTTAATATCGGCAGCCAGGTTGTGCAAACATCTACGGAACAATTCGACACGCATTTATCCTCATTCAATAGTATTATAGCCGCTTCTTTAATTGTATTTTTATGAAAAGTAAAATGCATATAACAAAAAAAAATAATTTTAAACAGGAGTGCCTAGACCTGGGGGTAACCGAATTTTGAAAAAATTTTTCAAAATTTTCAAAATTTTTTAGGGGTCGTTAGAGAAGTGCTTCTCGAGATGTTATTTCCCATATTTCGTATGGGTCTCATGCGCCACAGACGAGAAAAAAATTATTGAAATTTCTAGATCCGCGCTTGATTTGAATATTAAGCATACATTGCAGCAATGATATTCATGGTGAGATATAAATAAGTATTGTGACGTGCTTACACCCTTTTTGTATACACCCTGTATCGTGGATTCGGAAATTATAACAACCAGGGTAAGACTAAACACTAATTTATTAACTTACTTAATTACAACAATAATTTACTTTAACTAATAACACACTGTGTACTACTTGATCACTTTACTCTCTTCTGATCTTACTACTCTTGCTATCTAAAACTGAAATTTATCACTGTGTTTACTCGCTGACCATTTCAACTGACAATTAGTACTGCACTAACTTCTCTCCTTTGGTTTACTCCATGCCTTATATACCTAAAGATGACAGATCTAGAAGCTTCTCTGATGACGTCACCATACTCTAGACAGTTCCAGAACAGATATGTCATCACTCTAGACCTTCCAGTAAGTTCTCCACATTCAGACATCCGAACTACTGAATTCTGTGCCTACTTTTCAGTGCAACCAACATAACCTTAAATCTTAAGAGGTTGCAACATATTACACTGCCCCCTCCTTAAGCCTGAACGTCCCGGTCAGGCAATTCAGTTTCCTTCACATACTTCGCCAGTCTATCCAAGTGTACGATCTTCATCTTGGACTTTTTACTTTGTTGAATCCGATAGACGACATCATTAATTCGGGTAATGACTGAATACGGCCCTTCCCAAGGTGGTTGAAGCTTCGGGAACTTCCATTCTTTCCGCTGTGGGTTGTACAGCCAGACCCGATCTCCCACCTTGAATCCTCCTGTACTGGCATTCCGATCATAACGAGCCTTCATTCGGTTACCAGTTTTGGTAATCTGTTCTCGGTCATTCTTTGGCTGTTTTCGACTTTCATTCACATAGTTGCTGTCGGATAGTGGTTCCTTATTGGCAGCACAACTCTTGCATTTGCGACACCAAGCCTCCACATCCTGGCGACTATTGACCCAATAAAATCGTTCTCGTACTTTACTCAACGTCTTGTTTACTCCAAGGTGTCCGCCGGATGTTTCATTGTGCGCTTTCTGGAGTACTTCTGGTACACGACACCTGGGAATCACTAAACGCATGGCAACCTGCTTCCCATCCGGGCTTTCCCATGCTCTCCTCAACAGCCCGTCTACAACCGTAAGTGAACCGCATTGTGACCATAAAGCCTTCACTCCTACTCCTTTGTTTGAAACATCCTTCCATTCTGGTCGCGTTCCTTTTTCTTTTGCTTGCAATATAGGTCCAATTTCCGTATCGTCCAGTTCCTCTTGTCTTAAAGCTTCCTTTGTCCAATTCTCTGGAATCTCTTTCGTTTCGCTTACACAACCTTGTGATGGTAAACTACTTGGGATTCTTCGAAGCTGGCAAACCTTTATTTCCCTGGGGCATCGCTTTCACCAGCCAGCACTTCTCCAGTGGCATGTACAACCTCAGGGTTCCACTGTTGACAATCTCGTCTTACATGCCCTAATTTTCCACAGCTATAACATCGAATACCCCCACTTGGCTCCCCACTGCTTGGTTGCTTGCTTTGCTTCCCTGAAAAACTCTCCAGCAATTGCTTTACCATTCTGTGCAAGTCTCTCAGTAAAGTCTCCGATTCTTTTTGTCCCAATACGACTCTTCGACAACTGCGGCATTTACCTTCTCCGGGCTTTGATGTCGACAATCTCTCTTAATATGCCCTAACTTGCCGCACTGATAGCAGTGGATACGTCCGTTTGGTTTTGCTTCACCTTGTTGCTTGTCCTGTCTCATTTGAGAATCCGACTTGGCCAGTAATTGATTCATCATTTTCTGCATGTTCTTCAGTATAGTGCTCATGTTCTCTTGATCCGCATGTGGCTTTTCAACGGTCACAGCACGCACTTCTGACCGTGGGGTGTCTTTAAAGGCAGCTTCTACTTCGAGGGCACGCACCAGAGCCTCGCTAATACTTTGGTGCCGCGTAGCCTCAGAACTCGCCTGACCTCTTCGTCCCTTATGCCATCTAAAAAAGGCCCCGACGGCTAATTGTTCTTGGAATTCTCTTGGAGCACTCGGATATACCAGGTGTGCCAGTCTCTCTATCGCAGCTTCGAATTCTTGTAAGCTTTCCCCAGCCTTTTGTGTCCGTGATATCAGTTGAGCCTGGTATACTTGGGCGAGGTGTTGGTCGCCATATCTCAGGTCCAATGCAGCTTCCAAAACTTTGAAATCCCTTTGTTTTTCCACTGGGATAGTCTGAAGTAACTCCGATGCCTGGCCCCTTAGTGCTAAAACTAATGCCATGGCTTTTTCCTCATTATCCCAGTTGTTCGCGCATGCTGCTGCCTCAAACTGCCTCTTGTACGTTGTCCAGGAACTTTGGCCGTCAAAAGAAGGAGGTTTTAGTCGCTGACCCGATGATACCACCTGCTGGCTTCCTCTATCTCTCAACTGTCGTTTAAGCCGGTCTATTTCTCCTTTGACTTCTTCTTCGAACTTGTTTACTTTCTCTTTAACTTGACTGACTTCTGTCTCGACTTCACCTTCTTTTTCTTCTACCTTGTTTATCTCTTCTTTGACTTCACTCTTTAATCCTTCGTTGGCAGAAATGATAGCGTCCTGCTGTATTTCCATTTGTTCATTCAGAATTTTCCTTAATTCTTCTTGGCGTCTTTCTTGTTCTTCTTTTTCTTGTTGGCGTCTTATTTCCAGATTTTCCATCATTTTCTTTAATTCATCTCTTTCTTCTTGACGTCTTGTTTCTTGCTCTTCTTTTTCTTCTTGACGTCGCTTTTCTTGTTCTTCTTTTTCTTTCTGATGTCTTCTTTCGTCATCCTCTTTTTCTTTCTGACGTCGCTTTTCTTGGTCTTCTATAATTTTTCGCAGTTCGGTTTTTTCTTCTTGACGTCGTCTTTCTTGCTGTTCTTTTTCTTCCTGACGTCGTTTTTCCTCCTCTTGACGTCTTCTTTCTTGCTGTTCTTTTTCTTCCTGACGTCGTTTTTCTCGCTCTTCCTTTTCTTCTTGACGTTTTCTCTCCTGTTCTTCTTTGTCTTCCTGCCGTTGCTGCGCCATCATTTTTTGAAATTGTTCGAATAAGTCCTGTATTTGTTTATCGGATACCATACTTCTTGTTGTTACGGGCATACGACGAAATTAAAATAAAATAAATTTAACTGTCACGTCAATATCAGTAATGGAACTTTCCAGACAAATCTCGAAATAGCACGAAAAAGTCTTATCTAGAGTCTTTTGTCACTATCCAGTTCAGAGAACTTACTAATCTCCACTAATGTCCAAATAGAAAAGTTCTAGTTATTTTCACGCACTAGCACAAATGAGTCTTTTTCAGTGTCTCTGTCACTTTCCCGAAAACGCACTTTTTCACAGTTTTGAGTCTAAAAATAGTCCTTAAACAATGTCCCGTAAGTTAATCCTCCGTGTCACCACTAATTCCCGAGAAAAACACTGTAGAACAGTCCAGAAATCTTCTGTTATAATTCCGCTTCTGACACCAATTGTGACGTGCTTACACCCTTTTTGTAAACACCCTGTATCGTGGATTCGGAAATTATAACAACCAGGGTAACACTAAACACTAATTTATTAACTTACTTAATTACAACAATAATTTACTTTAACTAATAACACACTGTGTACTACTTGATCACTTTACTCTCTTCTGATCTTACTACTCTTGCTATCTAAAACTGAACTTTATCACTGTGTTTACTCTCTGACCATTTCAACTGATAATTAGTACTGCACTAACTTCTCTCCTTTGGTTTACTCCATGCCTTATATACCTAAAGATGACAGATCTAGAAGCTTCTCTGATGACGTCACCATACTCTAGACAGTTCCAGAACAGATATGTCATCACTCTAGACCTTCCAGTAAGTTCTCCACATTCAGACATCCGAACTACTGAATTCTGTGCCTACTTTTCAGTGCAACCAACATAACCTTAAATCTTAAGGGGTTGCAACATATTACAGTATGCAATGTAACACGTTAAATAAGTATGTAATATGACAAGTTATATTGATAAATTATTACGTCAATATGTTATGAATATTAAGTAATATTTTCACAATGTTACCTTTTTAACAATGTAACAGTGTAACATTTAATAGTATGACAAATTACTTTGTAGTAACATTACGATACTATTCATGATCTGTTTTACATAACATTACATGTAACTTTGTAATACTGAGGTTCTATTAAAGTAATAATGCATTGTTTAGTGGGTATATTATGCATTGGACCTTACGGGGGAACGAAACTTAATATCTTATTGACGAGCAAACTGTTTTAAATTTCCAAGATCAATTTTACTTCCACATCCAGTGAAAGTATAGTAACGGCAAAAATTTTAAAAAAATTTTTATTCTTCAAATAGGCTTAAAATGTCTGTCTGTCTGCCTCTCTGTCGGTGTGTCTGTCTGTCGTCTGTCTGAATTTTTTTTTTTGTGCGCAAGTTTACTCTGGAACCGTCTAATATATTGACTTGAAATTTGGTACACATATGCAGTGTCGCATTGTGGGCACAAGAGCCCACCGGGAAATATATGTAGGGGGGCCGGCCCAGGCTAGAGATGTGGAAACTCTGAATGTTAAATTGTAGGAAAAAAATAGATAAATCTAAAACTTGGTTACTTGGTATACATAAAAATAAACATACACAAAAAATAGCTTTTTATAAAATATATAAAATAAAAAGCTCTCAAAGTTAATATTAAACAGGAAACACTGGAAACATGAACAAACAGACCATTATGCGCACAAAAGGTAACATAAATATATTTCTTTTCCAAAATGTTAGATATCTCACTAAAATAAACTTAACATATCGTTATTTCACACTGAAAGTAGCCAGGGTATCAATTACACAGGCACACAAGAAATAGAAAAGGTCATGTACTTTTTTACCGACTATTACATCTATATGTAATTTGGGGCGCTGAAACCGAATCCGAGGTCAGAATTGTCACATGTCGTCGTCAATATTTTCATATAAGCTCAAAAAACATCTTAGAACAAGCCTGAAACCGGGTAAAAAGTAAATCACGGGATTAATCGAGTTGACCCATGTCTCTATATGTATTTTGGGGCGCCGAAACCAAATCCGAGGTCAGAATTTTCGTATTATGTTAGGATTTTGATATAACTTCAAAAAAATCTCAAAAAACACCTCATAAGTGGTCAAAAATGCATTTTAAAAACGACCAAACCACTTTACGTATATGAATTTTGAAACGCTGAAATCTTAGGTCAGAATTCTCCCATAATATCAGAATTTTGACATAACCTCAAAAATCACCATAAAACACCTCAAAAATGGTTAAAAATGTATTAAAAAGAAGATCTAAACTGATCATAAGACACTAAAATCTACTTTGAATGCATTTTTGATCATTTATGAGGTGTTTTTTGCGATTTTTTCGATAACATGATAAGAAAATTCAGACCTGGTTTCGGTTTCAGCGTCCCAAAATACGTATAAAAACATGGGTCAACTCGTTTAATCTTACCATTTACTTTTCACCCGGTTTCAGGCTTGTTCTAAGCTGTTTTTGAGCTTACATGAAAATATTGACGACATGTGACAATTCTGACCTCGAATCCGGTTTCAATGCCACAAAATACGTATAGAAACGTGGATCAACTCCTTTAATCATTCGATTTATTTTTTACCCGGTTTCAGGCAACTGAAGTCGTGTCGAGCGACGGCGATAATAGAGATTATTGCCACGTGTCTTAAAGAATATGTTTTAATGGGAAAATGGGCGTAAGTTTTGTATATTTTCTACTTTCAACTTTAATATTATTTTTATTAAGAATAATAACAATATTACGGTCACTCGACGCCAGAGGTCTCGGTGGCCCCAAAATTAGTAAGTCGAGGGCCTACCGGGAAATTTCCCGGTTTCCCGGTGGTACAATCCGACGCTGCACATCTGTACATTAACGAGATCTGGAACTAGATCATATTTTCATCTTGTTCCGTCGAAGGGTTGGGGGTAAATTGGGGTAAAGGGGTAAATGGGTAAATCAAGCAGGTAAGAGTCCATAAAATTGGTATTTAGTATATATAAGAAAAACTAAGGTCTCAAAAAAATTGTTGGCATGAGCCACCCCCATTACCACCCCCACCCCATTATTAAAGGGAATGAAAAAATTGTGATTTAGTGTATGTACAAGAACCAGAAACCTCAAAATATTTTTTTACTATCCTATTACCACCCCCACCCCACTACCGATGTGGGTTTTTGGAGTAGAGGTTTTCAAATATTATATTATTAAAGTTCCATAAACAATTATTTCCACATACAAAATTTTTTCGTTGTGACTGACTTGGATAGAGAATCTGGATATAGAAGTAGTGATTCCTTGGGAAGCGGTTTTTTATCTATAGAGCGTTTACTCAAAATGTCGAACATTTAATTTCCATCTGTTCAAAAGAAATATTTTGTAAAGAATTAGAAATATTACGGCTTTGTGCAAAACAAAGGGATGAGGCTGCACTTAGGATTTTTACTGAAGTTATGAATATAATGGAATTTTACAAACTATTAAAAAAATTAAATAAGTCTGCTGCTGTAACGAAGAGCGGACACTAGAATTCTTTTACGCGTGTTTTCTGCAAAAATGCCTGTAGATGTATTATTGAATGCGGTGGTACTGATGTGGTACTTTTAGTTCATTTTAAAAAAGATCTTACTTCGGAGGTATGAATGAAATTAGGAAAGGCAGACAGTGTAAGATGCATTCCTATTCACGAAATAAAATTAAGTGAAGACCATTCCAAAAATCTACCCCCCTTTTCACAGGTTGTGACACTACTAGCCAACTTGCAGGACAAATCTGGTTGGAAAATTTACCTATTTAAATGGTGTGGGTGTGGACACAATTGTGTGCTAAAACTATATTCAAAACATCCGGATATTACGTCAATTATTGTCTTGCGTGGAGTTATGATTTACCAAGTTGCCACCAACGATGCGTGCTCTTAAACCACTGCTTAAGAGTACATTATTAGACTAACGTGTGGTTGAATACCATGGTTTCTTGTCCGCAGTTACCTCGAATTGAAGATTTTGGTATTGGACGAAAAAGGAAATGTCTTACCTGATGACGGTACTGACTTCATTACCAGAAAAACTAATAGCTTTTACTTCTTGTGAGCCAGTGGCGGAGCGTTGCTGCTACGGACCTGGGTTCGAATGGTTTTCCGCGGGCCCAGGCCCCCCCACATCAAATCGTGGGCCCCGGTGCTAAATTCACTGACGGGCCCCCGCACCTAATAATTGATGAGCGGGGGAGAGAAATTTGAAAAAAAAAATTGCCAAAATCTTCGGCGGGCCCCCACTACGGGCCCCCGTGCTTAATAATTGATGAGCGGGAGGGCAGAAATTTGAAAAAAAAAATGTATGTCAAAATATCTGGCAAGCCCCCGCTACGGGCCCCTCGTGAGCCAACGGGCCCCCATGTTTAATAATTGATGAGCGAGGTGGAGAAATTTGAAAAAAATATATTTGCCAAGACCTCCGGCGGGCCCCCGTTACGGACCCCATTACGTATACATTATTACTTATGTATTTTCATACCTCCGCAACGATCACATCCTGTATAGTATTGCGCCTTATAACGTGGAAACGCAACAGAACTATGAAGAAAAGTGAAATACAACCTGCGTAGTTGGAGTGGGGTCGCCTACTAGATGGCTTTAGACGGATCATAGGAAATATGCATCGCATTGCACTTAGTTGTTATTTATTATTAGTCGTAAAATTATAAATCATACGCCAGTACGTTCTGAAATGATAAAGCAAATTTTTCTCTAGAGGGCAAGCAGAGCTGTGTACTTCAGTACAAAAATGTACTGCAAATATGTACTGCAGTAGTTTAGGTACTTTAAGTACTTTACTTTAAGTACTATTAATATTTCTGTACTGGTATTGTAAATTTGCAGTACATGTTTGCAATGTACTTTTACTGGGTACTTATTTTCTAAAATTTTTTATGAAGTATTACTTGTTACTTAAAAAAGTACTGTAAAATCATAATCTACTTCAAGTACTTTACGTAAGTACTCCCAGTATTAGAAAGTACTCCCAGTATTAATAAAAACTGTAAAACTATAACTACTCCAAGTACTTAAGAAAAAGTGAGCCAGTATTTTATTTTAATAAATCAAGTAATTTTCATCAGCTCTTAGACTATTATATATTATGCGTTTTAATTTTAAGTTATTTTTTACTTATTTCTTTTGTTGTAAATTTATATATTATAAATAAAATGAGTATTAAAAATATATCTTTTGTGACCTTACTGTAATTTTCATACATCATGTCGTATAATACATACGATATTATAGTAATACCATTATTACCGTTATTACCATTACCAATCAATAATAATAAAAATGGGCTCGAAACATGAATTTTTTTAATGAAAATTATACTTACAAAAACTTCACCGCTATTATTGATATTAATATGTTGCTGTTGTAGTCTAAGAGCTGGGCACGAAATTTCAATAGGACTCGGGTTATGAAAAATTTCCGTATCAATACGTCGTACATTAAGGGAGCACCATGATGTGAGAATTTGCTGACAGCTCCAGCGGGGAGAGGTGCCGCCATATTGAAAAAATGGCGCACAAAGACAGTCTCTTTGAAATATCTCGCTTCGGGTGCCTCATTCGGCAAAAAATGTTCTTATGAAAATAAAAGAACATCCAATTTTCTACAAAATATGTCATATAGATTTTTTCGTTAAACCGAATAGTTTCGGTGCAGCAGCCGAAATTATGATTTTTTGTAATTTCTCTGTTTAGTGCGACTTTTATGAAGGAGTATTTTTGTGTTGAGACAAAATTTGTTTTCATACCTGAAAATCTTCAAATATAGTTGATTTTACTTGTCTGCTACGCGCAGCTCAATGTTCAATACTCGTTTCCACGCCACCTTGAGGTAGAGTATATGGCGCGTTTTCTTTTACGTGGTTGTCCCCTATAGGCCAAATCCTCGACTAGCCTGCTTCTTGAGGCGTTTTAAGTGCTTGATGTCGAAGGTCCAGGTTCGTTATAGTCTTCAACAATACTTTCTTCGGAAATTGCTTCCGTTGCGGTGTTCACTGTAATTTGCAAGTTTTGTGACGGACAAAGCTGCGACAATGCACCAGCAATAGTCGACGAGCTTCATGGCGATGAGGAAGTCGACTCTCCAGTCGAAACATTTCTCGCAAGCATGGAGAACAATCAATACGTAGAATCAGTGAACAGTGCAACAGAAGCCGGAACCAATTTCCGAAGAGACTAAAACGAACCTGGACCTTCGACATCATCAGGCACCTAAAACGAATCAACAAGCAGGTTAGTTGTGGATTTGGCCTATAAGGGACAACTATGTAAAAGAAAACGCGACAGATACTCTACCTCAAGGTGGCGTGGAAACGAGTATTGAACATTAAGCTATGCGTAGCAGACAAGTAAAATCAACTACTTGAAGATTTTCAGGTATGAAAACAAATTGTGTCTCAACATAAAAATACTCCTTCATAAAAGTCACACTAAATTGAGAAATTCTGTAGAAAATTTAATGCTCTTTTATTTTCATAAGAGCATTTTTTGCCGTATGAGACACCCGAAGCGAGATATTTCAAAGAGACTGTTTTTGCCATTTTTTCAATATGGCGGGGCCCCTCCCCGCTCGAGCTGTCAGCAAATTCCCAAATCAGGGTCCTTCCTTAGTGTATGACGTATTGTTACGGAAACTTTTCATAACCCGAGTCATACCGAAATTTCGTGTCCATCTATTGTATTACTGACTAGGTAATGTTGGCAATCCTAAAATTCTAAAAATGATTTGAATAATAATTATCTGATATTAGTACTGTTTTTAAAAAAGTACTTACAAATATATACTGCAAGTAATTCAAAATACTGGAAGTCGTTAAGGTTACTGTTTTTAAAAGTACTTGCAGTACTTGAGAGTATTCAAAATACTGAAAATACTTGAAGAGTACTTTACTTATTACTGCTACTGCAAATGTTTAATTTTAAGTACATTACTGAATATTTTAAGTATTTCTGAAAAGTACTGGTACTTAATACTGCAAATAAAACAAAAATTGTTTGATACTGCTTACTGGTTACTGCCAGTACTTTCATTGAGTACTGGTCACAGCTCTGAGGGCAAGTGATTTGAGCTTTAATTTCGGAGATAATACGATGGAGACGCAAAATTGACTAAATTGAATTAATTTTTGAGGTACTTGAAATAGAGATATTGCGGTTTTAAATTTCGTTCTCCCGTAAGGTTCAATGTATAATATAATATTTGAAAATTATTAAAAAATATTTCGTCTACAAAACCTTTTATGAAAAATATACCAAAAATTCCCAATTTTTGTCTTCTTTACTACTATATCCTTAACTCGTTTTTTAACTGAACATCACATTTTTTTACGGCTTTGGGATTTTGAAACATCAGTATACCGTCATCCATTTTATATAAAATTTAGCTTGTAACAACGAAACCCCCACAGAACTTATTTTTATGCGTATATTTGAGCGTCGAGCACTCTACTATAAGGTTCAATTAGATTTAGATTGAAGGGAGTAGCTGGCCGCTTGGCCTTGGCCATCGCGCCCCCTTTGATCTATTGTGGCTCTCCTAATTTATTTCATTTAGAGTACCTTATCCAGCTTTATCCTTTTTACCAGACTGCATAGCCTTAATAGGGGCTCCTTAGTATAGCTATTTGCCCTTGGTTTTTCCTCACCAAGTAGTTGGAATCTCAGTCTGGTTAGGCCTTTGCAGTGGTATAGCACGTGTACTCGGTTTCCTCTTCCTCTTGACAGAATCTGCATGTTGCATAATCTGCCAGGCCCATTATATGGCTATTGAGCTTACAATGTCTAGTTAGAAGACCCACTATTATCCTAATTGCCTTTCTATTTTGGCATAGTAGATCTTCCGTGAATTTGGCCGATCGTTCTTTAATGAACTCTTTAGCCTGTCCTGTCGTGGGAAACTTTTCCACCATTCTAAAGATTTGTCCTGTACCCATTTATTAATGGATGATGGTTTGCATAGCTTAGACACACCATAAAAGGGTTCGGGGCATTAGACGCGCCTTCCCGAGCCAGTTCATCAGCCTTTTAATTTCCCTTGTGTCTCTCATGTCCCGGTCCATGTCCATGTCCATGCCCATGTCCATCTCCATGTCCATGTCCAGCCACGGTCACTTCATTCTGGCTTCCTAGGTCCGTAAGGGCGTTGATACAATCCCATACTAGTCTTGAATCGACCTGCATGGAATTGATTGCCTTTAGCGCTGCTTGGCTGTCGGAAAAAAATGGCAATTGATTGGTTGACAGTTCCTTGCCTCATTATTTTCTTTGCACACCACAGTATAGCGGCTACTTCAGCCTGAAATACTGTGGCATGTATTCCTAGACTTATCGGGATTTCCGTTTTCGACCTTATCCCGTAAATCCCAGCTCCTACTCCATGTTCTGTCTTGAAGCCTTCCGTATACCAAACCGTTTGTGCTAATATCGGAGGGCTATTCTTCCAGTCCTCTCTGTCTGGTATTTTGATTTGAAAATTTTTATAGAAGTTGTACTTTGGGACTATACTGTCCGTGGGCATTCCCAGAATGGGGTCTGCCTTCAGCTCTGAGTATAACTTTTGGTGCTCTGTTCCATGTTGTTGCCTTATGAGCGTTGTGCCGTACATTAGCCTGTGCAATACTAAACGAGCTTCCTCCTGGATAAAAATGTGTAGTGGTGGCAGATTTAAAGGAACCTCCAATGTAGCCGTGAGAGCAGTTTTTATAGCCCCTGTGGTGCACAGGCAAGCAAGCCTTTGTAAGTCACTTATTATTGCTCCCAGCTGCAGGGTCTTGGTCCTCCATACCACCGATCCACAGGTTATCATGGGTCTAACGTATATAACCATAGGGTCATCACCAGTTTTTTCCACACATCTGCCTGCACCTTCCCAGGGCAATCGTTGCTTTTTGTGTAACTTTTTGGATGCAGGTATTCCATGTCAGCTTTTGGTCAAAAATGACTCCTAGTAGTCCAGTCAATGAAAGAGTTGTAGAGAGCATTGAGGAGGAGAGAATTTTTCTCTTCAGGAATGTGTTGGGGGTAGTTAGGAGGTAAACATACTAAAAGTCCCCGCCCCTAGCCCCACCGCTTCAGGGGGAAAAGGGGGTGGGAAGGTTGGTTTTTTCGATTCTTCGCTTATAACTCGAAAACGATGCGTCGTACGGAAAAGGGTAATCTATGCAAAATTAAACGTAATTAAATTTCCCACAAGAATGTTTATATTCAGTTTCTTCCTATGTGTTATAGTTTACGAGATATTCGCCAGCGAAAATCGATAATTAATAAAAAAAAATCAATTATGTACCTTGAATATTTCTATCAAAGCGGTTTACCGTGGTCTGCTAATAAATCACAGTCACAAAACAATCTTTATTTTACAACATTGGACGTATTTACTAACGTAATATTTTGTCGGAATCTATAAATTTCCTTAAATATACAGTGTGACTCACTTAAAATGAACTTTTTCATTTTGGTTCCAATTTGAATCAAATTTAACTCAAGTATAGAACAAATTAGGATCTACTTATGACCAAAAAATCATTCACCTGCTATAAAGGCAAAGCCACCTGGGGTACCAAAATATGAGGAAAAAGATTAAAAATCCTATTGATGGGTCTTGACGAATTTCATGTAGCCACCACAAATTACGGAAACTGAGGATACCCTTTGCCAGATGAGCATATGTATGAGAAATCCCCCATCAATAACCAAATCAAATTTTGGTGTATGTACGTTGGTGGCGCCGATCGGATGCATTTTTTAGAATTTATAACATTCAAAATGTTTTTTTTTTTTTAATCGCCTTATTTATTTTAATGTCCTGGCGGAGTTTAGCCGATGGCTATTCTACCACTCAACCAGGACGGACACATACATAGACAACATCACAACACCCATTCCCTGCGACATTGCCATCTGCCGCAGCTGAGACTCGAACTCAGGAGAGGAGAGCGACTAGACCGTGTTGTCTCTCACACAACCGCAGTCTAGCTCACTGCTACCGTCTCGGTAACACGAGAAAAACGCCACTACACATCCATACCCTAGCCAGGATTCGAACCTGGGACTCCGTGGTCGCAAGCCTAACACCTTAAGCACTGCGCCACCGAGCCGGTGGTGCATATTTTGGTACCGCAGGTAGCTTCGCTTTTGTAGCAGCCGAATGTTTTTCTGGTCATAAGTAGATTCTAATTTGTTCTATACTTGAGCAAAATTTGATTCAAATCGGAAACAAAATAAAAAAGTTATAAGGGTATATTCATTTTAAGTGAGTCACACTGTATATTTAAGGAAATGTATAGATTTCCACAAAATATTACGTTAGTAAATACGTCGAGTGTTGTAGAATAAAGATCGTTTTGTGACTGGGATTTATTAACAGACCACGGTAAACCGCTTTGATAGAAATATTCAAGGTACATAATTGATTTCTTTTTATTAATCATCGATTTTCGCTGGCGAGCATCTCGTAAACTATAACACATAGGAAGAAAATGTATATAAACTTTCTTGTGGGAAATTTAATTACGTTTAATTACTTCCACATCCAGTGGAAGTATAGTAACGACAAAAAGATTTTTTTTTAAATTTTATTGTTCAAATTTTTTCGTTGTGAGTGACTTGGATAGAAAATCTGGATGTGGAAGTAGTGATTCCTTGGGCAGCGGTTTTTTGCATAGAGTACCTTTTTCCATATGACGCATTGTTTCCGAGTTATAAGCGAAGAATCGAAAACAGGAACCTTTCCACCCCCCTCTCCCCCTGAAGCGGCGGAGACTTTTAGTATGTTTACCTCCTAACTACCCCCAACACATCCCTGAAGAGGAAAACTCTCCCCTCCTAAATGTTCTCTATAATCCCCTTGGATATTCATTGATTGGACTATAAGTATTAGCGTCGCTGGAAAATGGATTTTCCAGTCCATTGAGCCTCGGGATTTTAGGCCTCCCAAGGATCTCTTTCGTGTAAAGGTGACGACTGTGAGGATTTGTGGAAAGTCCTTCCTCACTACACCATCTGTCGACAATGTTCAATTAACTAGGCGACACGTGACGGTGAAATTTTATTTCATAATTTTTAGTGACCTTTTTGGTAAGCGGTTCGATTTTTTTTTTTTTTCACCCTTTTTAGTGACCTCTTTATTTAGCTTCTATGCAGTGAAAGAAAATATCCATCGTTTTGAAAGAAGCTCGTAAGAGTATCATGAAATTGCCATGTATCAAATTCCATCAAATCGCAAAAATGTTACTATTCCGGCAGCCATATTGCATTCGCCATTTTAAATTCTTTAACTTTTGACATCAAATTCGGTATCAGCTGTTCTGAAAATGCGTAAGCCAATCCAGAGTAATGAGTGTACACACGTTTAAAAAAAACATACATACTTATCGAATTGAGAAACTCTACTTTTTTTAAATTTTTTGAAGTCGTTTAAAAATATCAAAGAATTAGCTGTAAACTCATAAATAAGTTTTTTAAGCCATATGGCTTCAGCACTAGGTGTAAAGTGGTTGTATATTCACACGACAGCTGATGGGTACCCGATGGATAATATTACTCCACAAAAGTCACTTGAATTTTAGTTTGTTAATCGATTACAATAAAATGTATACGTAAAAAATATTGTTTTCTTCTGTTGTTTTTATTAATTATGTTTTTAGAGTAATATATTAACCTCCCCACAATAAAATTGTGGGAGGTTACTACAATTAGTCCAAAACCGAAAATTGAGATAACATCAAATCTTTACGTTTTAAGGTCCCAGGAACCCAAAATGTCTGTGTGTGTGTGTATGTATGTGTGTGAACACGATAGCGGTGAAACTGCTAAACGGATTCTTATTTAGTGCTCCAGAAGATCTGAAAAGGTTTTGGTTGAGATCGGATTACGTTTAGTGCCGTTTTGGCACAACAAGTTGTTTATTTTATGATTACTTACAATTTGTAATCGAACCATTGAAAAGCAGTAAAAATGCAAATTTCAACGATATATGACACTTACACCCTTTCGATTTGGTTTCCGTGAAAAGAATTAAAAAGAACTCGTTATATGTACGCACTTGACAGCATCCAAAAAATATTATTGGTATTATTGTTAGGGGAAAATGTATTTTGCCATCTGTCAAAAATATTTGGGTTGGTAACTTTTGTGAATGTTGATTTATAGGTTATGATACATTTATCACTAACCTCAAAAATATATATTTCTTAAGATTTAAGAATACATATTATTAAGATTTCTGTCTGGTTCCCGTACTTTCAACTAAAATCTAGTACAAATACTTTGTCCTAATAAAATAGGACTCTTTTTGTAGGTTGGAAATCTAACCTGTAATTATCAGTCTATCTTTATTAATCAACAATGTAGAAAAATTATTTGCGTGGATTTATAAATATTTCCTTAGGGCCACTGTGGCTCCAAGCTAAAAATGCGTATAAAAACATTAAAAATCAGAATAAAGTTGAAAAACTTGAACATGATGCGAATACGTTATGTCCCTAAATATATTTCATAACCTAAAAATCAACATTCGTAAGGGTTACCAACCCAAATATTTTTGACAGATGTCAAAACCTATTTCAGTTGATTTTTTAAAAGGTAATAATTGTTTAGAGCCGTATTCGGATATTACGTCTGATTGATGGGACGCGTCACAATCGTTCATTTAATGCAAATCGAGCTAATTGAGCTAAATCTGAAACGTTCGACTATTACAAAATAAAGGCCTCGGACGAAGTTTGACTTGCTCGAACCTTTTTGATCGAGCAGGGAGATTTTAATTTGACGCATGCGTAGTCTTCTGTACCTATCCATAATGTTATTGACTTGTTGAGGTTACATTGTCATTTTGGCTAAACTCTGTGTTGTTATTTTTTTTCGCTATCCAATGTTCTACAAAATCTTCGAAACGTTATTTGTTAATACCCTTATAATATCCGGCAATTGATTAACATGCAATATAAACAAACATGAGAGGTTATGTTTTAACAGATTGCTTGTAGTCCACTTCAGTTTGTTCGATATTTGTTCATGAAATAAATGGCTCCAAAGTCACGTGTAATTTATCTGTTTGCTCAGTGCCCTGATGTCCGATGTAATATCCAAACACAGCTTATAAAGATCCATCGTGTGGGGAGCCCAACAAACACATTTACATTGGGCCGCTGTCGGGGGAATAGCCCCTTGCCGGAAAACGAAACGTTGGTACAATGCTGGCTTCCAATGCATCTCCAGAATCAAAATACGCCGGCGGCCGCTATTTTTACGATTTAAGTGGCCCGACGTTAAATTCCGACTTAAACCCATCAAACTTAATGGTCCTCTTCAGGCAAGGTGCCGTTGTTCTGTACTTTTCGAAGAAGTAATGATTGACTACCAATGCTGAACTTACGTACTATCACAAAATGTTTAAATAAGGTTCGCCTACAGTGAAATGTCGTTGGTCACACAAATGATGTACATCGGCATTACATCGGTCTATGCTTAAATAACTGAATCGTCCAGATTACTTTTGAAAGTCAGACCTGCATTGCATCATGCACTACCTAGGAAGCTCCTATAGCAGTTTACCCCTGGAGCAGGGGACATGGTTGCTTAAACAACGTTTCGACAGAATTACATATGCCATCTTTAGGTTCTCACTGCAGACCCCATGTCCCTTGCTCCATGGGTAAACTGCTATATAGGAGCTTCCTAGGTAGTGATGGTGCAATGCAAGTCTGACTTTCAAAAGTAATTTGAACGATTCAGTTATTTAAGCATAGACCGATGAATGCCAATGTAAGTACATCATTTGTGTGACCAAAGACATTTAGCTGTTTACGCTACTGAGGTTTCTTTTTATTTGAACTGACTTAGTTCAGAAATGCTCAGTTCATGTAACGATGGTCCGTAGTAAGCAGCTACCAGTGAGAACCTAAAGATGACCGATGATTCTGTCGAAATGTTGTTCAAGCAACCATGGCTCCTCTAGGAGACTATTAGAGTTGAGAGACTAGATCTTCCATAGACAGAGACACACACACGTATGTATATTTATACATAACACAAATCAGCTAAAGTTAGAAATTAACTAATGTTTAAAATGAAATGCCTGGCATATTTTCAAATATTTCGGATTAAAATCGGAACAAAAATAAGGTGTTCATTTTGACACACTGAAAATTATATTTCTAAATTTAAAAAACTGTCACAATTTTTCTATTGTTCGGATTATTATACTTTATTGTTCAGTATTTAAAACAATTTTTTTTTGGAAATATCTGAAAACATAGAGGATGTTCCATGCAAAAGAAATATGTTACATTTAAATTTTTTGTTTTCAACATTATAATCTGCAAACCAATTTACAATACTTGTGAATCAACCAATGCAACTAAAAATAACAAGTTAATAATAGTGCACATACAGAGGACGACATTAAAACCTTACTCATTTTTAAAATTTCTATTTTTCATCATAGCAATGTTTTCAAGTCATGGAAGTTATAGGACTATAAAATTTTTGACCAGTAAATACAAAAAAAGCATCTGTCATCCGTGGTTAAATGGTTCGTTTTTTGTCATTTATTCCCACATGAGTAAGTTTTTTTTAATTTATTTACTGTTCATAAATTGAATAGGCCTGTAACTTCGAAACGAATAAAAATCGCACTACCACTTTTGATTTTTAATTTTACAATTAAGTCTATGCAGCGGCGGCTGGTGAAATTTCAATATTTTTTTTCTCGTCTGTGGCGCATGGGACCCATACGAAATTTGGGAAATAACATCTAGAGAAGCACTTCTCTAATGACCCCTAAAAAATTTTGAAAAAGCAGTTTGCGAAAAAATTTTTGAAAATTTGCTAGCCTCCCCTGGGTCTAGGGACCCCTGTTTACTTTTATTTTTTTTTGTCATATGCATTTGACTTTTCATAAAAATGCATCGACAGATTTTAGAGTTTGTGAAAATATTTTCATTACTAACTGAAATACAATGAACTGAAATTTTGTAATTTACAATTTAACAAATTACAATATTTCAATTCGTTGTATCTCAGTTAGTAATGAAAATATTTTCACAAACTCCAAAATCTGTCGATGCATTTTTATGAAAAGTCAAATGCATATGACAAAAAAAAATAAAAGTAAACAGGGGTCCCTAGACCCAGGGGAGGCTAGCGAATTTTCAAAAATTTTTTCGCAAACTGCTTTTTCAAAATTTTTTAGGGGTCATTAGAGAAGTGCTTCTCTAGATGTTATTTCCCAAGTTTCGTATGGGTCCCATGCGCCACAGACGAGAAAAAAAATATTGAAATTTCACCAGCCGCCACTGAGTCTATGCTCCCAAAATTTAAACATAACGATATGGGACACCTGCAGCTTAATTAGGCCATAAGTAACGACCCATTACCTTTAAGATAGAATTTTTCTGTTTAAAACTTTTTTGCTAGTTTAAAAATTAAGTTACCACCATATGCATATTTATATTCAAAACTTCTTTTACATATTATCCATGTACGTTAATAACCACATGCATCACGTAACATACTGCTTGATTAGAATTGTCAACTGACATATTTGGGAACGTCTAAATGAAATTTTGATTAAATAAATATAACGTGGTTTTTAAATTTGCCCCTTCTAAAAAATTGAAAACCGGTACATTTCTATGAAGTCTTGACACATTATTTCTTAAGAACTGAGTCCATTAGTCCAAGTTACTAAGAAAAAATTAAAATGTATTCAATACGTTAACATTAAAAATCATCAAAACGTAGTTCTCTGAACATAATAAAATACATTTCATATTCCAACATATATATCTTCTACTGGTCTTATTTCTGTTCTCCTTTGCTTTTAATTATCTTCTTCCTCTTCTCGATTAGGAAAAGATAGTACCAAACCTGTTATGGTAGTTCCTATTTCCCATTGGATTTCCTCGTATTACAGCTGAAACAAATTTTCTTACATAATATTTCCGGATTTATTTATTTTTTGACCTGGTAGTATGAAATATTAAGAAAACAAACCACATTTTTATTCTCGAGGACTTAAATCCTTAAAATTTAAGGAAACGTGAACATGTCCATTTAAATCTAATAGGTAGTCTATATTACAGGTTCAAAGCAGCAAACAAAATTTCAGACAATTAGGAATTCTTTAATATGCATATTGTGATTTTAATATATTTTGTACCTTATACATACATTCGTACCGTCCATGTTGTACCTTTTTATAATAGTTACAATTTATATGACCTATACTTATAATATGTTACCCATATTTACTACTTTTATATTAGTTTTGACTTACCAAATACGCGTGTAATGTATCACATAATGGGTAATAAAAAATTTAATTTAATATACAATACACAACAAGTGTAGATTCGGCCATTGTAAAACCCGAAGTAAAAAAAACACCTCGAAAAAACACTTGGAGGGTCTAAATTAAAGTACCTACTTGTATATTCGTGTATATTATACCCTCATTTTGGAATTTTGATAACCGACATCTCAAAAAAATATAGGGCCATGGTCATTAATTTTCAATGGCATGATATTGTTAAAAGAGTAATGTTTGAAAATTTTTCACGTGTGTTTTGTAAACATAACAAAAATTATTAATCAAATGTGGGAAAGCTATAGCAAGTAATTCTAATTTTATGTAATATATATACTCACTTGTCCATAATAAAAAGTAGATGTATGTTGACTTCAGTTTTCTTTTTAATTTGAAAAACTATCTCATCTGTCTGCTGAAAATTCCAACAAATCAATCACCACTATTAACGTATAGATATAACCTACCAAACCTACAAAAACAGTATAATCAACACCATCTGTAGAATATATTCTCGATGGATATTATTGGGCTTCGACATATACTGAACACAGTTTGAAAACTGACTAGGTACCGCACATGATAGAAAGAAAATTAATTAAAAAGAAGTTAAGTATTAATTAGTATAGCAAACCTTCTATCAAACGGGGGTGACGTAATGGAGCCGTGAGTCTTTTCCCTTCCTGTGTACACACGCTCGTCTCAATTTCAATTTTATCCTGCCGAAAGTGTAATTGACAGACCTTAAAATAAAAATAAATAAAAAATCATACCTAATTTCGTTTTGAAAATAAAATATAAAATTAAAATACTTATTATTAAATTAATAGAAAAATTGTAAACATAACCTTCAAGCAAATCATGGCACAATTATAATTTATCCATAAACTGAACATAACATATATTTTATGAAGCCATCAACTACTTACCTCTTCATGATAATAAAGACTATTCAATAAATAAACAAGAAAAACTCCAAAACTCGAAAAAATAACCAATAACGCTATTTATGAGCCTTGTCCACGAACTTTGTCGTTATGATGATGACTCATCAATTGTGAATTTGCACTTGCCAGTGCTAGGTGGTATTGGTATACATAATTCATATTTTTTCCTACATTAATACAAAAAAAATGTAATATTTACCTACATGTAGTCTATTTTATGATTAAATAAAACATAATAGCTATATTACATATTGCAACGGATTAATTTTGAAATAATCAACGGTCAATTGGCATTTTATCGTTGTTGGGCTATCAAAGCATATATATCATCGCCCTATAGTTACTTATAAGACACAGGGCCAGCATCATTACACGACAAGCGACAGTTGCCCGGCAATAAATGCATTGGCCCGGCACTTTGCCGGACTTGCTATGTTTACTGGGATCGTCTTTGATCTTACCCATACCCATAGAACATGGACTAGCCCATAACATCAAATAATGCGCATCAAATCCCAATAAATATGCGATTAATTCTAGACGTTTGATTTCGATGCCAATCTGCCGTTCAAGTGCCAATTTCGGGCCAACGTTTACCATAAACGTGACTTTTTGCCACCGCTAGAAAAACTTTGTTACTTAATTAACATTAGATGCCACCGATTCCCCATCACTTCCACCATTAAACCGCATTTCGGCCGATGCTTGTGTGTTTGCTGGGAGGTTCCAGCCGCATCCGGTAGCTGCTTTTTTTACTAACAGTGTAGGTATCAGGTTTTGCCTTTGACCATAGTGTCAACTCTATGCTAAATATTATTTTCCTCCCTGTCTATTTTTAACTAAAATTATATCGGGTTCCTTTCTTGGCAATAGCTACAACTATCTGCCAATAGCTACAACTATCTTCCAAGTAATATTTTACTTTTCATAAGATACATAATCTGAAACGTGAAAATCCGAAGATATCACGGAGAGTCCCTTCGGGATGCGAGGGAAGTAATAAATAAATATAAAAATAATTATTCTTATATGAAATTTCATTCTTGAAAATACAATCTTTTGTTGAAAAATTGTTTGTAACAATAACAATAATAATTTTTAATAATATAAAATGTTACGTTTTTTAAAGTTGATAATATAGTTCTGTTTTGTCACTATATGTACTAAATTATTTTGATGAAATTATTTTCTATTAATAGCTTAGGATGACCATACTTACGGAATTTCGCTGTATTTTCCGGAATTTTAATGGCATGCATAGTACGTTTGAATGTACAGCAAAACGTACAGCATTACGTTTTGGTTTGAAATTTTTTTTTCGGATATCCCCCCTCCGTTCATCAAAAAATGTTGGGATCAAAAAAAATTTTTGTTTCGGATCCCCCCCCCGCTCATCAAAAAATGTTGGGATTAAAAAATTTCCCTTCGACCGGGCCCGTATTTTCTCTTCACAGCTCTGTCTCTCCAAGTGTACAGCATTCAAACTGCAAACATCTGGCCACCCTATAATAGCTTTAATAAAGCATTTAATTTTTTTAAGATCATACCTAACGTATTATTTTGAGTTGCGTTTTCCCATTAAAAAAAATAAAAATTAAAACATTGTACAACATAAGCAATTAAAATAATTTCCGAGATCGCAGGCAAAAACACGTGTTCGTTTATTTGCTGATGTAAGCAGACCATATCAAGAGTAAACAATTATTTACAGCAGATAAGAATAAGTATCGCATATTCCTTTCAACCTCTAAGCTATAAAATGACCGTCATTCGACTTTTTAATGCAAAATTATTTTGTTTAATTCCACGAAATTTGCTTCGCTAAAGGGTGAAGGGTGAATATCTGATGAACGGGTAGGGGAGAACGGGGTACAGTGGACATTTTTTTCATTATTTAGTAGAAGCTTTATTTTGTTCCATAACTAAATGAAAATTTAGTACAAATTCTCTAAGTTTCGACTATGTATTCAGTGCAAAATAATATAGACACAATTTTCTTAGGTAAGAAAAATTAATTTGTACTAAAAGAAAAAATGTACATTGTGCCCCATTATGCGGGGCATAATGGACATTCCATTGAGGTAGAGTGGCCACTGCTTATTGAAAGTGGGAATAAGACTGCAGATGAAATAAAACTTACTTAAAAAATCATAATAACTTATCTGGTTATTTGTGTTTTGATTCAAAAAATAACATATTCATGTCGTAGTCATAAACAAAAATAACTACAAAAATATTCTAAAATACAGGAGCACCTATCTATCAAACTACAGTGTAACTTTCAAAATTAACGGGAAATCTAAAGAAACTGTATGTTCGAGCAGTACCTCCAACTGACAGCGGTCTGGCAAAACAAGTTCTATGTCATTTTTGTTAATGATTGAGATGTCTTCGACGTCAGAAAATACAAACTTTTCTAAATGTACTCTTAGAAAACTTATTGTTAATTCATTTTGGTAATTCCTGGACCTGTGCGACATAATATTTAATTGTCTTACTTAAAAAACTTTACCGGTATGAAAGATTCGAGGAAAGATTTTTTCTTTAAATCTTTTAGCATATTCAAAGTATGTTCTCATCCTCAAAATCCTCCTTTTCCGCAGAATCTGCATAATTAAATATATATTGGTTCGTTACTTAATTAATCGCTTTCAGATTCGTAAAGCTCCATTTTACCCTTCTTCGGTTTTTTAATTTTTTGGCTTCAGTTTGTGTTAAATTTCGTTTTAATTTCCTTTTTGCTTCTTTATTCACAAATTTTGGTGCTTCTTCTTCTACAATCCTATCCCTAAAACTTCTGAGGCTCCCTTTCTTTTACTTTCAATTAATATAGCTTTTGGAAGTGGTTCGGGAGATTCGGGAGTAACAATGGTGGAGCAATTTTATTCGCAAGAAATTACACCCCTCTCTCTGTATCCTTTTCTTTAGAGAAACTTAGCTGGTTTACTGTTTGATCAGTTATTTAAATTATCATGGCATTCGGTTGCCTAGATGCTGTCATATTGGATTGATTCAGTTGCAGTATTGGATTCAAATCAGTTTCAGATGAGCCAAAAAATCGTCTGCGATGGACCATAAACACCACGGTCTGGCGGCTGAAGTTTATGACTCGTATGAGGTGGAGTCGTAAATAATACTAGCACCAACATAACGTGTTTTTCCTTTGTATTGTTCCACCTGAATATTTTATGAAATTCTCCAAATATTTATGAAACATCTCTGTCATCCATCCCGAAAGATTAGCTGAGCATGTAGTGCAAGCCTTTTATCATGACGTCCTTGTAGTATACTCTAAGAAATATTAGAAGGAAACTCGGGATAGAGTTTCCTATTGCATTTACACCTCCAGACAATGTAATTAACTCCCCTCCTTTCTTCGGATGTAGCCTACGCAACCTGTTTTTACCCTTTAGGAGAATCTTGAACTGTCTGGATTAAATTTATGCTCTACAAGCAGCTCCTCAAGTTGTCTGAAAAATTGATCTACAACTGGTTTATTAAAACCTGGATCTTGCCAAAGAAATTGATTGAGCGGTTTTTATCGATATATACTTGTTCCTTTTTTAAAAATGATGTAAACCAATCCCTTCCAGCAGAATTTCTCTCTTTCCCAAGAATAAGGAACTTTTTTTTGTTCGCCATGGTCAACTCATAAGCCAATTATAGCTTTTGGGGACAGTCCATGATGAAGTTTAGCGATCATCTTTAAATATTCACAAAGTTCTTGACCATTCGTAAAAATCTGTATAATATAATATCTATATAATTAGGACATAGTTGTGGTAAGTCTTCTAAACTTGCGTGATCCCAGTCTATCTTGGTACAACAAATGTGATACTTGCTTGTTTTAAAGTATATCCACCATTTATAACTGAGGTTACAGTTGCAAACATTGTTTGCCCCTCTTGTTTACAGTATCCATGGTATCTCAAATGCAATCTGTGTGATTTCTTGCTTGCATCACACCAATATTGTAAAGTTCTCGGTTGCGTTTATTTATACTTAAGAACAAAAATACCCTTCATTTATTGATTAAGTCAAAATTAAAAAAAAAACAATGAGATGGAACAGATAAAAGAAAAATTCTTACCGTGCAATATTTTAGTCATAGACTGCATAACAATTATTTTATGATTGAGTGAAAACTGTAATACCGATTGAACTGAAATTACAGCTGAGTATAGAGAGGTGAATTAACTATTGGCTGGTAGATGGCGATCGCAGTTTACCAAAGTTGAAATACCAAAACATATTCCCCGTGTATCCACCAACGAGATTTAAAGTATAGAGGAGCAATCTCAATTTAGTATACGTACGGTTTGAATTGTCCGACAACAGTCGCTCGAGCGACGCAGTGGGGATGAATTTGTTGGCCCTAGTGGAGTACTGCTTTGAGGGATACAATTAATGAATGATTTTTGTTTTTTATTGCTGTTCTATTATTAGTTGAGCTCAAACCTATTAGTCTAATTACTGTATAAGTACTAATAAATTAAATTATATTTGAAAATGGAGTAAATGCTGTTCTGTACATTTTTAAATTCCATAACATTAAGTCAAAGTGACGCCCATGGTGGACTTTATCAAGGTCGAATATGTTGGGGGTCATGTGCCACGCCTACTTTTCCAGCCTCTCCTTATGTCGCCGGTCTCCAATGTGACCCGCTCTCCTCTAAATAAAAATAAAAATAATTTCTCAACAAATATTTTTTTAAAGCAAAACTAAACTTATTAAACATAAAAATATCTGCAGTTTTAACCTCAATAACTATCCTCAATCACCTGAAGGGGTGGAAAGGGGTGAAATGTTATAGTTCATAATACTTTAAATTAATCGAAAATTCCAGCAATTACCGATGAAAGCAGTAATTAGGTAACGATACGCCAATAATTATCGATACAACAATAATTTATCGATGTAACAATAATTAATTATCGATACTTATTGTTATTGATATGTATATGTATACATAAATGATATTTATTTCAACGTACGATTACACAGGGAGGTATATGGGATTACCACGGATGCGCGGACCCCGGCTACAATCTGATTTACTAAATTGTGTAATTTTTTGTCTTTGAATAGAGATTTTTTACCGAAATAGTACAGGCTCGTATCATAATGCTACCAGATGGATTATAAAAATAATGTACGATACGATATCAGTACATTAGCTGTTCTTTGTATCTGATTGAATTTGAGTTTACTTCCTATCTATATCGATAATTGATAATTTGCCGATAAACAATCATTTATCCGTGAACGATAATTTATCGGTAACTGATACTTTACCGACATATAGACAATTTTTCCTCAAATTATTGCCCTTCGATATATTGATAATTATTAAACATATCGATATATCCTAATCACGGCACCTGAGAGGGTGAGAAAATAACTACTGATGGCGCAGGCCATGAAGGTTTTTTTGTCGGAAGAAATTAGAGACAAGCTGAATTTTTACCATTTGTTAGGATCCAATTAAAGCAGTATTTCCTCAAAAGTCCCCGCCCCCCCCTTGCGCTTGCTTCCCCACCCTGCCTTGAACATCCATTTTGCAAGCCTTTTAGTTATCGCTCATTATTCATTCTAAATTCATAAATGCCGTTTTATTTCTTAACATCTATTCTCTAAAAAAGCTATTATAACATTTTTCTGTAAACAATACTTTCACGAGAATTCGCTAAAACAGGCAAATATTTCGCTTTATATTTGAATTTTTTGTGGTTTTTAGGGCACAACTCTTCTAATATCACAAAACAGTTTAAAGAAAGGTTGTAGCGCAATTTTCAATCAAACGATATCCATACTTCTACCGGTGAGGGGTGGGGAACACGTACATAGCACAAGAAATTAGTGCGTGTTCCTTGCGGCTATAACCTGGCCTTAACTCGGAAGCGATTGCTGCCTTTTGTAGTCGGAGAGAGAGATCCTTAAAATATGCAAAATAAAAGTGGCTTATGCAACTCGAGAACATACAAAAACTGGAGTCATATTCTCACCTAAAATGACCTGCCGAATTCAATTATGGAGGTCGCGATTCAGTTCGGAATTGCGAAATCGGAAAAAATCGCACTTTTCAACTTTTTTACGAAATATCTCGGGAATACAATATTTTACATTTTCCATCCCATAACTTTGCTTCTAACCATTGACTCGACATAAAAATTTGCACACATATATTCTGAAACATAATGAATCAATTGCCGTACATAAAATTGTACCAAAGATAAAATATCTGGTACCGAGAGATCCAGAAAATTATCAAACTTGATTTCTATTCTACATACATTATTAAAACTAATTTCCTTTGTTGCTAGGAGTAACGACTGGTTCTCTAGTCATTGTTACCAATCTGTTACCATTTTCGTGAATGTTATTATTATTGGCTTGTGTTTGATTTATCATTTATCTTTTTGACTAATAAATCAGTGTTGTTCTTCAACGCAATCAGTTGACTGTCACTTGTGTGGTAAGTTAATAAAGAAACTCGCATTTTGTGTAAATACATTTTGAATATAAATCATTGGTCACTGTCGCCAACGTGAAAATGTTGAAAGTACCAGAAAATAGTACATATGTATGTAGTATGTCAGCGGCACAACAACAATCTTTAGGGAGCGGCACGGCACGTTCAGTCTTTCTCGATCTCCCTGTACAAAAAAAATATTTTCATTTGAGATTGCATAGATTTTTCAGTATCGGCATTGAAAAAGTCTACATCGAGGAAACCTTTTTAATATTAAAGATAGAGTACTAGTATAAGAGAGTGAAATGTAGTTTAAGATCTGAATTAAAAACTTTATTGAATTCTTTGTAACCTATAAAAACAGCACTAAGAGAATAGGGGATTAGTAAAATTGTTTGTCATTAGTTTGACATGGTTTTGTGTCTTGCTTGCAAGAAGGGCAAGGAACATTTTCTTTCATTTTCCATTGTGTTCAACTCAACGTAAAAAGAGAATAGGGGAGTAATAAAATCGTTTGTCATTAGTTTGACGTGGTTTTGGGTCTTGCTTGCAAGAAGAGCCAGGAACATTTTCTTTCATATTCCATTGTGTTCAACCCAACGTAAAAAAAGAATAGGGGAGTAGTAAAATCGTTTGTCATTAGTTTGACGTGGTTTTGTGTCTTGCTTGCAAGAAGGCCAAGGAACATTTTCTTTCATTTTCCAACAACTGACAAATTTGAGACAATAGCAAATAAACTAAACCCCCTAATTTATTACCTGAGTAAAATTTAGAAAAAAATGTCTATCCTACAGTGGCAACAATTTTGTAATAAAATTCAGTTTTAACCAATTATTTTAATATTTACGGGTACCCAATTAGGTCCTAGGTCGGACCCAATTGAACCATAAATAAATATACCTGCTAGAATCGGGACCCAACTCGAACTCATCGGTTATAATATCCATAAAAAGTGGTACATTTTTCAATATAATTTAGCAGATCATCAAAACTGTTCAACGTAAGTTATTCAAATTCAATAGACACATAATGAACAGATAATTTTATCAGGTCTTCCGTTTTTAATATATGCTCTCAGAATATGACAAGGAAATGCGCTTTTTGTAGTTGGTAAGCCTCTAATAGTAATACATATTAATTTAAAAGGCGATATTTTAAATTAACATACATATTGGCAATTATATATACAACTGATATTTCTTTTATTGAGAAAAGATATTTATTTTTAAATGATATTTCTTTATTACTTATACATTTTAGCTTGAAAATAAATGGGCTCCGATGGTATGAACTTTCTGCACGAAAAAATCATAAAGATTTGAAAAACACTACATACTTTATTAAGCAATCTTTAATAGCACATGCGCCATTTTTATTAATTTCACCAAATGATGGGATTAAAAAAAAATCCTTTTTTAGTAATTGAAGACCTAAGTAGATAAAGGTGTTATGTCGCATTTTAAAAAAAAAATTACTTTATGCAATTTTTGAACACTTGATATAGATTTAACACCCAATAAACGGTGAATTCTAAATTTGTAATATTTTACAGAAACTTTTTAATTATAAAGGCGCCATGTCATACATACAACCAGTAATTTTAGTGGATGTACACAGTTTTGGACAGAAAAATCTAGTTTCATAACAGCTTGATATTGTTCTTTAATATTAATGTAAACAAAAGAACATAACCCAAAATTATCTATTTTATGAGGTATTATTCATTTGAATCGAAGACAAAATAAATAAGTTCCAATTCAAAACCGTTTTGTTTAATTTACTCAAAACTTTAAAAGTGTGACATAACACCTTTATCCACTTAGGTCTTCAATTAATATGTTCAATATTTTACGTTTTCTTGCATATGTATACAGTAAAAATCTCTTCATGTTGAAAATAAAATCATTAATTTTTTTAATTAAGTATAATATTTACAAGAATATATTCTAAAGAAAACAAACAGTAGTGAACTATAATACACTCCATATTCACATAGAAATGTAATAAAATGAAAACTATGTGTTGAACGATACGGTTACAAGGCCTTTTTCTCACTTCCTATGCATTTTATAAAAAAATGCTCCAAATAAAAAATTTCCTCATTTCATTAGCTTTAGCTTAGGTACTCGCTCATGATACTATGAAATATAAGATACTCTCGGTACGAGTACCAGCTTTCGACCTGCTGTGCGCATAGCGTCACCCTCTAGCCAACTTCAAATCGAGCCCGCGCCGGCGACCATCTACTTAAAAATACACTTAAAAATACATCGAAAACCGTAATATTAGACCTAGAAAGCTGATTGCAGGCAATTTTACTTTTTAATATCATAGAATTCTATGACTGCTTTTGTCAGCACTTTTCATTTCGCATAAGGCCGTTGTGGGTTTAAATGTTTGTGAAAACACCTCCAAAATAATTGGTGCAAGCACATATGATCTTTTGCACCGTTGATTTTTCAACGTGTAAGTAACCCTCTAAACAAAATTTCTATACGTAATATTACGCAATATTAAACTGAAGTAACATATTTAATATTTTCTTGCAATATGATATTTATATTAAAATAACCTAACTTTGGTATAGCTGAGAAATGTTAAATTGCAAAATATTTAGTTAATATTAGCTCGAAAATATTTCCGTAATATAAAAAATTATATTCAACAAATGTATATCACATATTATAATCAATGTATCATTAATATTGCCATTAAAATAAGCATATTATATTACAAGAATGTAACTTGTAATATTACACGAAAATATTTCACATATATAACTGAAAATGTGTTACGAATGAATCTCATACATTATGAATAATATGCATTTGATCATACATTAACATTATTTGCAACGTTTATTCTATGTAACTACCATGAACTTCTATGAAAACTCGCCTATTCACAGAACGCGTCGTTTCTCGCCTAAAATAGTATGAACATAACCTTAAAACCTTCGATATCTTGCGAGTAAGTGTGTTGCGCCTTAATGCCCTTAATTTCAGAAATGGGTGATAAAAGCGAGAATAAGGTAAGTAGATAATTACAGTAATGTAAAAATTCGTGGAAACTTTTAGCAACAAAATAAAAATAAACTAAATTTTATTTAGTTACCTTAAATTTGCGGTATTTTTACACCTGTGTTATTTGTCGAAGCACACTAATTGCATTTTATTGATAAACATATAACATCAAAATATTATTCTTGTTTCAACCTGCTTATATTTTAGGTCAGTTATTTATTGCTTTACTCATCGGAGGCTAGGGGTTTATCCCCAGATCCGTTGCATATGTGGTCCTAATCACGGGGATAAAAAAAAATAAAAATTTGATATTAGGCCACCGATAAGTAAATCAATTGTCCCTGTTTTAAGTTGGCTGCTCGACCAACGTAATAGCTAGGGAGCTGGTGGCAGAATTTTTTATATGATTTTATCGTGTGACTGAAGTCGAAAAGTGTAAAGATCTTATAATAACAAGCCGGAAAAACCATTTCAGTCATTACGGCGTTGCTGATTTTTTAATTAACAGTTATTTAAAAGTGCAAAAAAAAACAAACACTCCTATGTGATTTTATTGTATCAGCCAGTTGTTTTAAACGTTGCCTGTCAATATGACATTGATATAAATGCAGTTGGCTGAAATCTACCCACTAAACAAAACATATATCCGTAATATTACGCAATATTAAACTGAAGTAACATATTAAATGTTTTCTTGCAATATGATATTTATATTAAAATAACCTAACTTTGGTATAGCTGAGAAATGTTAAATTGCAAAATATTGAAGAAACATTTAGTTAATATTAGCTCGAAAATATTTCCGTAATATAAAAAATTATATTTAACAAATGTATGTCACATATTATAATCAATGTATCTTTAATATTGCCATTAAAATAAGCATATTATATTACAAGAATGTAACTTGTAATATTACACGAAAATATTTCACATATATAACTGTAAATGTGTAACGAATGAATCTCATACATTATGAATAATATGCATTTGATCATACATTAACATTATTTGCAACGTTTATTCTATGTAACTACCATGAACTTCTATGAAAACTCGCCTATTCACAGAACGCGTCGTTTCTACATAATCTTAAAACCTTCGATATTTTGTGAGTAAGTGTGTTGCGCCTTAATGCCTTTAATTTCAGAAATGGGTGATAAAGCGAGAATAAGGTGAGTAGATAATTACAGTAATGTAGAAATTCGTGGAAACTTTTAGCAACAAAATAAAAATAAACTTTAAATTTTATTTATTTAGTTACCTTACCCTGTGTTTGTGTTTGTCGAAGCACACTAATTGCATTTTATTGATAAACATATAACATTAAAATATTATTCTTGTTTCAACCTGCTTATTTTAGGTCAGTTATTTATTGCTTTACTCGTCGGAGGCTAGGGGTTTATCCCCAGATCCGTTGCATATGTGCTCCTAATCACGGGGATAAAAAAAATAAAAATTTGATATTAGGCCACCGATCAATTGCCCCTGTTTTAAGTTGGCTGCTCGACCAACGTAATAGCTAGGGAGTTGGTGGCAGAATTTTTTATATGATTTTATCATGTGACTGAAATCGAAAAGTGTAAAGATCTCATAATAACAAGCCGGAAAAACCATTTCAGTCATTACGGCATTGCTGATTTTTTAATTAACAGTTATTTAAAAGTGCAAAAAAAACAAACGCTCCTATATAATTTTATTGTGTCAGTAATTTGTTTTAAATGTTGCCTGTCAGTGTCAATATGACATTGATATACATGCAGTCGTCTGAAATCTATGTGTCTGCGTTTTCTTGTAATTTAATTTTTTTAATTAATTTATGATATACTAAAAATTAAGTGATTTTATTGGCGCTGTACCATATATCAAAAGTTTCGCAAAGCGGTAAGAAACAATAAAACAAACTTCAGTTACCCGTACTGCTGAGTTTAAAGAGGGTGAATTTTCAAAAATGCGAAAAAAAAAACGCTTCTATATTATTTTATTATTTCAGCCACTTTGCAGGAAGCTTTGTTTGTTTGTAAAGAACATAAAAAAAATAATGACTGAAATCTACAATGCTGATTTCTCATTGGCTGACGTTTCTTATTAATAATTGAAAAGTGAAACATGTTTTTTCAAAATAATTCGGCAACGCTCGATCCTACGAGAAGAATGTTCAAGACAAAGTTGAATAGGACAAAATTTCCTACATTTTTTGTATATACATTTTTATTGTAAGTCTAATACGTAAGAAGATACAGCGGTGGAAAAATGTTTAACGATTTTTTTTTTTTTTCAAAAAATGCTCGAACTCCTTTGTTGCGCGGACGGTCCTGCCTTTAATACGTACAGGCTTAGAGAGCAGTGTTTTTGATTTGATAATAATTACTTACACTTTTGGTATATTGAATGTTTCTAAGCAATTGTAAGGATTAAATGTGTGTAAGGATTTTGTAAGGGATTTAAAATTTTGTAGCCAATAGTCAGGACATAAAATTTTATAATTTGAAATTTCTTTAAAAAATGTTGGATTATCTAGAAGTAGTTAAGTAGTGAGAGAATGAGACCAAACCCGTCAGTAGAGTAGCAATCAGAGTTCTGTGTGACGTCATCATTCCGGAAGCCCCGCGGGGGCGCGCAGGTGCTAGATGATAGATCCTATTATCTAGGTTGTAGTGTGAGGTGGGATCTTCTTAGATGATAGGTCCTAGGACCTAATGGGAGGGGGGAGATGGGAGATCCAATCCCTGAGCTTAGATAAGAGATTATATCTAAAAGGACGTGGCTAAGAGTATACAGGGTGTGTCTAAAATAAGATGGCTGCTGTTTATTGACTAATAGTATTGTATGTTTACGTTAGTGAGCGTTAAGAAAATGGCTACTGACGTCCATCATTGAGATTAAATAGACAAGTCTTATAATTATGAGATAAATATTCATTTACTTCTATATGTTAAGATTTGAATGTAAAACTGCGGTCAAATGCAGAGACGTTATCGGATTCCAGGAAATTGTTAATGTAAATAAATGCGGCTGTCTACGGCTATATGTATATTTAAAACGTGATTAATTACCTTTAGATAACTACAGCGGCTAGATCAAAGGAAATATCGAGACCCAATATAAACGCTTTTCAGACAAGTCTAGACTTGTTAGCCTGAGTTTTATATAAGATAAATATTCGTTCGCTTCTCTACGTTTAGATTTCAATGTAATAAGAATATAATGCAGAGCCGTTATCGGATTCCGAGAAATTGTTAATGTAAACAAATGAAATCATTTCTGATAGCCTACTAACATAAGATAGGTATACGGTAAAGATGCATGCGAAGAATTTTGTGTCTTACAATACATGGTTTCTTATGGGAATATGTAGCCACCCCGCAGCGATATAGCAATTTAACATTGTTTTATATGTAAAAGACGAACAGATTATGAAAATTCGGGGGCCTTTTAGAAATCGTTCACTGCAAAGTCACGTGACCCTCGACCGCCGAGTATAAAAGCAGCGTCATCTCCCCACCTCGATCATTAGCTGTTTATCTCTCGCGGTGAACGGTTGTCTAATTGAAACAGTATGTCGTCTACCGAGACCGTATCTAAACTCAGTACTGATATAATTAATTTAACTAAAAAATCATTGCTGCTCTTAAAGACCGATGATGAAATCAACCAACATATTTCGATAATTAATAGCAATATTAAACTAGTAGCCAAGGCAATTAAAATCAAAATTCATATCGATAATAAAGGTGAAAATATATTTAAATTGGAAAATAATTTAGCGCTTTTAAAATACTACCGAGAGCAATTGAAAAAATTAAAATTAAACAATAAAATATTAGGCGGTTCCTTAAAGCCGGCAGCACGAAAATATTTAGTATATCAAGAGGTAGAATCTTGTTTTAAAAATCGTGTTAAGTCCGGTATAATAACTAACGTACAAATTAAAGAACCGGTATTATTTTTTAAAAAAGCGTTTAGGAGCTTCTCTATTCAAATTAAAAAATGTTTAAAAGATGGGCTAATTAAAGTAAATGTTATTTTTGAATGTAACTTCGTACAGCCTACTAATGGCACAGTGGAATTAAAAACATTTGCTACAAGGAACACCGTGATAGACTTAAATACGGATTTAAAGGAATGGTATAGAGAAAATGTATCCGAACGGTTATTGAAACATCTAGAAGACTTTCAAGGAAAAGATTCAGGCTGGGCCTTATCGGAAATTATCGGGCTAAGAGTAAATGTTAATAAATATTGTCCTATAACAGTGGGATTATCAACATATGCTGAAATGCCAAGCTTTATAAAAAATAAAATGTGTGTTGTTAACGTTAAAAATAATGATGAATATTGCTTCTTATGGTCAGTAGTTTCGGCATTATACCCCGCTAAAAATCATGTTGATAGAATTGTTTCATATCCTCATTTTAAGGAAGTTTTAAAATATGACGGCATCGAATTTCCGATGGAATTAAGAAATATTAAAAAATTCGAACGCTTAAATGATATTTCGATAAACGTATACACCGTAGTTAAAAGGGAAGTTTTACCGGTATGTTTAAGTAAATACAGTTATGAACGCGTCGTAAATTTATTAATGATTCCTACGAATTCTGCCGATAATTTTACTGAAGCTACGCAATATCATTTTGCTTGGATAAAGAATATGTCTCGATTATTATCTAAACAATTATCTTCACATAATGGTAAACATTTTATTTGCAATCGATGTCTTAATCATTTTACTACTCAAGAACTTCTAGACCGACATTCAAATGATTGTAATTCGAAAACTAATACTTGCAAAATTGAATTACCCGACGAGGATGAAAAGTTTTTAAAATTTAAAAATTACCGATATAAAGAAAGGGTACCGTTCGCTATTTATGCCGACTTCGAATGTATCTTAGAGGACTGTGATGCTAACACGAATCAAAATACGCAAAATTACCAGAAACATACAGCTTTTAGCGTCGCGTATTACTTAAAATGTTCCTATGATGACAGTCTATCACAATTTAAAATGTACCGAGGCGCCGACTGTCAGTACTGGTTTGTTAAAGAACTTGAAAAAATTTCAGACCGAGTTAATGTAATCATGTCCGACATAAAACCTATGGAATCGTTAAACGAGACACAAAAAAATGAATTCGATCTCGCGCAGGTCTGTCATATCTGTGAGGGGCCCTTCAAAGAGACGGACATTAAAGTAGCCGATCACAATCATTTAACTGGGTACTATAGGGGACCGGCGCATATGAGATGTAACATTAATTATCAAGATAGTCACGTGATTCCGGTTATATTTCATTGTTTATCAGGTTACGACGGCCACCTGATAATCAAACAGCTAGCAACGGCATTTGACGGACAAATTTCATTATTACCGATTAATAAGGAAAAATACATTTCTTTCACTAAACGAGTTAAAGATACGAAAATTAAACTAAGATTTATTGATTCGTTTAGGTTTATGGCAGACAAAATCGAAAAACTAGCTTCCTATCTCGACGATGACCAGAAACGAATCACTAAATCGTATTGTAATAATGATGAACAATTTCAATTATTAACGCGGAAAGGTGTTTTTCCTTATGATTATTTAAATTCTTGGGAAAAATTAGACGAGACATCTCTACCGGCTAAAGAAGAATTTTACAGTAAACTGACTGACGAAAACATAACAGAGGACGATTATAACCACGCTATGAATATCTGGAATAAATTCGATATTAAGACATTAGGGGAATATTCCGATATATATTTAAAAACAGATGTATTACTGCTAGCTGATATATTTGAAAATTTCCGCGAGACATGCATACAGACGTACGGACTTGACGCTTTAAATTATTATACTGCTCCGGGGCTGGCATTCGACGCGATGTTAAAAATAACTAAAGAAAATTTAGAGCTTCTCACAGACATTGATATGATACTGATGATCGAAAAAGGCGTGAGAGGCGGTGTAGCGCAGGTATCTAACAGATATTCGAAAGCTAACAACAAGTACATGGGGGATGCGTTTAATCCCGACGAAAGAGAGACTCACATCATGTACTTTGACATCAATAACATGTATGGAGCCGGGATGTCTGTTCCGCTACCTACAGGTGCTTTCGAGTGGGTACCCGTCGAACAATTTTATGCCTTAGATATTCCAAATTTATCGGACGAGTCAGACATCGGTTATATTTTGGAAGTAGATATCGAGTATCCACTTGAATTACATGAGCTACATAAGGATCTCCCGATGTGTCCAGAACATATGGTGCCGCCCGGTTCAAAACATTCAAAATTAATGACCACTCTGTTAGATAAAACGCGATATGTAATGCATTATAGGACTTTAAAAAAATGTTTAGAACGCGGATTAAAACTCAAGACGGTACATAGAATTTTAAAATTTAAACAGTCGCGATGGCTAAAGAAATACATTGATTTAAATACGGATTTACGAAAACAGGCAAGTAACGAGTTTCAGAAAAATTTCTATAAGCTAATGAACAATGCGGTGTTCGGAAAGACAATGGAGAATGTCCGCAAGCACAAAGATGTTAAATTGGTAACTAAATGGGAGGGGAGATGGGGCGCCAAGTCTCTGCTCGCGAAACCGAACTTTCACAGTTCGACTGTCTTCGGCGAGGATATGATTATTATTGAAATGAATCGACTAAAAATTAAATTCGATAAGCCAATATATGTGGGGTTCGCCATTTTAGATCTTTCAAAAATTATTCTTTACGATTTTCATTATGATTATATTAAAAAAGAATTCGGTGAGCAAGCCAAACTACTTTACACGGACACAGACAGTTTAATTTACGAATTTAGCGACGTTGATATATACAAGTACATTAAAAAAGACATCCATCAGTTCGACACATCGGATTATCCTGTAGACAATGTCTACGGAATACCTCATGCAAATAAGAAGGTACTAGGCGTAATGAAAGACGAATGTCAAGGGCGCGTAATGACAGAATTCGTAGGACTCCGTGCAAAAATGTATAGTTATAAAGTGGAGGGTGTGTCGGTAAATAAAAAAATCAAGGGTCTCTCGCGTTCGGTAATCAGAAAAATTACATTTGAAGACTTTACGAATTGTCTATTTAATAAAGAAATTTTGACCAAAGAGCAGCGATTAATTCGATCAAAGAAACATGAAATATATACTATCAAACAGAATAAGGTGGCACTCAGTCCGTATGATGATAAAAGAATTATAAATTATATAAATACCGATACGAAACCTTGGGGATATAATTTCCAACAAGTCTCGGCTCGTCAGATGACGTCATCGACGCAGTGAAGCGCTTGGCAGTAGCCGTTCGGATTCATTTACTTTAGAGACTTTGATCGCGATGGACGGGTTAGAAAAAGAATTGCAGTACAAGCTTGTACTTATCACTCGCGACATATATGAGAGGTACATTCAAAATGCATTGAATCGGGGTAATTATCAATTAGTTCATAAAATTTTAGAAAAGATTGTTATACCGGACAAAGCTTTATACTGGATGGCTTTAAGAGATAGTTCTAATTTCGATTTAATGAAAAAAATATTTACGAAAAAACTTCAAAACGATATTTTTATTCAGCAGTTGGAATATATTTTCCAAAGAGAATGTATTACTCACCTTACCGTGTATCGATTACGAGAAGTAATTAACAGACATTATCCCGCCGCGAATAATAGTTATTTTAGAATTTTTTTAGAAGAATTATTAACGTGTAATGATGATTATATGTCAATTGATTTTTATTCGAAATCGTACCCGGCTAAAAATATTTCTGATAATTATAAAAGTATTGATTGGTCGATTAATAAAGCATTTTGCGAGGCAGCTTACTTTACACAATACGAATTTCTTGAAATTTTGTTTCGAGTAATTGGTAGGAATAATATACATTTCAAATTAGATATTAATTTCAATGAAGAGCATAAGCAGCTAATAAAATGGCTGGAGGATAATATATCCAAAGGTCGCTCTGGGCAGCCGACTGGTTGGAGCTCTGGTCCAGACAGCGGGCACTGGCCATCGACTACCTTAGAAGATTATGTTAAGACGCTTGACATAGTTCGTCTACATTTTTTGTAATTAGTATTAAAGTATTGTAATATAAATATTTTACATTTAATAAATTAAATTAATTATAAAATGCGTGTTTTTATTTCCTAATACCTATCCTGACATGATGATCATGAGAGAGGCAGGTGAGACAGCTTGAACAGCTCCAACAGGTGTAACAGGTACCGTACCTGTTACACCTGTTGGAGCTGTTCGAGCTGTTGGAGCTGTTGGAGCTGTTCAAGCAGCCCATATACATATACATATACGTGTATTATATATGGTTAGTTTCAACAGCTCGAACAGCTCCAACAGCTCGAACAGGTGTAACAGGTACGGTACCTGTTACACCTGTTGGAGCTGTTGGAGCTGTTGGAGCTGTTGGAGCTGTTCAAGCAGCCCATATACATATACATATACATGTAATATATAGGGTCAGTTTCAACAGCTCGAACAGCTCCAACAGCTCCAACAGGTGTAACAGGTACCGTACCTGTTACACCTGTTGGAGCTGTTGGAGCTGTTCGAGCTGTTCAAACAGCCCATATACATATACATATACATGTATTATATAGGGTCAGTTTCAACAGCTCGAACAGCTCCAACAGCTCCAACAGCTCCAACAGGTGTAACAGGTACGGTACCTGTTACACCTGTTGGAGCTGTTGGAGCTGTTGGAGCTGTTCAAGCAGCCCATATACATATACATATACGTGTATTATATATGGTCAGTTCCAACAGCTCGAACAGCTCCAACAGCTCCAACAGGTGTAACAGGTACCGTACCTGTTACACCTGTTGGAGCTGTTGGAGCTGTTCGAGCTGTTCAGACACTTAATAAGTATGAGATGCTATCAACTCATTGAAATAAAAAAAGATTATTAATAACATTTTTTATTAATATAAAAAAATTATAATTAAAATTGTGTAGAATTAATAAAATAATAAAAACACTGGTCTGGCTATCCGGCGGGAGGGCAGATCGTATGTTAATTAAAAAAAGAAATTTATTGGTCTCGCCGGCTGACAGATCGACCTCTCCAAATCTCCGAAGAAATTCTGAGTTCAATGGAGTCTGTAACAATTTAAAAAAATATCTATAAGTATTGAGTTATACGAAACAGAAAAAATATTTTAAATACCTTTCATGATGTCGGCTAAGAGCATCAGCCGGGGCATCTCCTGTGGTGGTGGTGGTGGTGGTGGTTGCGTCACGGGGTCCTGGGGCTGAGGCAGCCCCAGGTACCTCCAGCCCTCCGGTGGGACTTGACACATCGAACATTGGCAAATATTGCCCGCTATCAGCTCTCTGAGCCCCGTTTGATTGTGCATCTTTGCAACGTCTAACTGATCACCGCGCTGACTCGAGGCGAGAGCTCTCCCCCCACTTCTCTCTCTCCCTCTCTGCCCCCCACCCCACTCGTCATTCATACACGCACACATGTATGCAGAAATAAAAGCCAGTATGGTTAGCATAAATTTGTTTATTCAAAATCCTTATCTTTATTTACAATATACCACTGATATATCGAGTAGACATTCTGCCTAGAGCAGCGTAAATGATTATTAATATGTTTATGACAATGATATTCTAAATTATTTAACATTAAACTATTCATATTATTACAATTATATAAGTCTATAATATTATTATTATTAGACAGATAATGCTGAAGCCATCGCTTCTTTTCCAGTCCCTTGACATAAACTTTTGCTTCTCTCTCAAGTACGTGGCTGTCGATGAAGTCCTGCAGGTCGCCGTACCGGAGATTATCATAAGGCGTGGACCATTGGAGACCGTGCACATGATCAGTTATCCAATTAATTTGCTTCTGAATATTGTGTGTAAGAAGCCCGTAACTAACGGTCGGTTTAATTATCCGATGTACACACGAGACATCGGTAATATTAAAAATTGAAATTTCTTTACATGTAAAAGCTAACTCCTTTTTATGCTGGAAGCCCTGCACGTCTATTATATACATATTAGTATGGACGAACTATACTGGTTAAAGGATTGTAATAAATCAATCTATCATGAATTATAAGACAATATGCAGCAGTGTCTTTCGGAATATTTTTATTAGTGCTAAATTCCAGCCTAATGTCCACTGCACTCGACTTTACAACCTCATTCTGACACGAACAGTCGATAACTACCAGAGGAGCTTTAGTTTTAAATTTATATTTAGTAAGCAGAAGTAGTTAAGTAGTGAGAGTTCTAGCGCAATTCAAGGTCAAGCTGTAGCTGTGACGTCAGCACGCCCGCAGCCCCGCGGGTGGCGCGCAGGTGATAGATGATAGATCCTATGATCTAGGTTCTAGTGTGAGGTGAGATAATGCTAGATGATAGATCCTATTATCTAGGTTGTAGTGTGAGGTGGGATCTTCTTAGATGATAGGTGATAGGACCTAATGGGAGGGGGGAGATGGGAGATCCAATCCCTGAGCTTAGATAAGAGATTATATCTAAAAGGACGTGGCTAAGAGTATACAGGGTGTGTCTAAAATAAGATGGCTGCTGTTTATTGACTAATAGTATTATATGTTTACGTTAGTGGGCGTTAAGAAAATGGCTACTGACGTCCATCATTGAGATTAAATAGACAAGTCTTATAATTATGAGATAAATATTCATTTACTTCTATATGTTAAGATTTGAATGTAAAACTGTGGTCAAATGCAGAGACGTTATCGGATTCCAGGAAATTGTTAATGTAAATAAATGCGACTGTCTACGGCTATATGTATATTTAAAACGTGATTAATTACCTTTAGATAACTACAGCGGCTAGATCAAAGGAAATATCAAGAGCCAATATAAACGCTTTTCAGACAAGTCTAGACTTGTTAGCCTGAGTTTTATATAAGATAAATATTCGTTCGCTTCTCTACGTTTAGATTTCAATGTAATAAGAATATAATGCAGAGCCGTTATCGGATTCCTGGAAATTGTTAATGTAAACAAATGAAATCATTTCTGATAGCCTACTAACATAAGATAGGTATACGGTAAAGATGCATGCGAAGAATTTTGTGTCTTACAATACATGGTTTCTTATGGGAATATGTAGCCACCCCGCAGCGATATAGCAATTTAACATTGTTTTATATGTAAAAGACGAACAGATTATGAAAATTCGGGGGCCTTTTAGAAATCGTTCACTGCAAAGTCACGTGACCCTCGACCGCCGAGTATAAAAGCAGCGTCATCTCCCCACCTCGATCATTAGCTGTTTATCTCTCGCGGTGAACGGTTGTCTAATTGAAACAGTATGTCGTCTACCGAGACCGTATCTAAACTCAGTACTGATATAATTAATTTAACTAAAAAATCATTGCTGCTCTTAAAGGCCGATGATGAAATCGACCAACATATTTCGATAATTAATAGCAATATTAAACTAGTAGCCAAGGCAATTAAAATCAAAATTCATATCGATAATAAAGGTGAAAATATATTTAAATTGGAAAATAATTTAGCGCTTTTAAAATACTACCGAGAGCAATTGAAAAAATTAAAATTAAAAAATAAAATATTAGGCGGTTCCTTAAAGCCGGCAGCACGAAAATATTTAGTATATCAAGAGGTAGAATCTTGTTTTAAAAATCGTGTTAAGTCCGGTATAATAACTAACGTACAAATTAAAGAACCGGTATTATTTTTTAAAAAAGCGTTTAGGAGCTTCTCTATTCAAATTAAAAAATGTTTAAAAGATGGGCTAATTAAAGTAAATGTTATTTTTGAATGTAACTTCGTACAGCCTACTAATGGCACAGTGGAATTAAAAACATTTGCTACAAGGAACGCTGTGATAGACTTAAATACGAATTTAAAGGAATGGTATAAAGAAAATGTATCCGAACGGTTATTGAAACATCTTGAAGACTTTCAAGGAAAAGATTCAGGCTGGGCCTTATCGGAAATTATCGGGCTAAGAGTAAATGTTAATAAATATTGTCCTATAACAGTGGGATTATCAACATACGCTGAAATGCCAAACTTTATAAAAGAAAAAAAGTGCGTTATTAACGTTAAAAATAATGACGAATATTGCTTCTTATGGTCAGTAGTTTCGGCATTATACCCAGCTAAAAAGGATGGGCAGAGAGTAACTTCATATCCTCATTTTGGGGACGTTTTGAAACATGACGACATCGAGTTTCCGATGGAATTAAGAAATATTAAAAAATTCGAACGCTTAAATGATATTTCGATAAACGTATACACTGTAATTAAAAGGGAAGTTTTACCGTTATGTTTAAGTAAATACAGTTTTGAACGGGTCGTAAATTTATTAATGATTCCTACGAATTCTGCCGATAATTTTACTGACGCTACGCAATATCATTTTGCTTGGATAAAGAATATGTCTCGATTATTATCTAAACAATTATCTTCACATAATGGTAAACATTTTATTTGCAACCGATGTCTTAATCATTTTACTACTCAAGAACTTCTAGACCGACATTCAAATGATTGTAATTCGAAAACTAATACTTGCAAAATTGAATTACCCGACGAGGATGAAAAGTTTTTAAAATTTAAAAATTACCGATATAAAGAAAGGGTACCGTTCGCTATTTATGCCGATTTCGAATGTATCTTAGAGGACTGTGATGCTAACACGAATCAAAATACGCAAAATTACCAGAAACATACAGCTTTTAGCGTCGCGTATTACTTAAAATGTTCGTACGATGACAGTCTATCACAATTTAAAATGTACCGAGGCGCCGACTGTCAGTACTGGTTTGTTAAAGAACTTGAAAAAATTTCAGACCGAGTTAATGTAATCATGTCCGACATAAAACCTATGGAATCGTTAAACGAGACACAAAAAAATGAATTCGATCTCGCGCAGGTCTGTCATATCTGTGAGGGGCCCTTCAAAGAGACGGACATTAAAGTAGCCGATCACAATCATTTAACTGGGTATTATAGGGGACCGGCGCATATGAGATGTAACATTAATTATCAAGATAGTCACGTGATTCCGGTTATATTTCATTGTTTATCAGGTTACGACGGCCACCTGATAATCAAACAGCTAGCAACGGCATTTGACGGACAAATTTCATTATTACCGATTAATAAGGAAAAATACATTTCTTTCACTAAACGAGTTAAAGATACGAAAATTAAACTAAGATTTATTGATTCGTTTAGGTTTATGGCAGACAAAATCGAAAAACTAGCTTCCTATCTCGACGATGACCAGAAACGAATCACTAAATCGTATTGTAATAATGATGAACAATTTCAATTATTAACGCGGAAAGGTGTTTTTCCTTATGATTATTTAAATTCTTGGGAAAAATTAGACGAGACATCTCTACCGGCTAAAGAAGAATTTTACAGTAAACTGACTGACGAAAACATAACAGAGGACGATTATAACCACGCTATGAATATCTGGAATAAATTCGATATTAAGACATTAGGGGAATATTCCGATATATATTTAAAAACAGATGTATTACTGCTAGCTGATATATTTGAAAATTTCCGCGAGACATGCATACAGACGTACGGACTTGACGCTTTAAATTATTATACTGCTCCGGGGCTGGCATTCGACGCGATGTTAAAAATAACTAAAGAAAATTTAGAGCTTCTCACAGACATTGATATGATACTGATGATCGAAAAAGGCGTGAGAGGCGGTGTAGCGCAGGTATCTAACAGATATTCGAAAGCTAACAACAAGTACATGGGGGATGCGTTTAATCCCGACGAAAGAGAGACTCACATCATGTACTTTGACATCAATAACATGTATGGAGCCGGGATGTCTGTTCCGCTACCTACAGGTGCTTTCGAGTGGGTGCCCGTCGAACAATTTTATGCCTTAGATATTCCAAATTTATCGGACGAGTCAGACATCGGTTATATTTTGGAAGTAGATATCGAGTATCCACTTGAATTACATGAGCTACATAAGGATCTCCCGATGTGTCCAGAACATATGGTGCCGCCCGGTTCAAAACATTCAAAATTAATGACCACTCTGTTAGATAAAACGCGATATGTAATGCATTATAGGACTTTAAAAAAATGTTTAGAACGCGGATTAAAACTCAAGACGGTACATAGAATTTTAAAATTTAAACAGTCGCGATGGCTAAAGAAATACATTGATTTAAATACGGATTTACGAAAACAGGCAAGTAACGAGTTTCAGAAAAATTTCTATAAGCTAATGAACAATGCGGTGTTCGGAAAGACAATGGAGAATGTCCGCAAGCACAAAGATGTTAAATTGGTAACTAAATGGGAGGGGAGATGGGGCGCCAAGTCTCTGCTCGCGAAACCGAACTTTCACAGTTCGACTGTCTTCGGCGAGGATATGATTATTATTGAAATGAATCGACTAAAAATTAAATTAGTAGGTATGGGGCCGGTTGAGACTGGGAACTTTTTGAGGACCGTGGGAACTTTTTGAAGACCGTCGGAACCTTTGAAGAAAGATCAAAGGAAGCCGCCTCCGCCCCCGCATTTTTGACAGCACCCTGATTTTAGCACTCTAATTTTGACAGCCCCCAATTTGGCCCACCCCCTGTATTTTTGGTGGTTGGCCCACCACCCTCCTCTGAATTTTGGCACTTCTAATTTTGGCCCACCACGTGGTCGCCGCCGCCGCCATCTGTCGATCATTTAGTTAAGCTCTGAATATCTGAATGTCCCTCTAGATGGAGCCATGTAATTTTTTATTGTGAGAGAGGCACCGGCGGGGATTCGACCCGCGGACCTCGGGTTTTGTAATCCGATGCCTTGTCACAGCGGCTACCGATAGACTTATCTATCAAGCTCGCAAATTGTATAGTCTTGCAGCAGCAGCAGCAGCGCCGCCGCCATCTGTCGATCATTTAGTAAAGCTCTGAATATCTGAATGTCCCTCTAGATGGAGCCATGTAATTTTTTATTGTGTGTGTGAGTGGAGGCACCGGCGGGGATTCGACCCGCGGACCTCGGGTTTTGTAATCCGATGCCTTGTCACAGCGGCTACCGATAGACTTATCTATCAAGCTCGCAAATTGTATAGTCTTGCAGCAGCAGCAATCACCGCGTGGGCGCTCGTGGCAGAAATCTGAATGAAAAAAGTTCATCTATTTTTGAGAATTTAATACAGAATCTGAAGAAAAGAGGCTCAAATGTACTGTAAAGCAGTATCATTAACGTAAATGAGGAGATAAATTTACAAGTATGCATCTAAATAATCCCTTTATCAGTTAAAAATTATTCAAATATTCGAAGCGCAATTACCACAACCTGAGCAGAAATATATATTAAAATCTAGAGGAAAAAAAAAGAATGCAAAAATACTCGTCCGCTATGACATTTTTTTAGGTTTTTCTATGGTTAATATTATAGGAATCATCACACCACAATATTAAAATGCAGGAAATATTCGTTCCTAAATAAACCTTTATCGGTAGTAGCAACATGTTATGTTCAAATACTTTTTTCGCAAAGTAACATACAGGGTCTATCATTTTAAAAACTCCCCAGACTCGTAACTTCCTTATTTTTAACCACATCAAATTGTAGATATTTTTAAGGCCTGCATGCACACAGCGATTTTAAACATTTTTTTAAAATTATTACGAAAAAATTAATTTCCCTGAATATTTTTTTCCCTCACTTTGTACATGAACTGCGTTAATGTTTTCTTATAAACGTTTTAATTAGCTTCAATATATGTTATTATGTCATATTGGAAATTCTTTTTCATTTTAGAGAAATAAATTAAAAAACGCTCTCGCTTTTTTCCAATTACAAACTGATTTTTTAAAATAACTGAAAACATGTAAATAATAATTTTATGCTTTGACATTTTTTTTAGGTTTTTCTATGGTTAATATTATAGGGATCATCACACCACAATATTAAAATGCAGGAAATATTCGTTCCTAAATAAACCTTTATCAGTAGCAACATGTTATGTTCAAATACTTTTTTCGCAAAGTAACATACAGGGTCTATCATTTAAAAACTCCCCAGACTCGTAACTTCCTTATTTTTTTAACCACATCAAATTGTAGATATTTTTAAGGCCTGCATGCACACAGCGATTTTAAACATTTTTTAAAATTATTACGAAAAAATTAATTTCCCTGAATATTTTTTTTCCCTCACTCTGTACATGAACTGCGTTAATGTTTTCTTATAAACGTTTTAATTAGCTTCAATATATGTTATTATGTCATATTGGAAATTCTTTTTCATTTTAGAGAAATAAATTAAAAAACGCTCTCGCTTTTTTCCAATTACAAACTGATTTTTTAAAATAACTGAAAACATGTAAATAATAATTTTATGCTTTATTTGTAAAATACACATCACAAACAATCCTCAACGTAACAAAACAGCAACAAGAAACAAAAGAAATAAATATTTTTATTAATATTATAAGAATCATCACACCATAATATTAAAATGCAGGAAATATTCGCCTTTATCATAAACCGCAAGTTCAAGACCTACATATCATATGAGCATTTTTTTAAAAAATAATAAGTATGATCTGTACAAGAACAGCAAAAATACACTCTACAAAGGATGAAAAATTATGTTATAACTCTTTAATAGAAATATATTAAAAATCTAATAAAATACACAAATAATACAAACCGTTGCGCCATTTTAGAGAAATAAATTAAAAAACGCTCTCGCTCTTTCCAATTACAAACTGGTTTTTTTTAAAATAACTGAAAACATGTAAATAATAATTTTATGCTTTATTTGTAAAATACACTTCACAAACAATCCTCAACGTAACAAAACAGCAACAAGAAACAAAAGAAATAAATATTTTTATTAATATTATAAGAATCATCACACCATAATATTAAAATGCAAGAAATATTCGCCTTTATTATAAACCGCAAGTTCAAGACCTACATATCATATGAGCATTTTTAAAATAATAAGTATGATCTGTACAAGAACAGCAAAAGTACACTCTACAAAGGATAAAAAATTATGTTATAACTCTTTAATAGAAATATATTAAAAATCTAATAAAATACACAAATAATACAATCCGTTGCGCAACATTACGCAATATTGTGTAATATATAGCATGATTTCGCCGAGGCTCTGGTGTCATCGCCCACACACACACTTCCCGGCTCTGTCGCAAGTTCCTGCAAATGAAATAAAAATTAATGTTCGTCGATTTACGTGTATTTAAATGGGTAATTGTTTCAATCGGCTAGAATTAGATAAATTAACATTGTTTCTTATGGAAAAAGCAAACAAAATCATCTCGGCAAGAGGCCTTTTGCGAGGTTGCGGGGCTTATCATGCTCTGCGGTTGGCTAGCCGCCTATAAAAACAGGAAGATCCCCAGCCCGCTCATTAGTTTATTGATAATCGGTTATCTAGACTTTTATTCTCTTAGTGTTATCTGAAAAAAGTGAATTTATTCTTTTAGTGGTTTTTTACCTGCTTATTTTTTACCTGCGTATTTTTTTATTAAAAGGTGAGTTTTTAATACAAAGTATAGCATGTTGCACATCAAATTAAAGCTCTCTTCACGACCCAACCGATAGATGGCGCTATATCGATTTTCCTTGTTTCAGATTACTTCTAAAGTAACAAAAGACAGCGGGGCGCGCTCGTCTAATCAGTATTTCGATATTCTTCGAACGAAGCGGTTGTGAAAATGGAAAAATTCATCGTCGTCAAAGATTTTGTGAGGAAGGTGCGCCGCTTCAACCTTGAGGGTCGTACCCTCGAATTCAAAATTAAATCCGTACCGGAAGGCGAGGAACCTGTAGGCTGGGTGAGAGATGCTGTAAACGAGGTGATTCAGAGGGGCATCGAAGGACTTCAGCCTGGTGATAAGGTCGGTTTCTCCTTCTGCTCGAGGGACTTTAAACGGGGCGAAGGGTGGATTCGTTTCCGCTCTGCGGAGGAGGTAACTTACGACGATGTCTGGGGCGTCATCGCCAGCGTCTACCAGTCCAACTCGACAGGGCTGAATACTGAGACCTTCTGCTTGGGAGTGACTACTGTGAAAATGCCTGCGGGGAAAGGGGGTGACAGAGGGCGCCGTTATAACACCTTCGAAGAAGAGTGCGGCATGAGGCGGGGTATAATCGCGATAAACAATAAAGACAATATGTGCCTACCCCGAGCTATAGTGGTGGCTATCGCATGTGTGACTAAAGACAAGGACCAAACCAAAGTGCGCCGCGATATCGGGAAAATACAGACTCTAAGAGCTCAACAATTGTGTGTCGACGCGGGCGTCTCGATACCGGAGACGGGGTGTGGAATACCAGAACTACAGCAGTTCCAAGAGCACCTGAAAAACTATAAGCTTGTGGTTTATAACTATGGTAGTAAGGGTCGGGACACTATTTTCAAGGGATCTGCAGAAGGCCCCTCGTTAAACCTTTTGTATCACGAGGGTCATTTTAACGTTATAACCTCCCTGACGGCTGCCTTCTGCTGTAACTACTTCTGCGAGGAGTGCCACGTGCCCTACAACGTTAAAAACAAACATCGGTGTGGTGGAACGTGCCCTTGCTGTCAGCAGACACCAGCTTGTGTTCAGACATTGAAAATCAAGTGCGACGACTGCAAGAGATCTTTCCGAGGGCAGACATGTTACGATAACCACAGAAAGGTAGGGTCTATGGGGAAGGGAACCGTCTGTGTTGAATTAACGCGGTGTGAGGAGTGTTACAAGGTGATAAAGACGAGCAGACGCCACACCTGCGGCGAAATATTCTGCAAAATTTGCAACTCTCACGTACCCTCAGACCACCTGTGTTACATTCAGCCAGACACCGGCAAGCCCAAAACCAAGGACGTCCTCCTCGTTTTCTACGATTTGGAAACGAGGCAGGAGAAGCAGCTCGAAGACGGGTCCCTTCTTCACGAGCCCAACCTGTGTGTTTTCAGGCAGTGCTGCAACGCGTGTATAGAGGAGGGGGGCAAGTTATTTTTTTGCGGGAAGTGCGGCCTACGGAGGCAGATCATGAAGGACGCTGACCCTGTAGCCTCATTTATGCACCACCTGCTCACTATGAGGAAAAAATTCAAACAGGTGGTGGTTATCGCGCATAACGGCCAGGCTTTCGACCATCAATTTGTCTTAAATTATATCCTCACACAGACAGATCTTAAGCCTGAGCCGATTATGCGCGGAACAAAAATAATTTCGATGGCGGTGGGGAATCTAAAATTTTTAGATTCCCTAAATTACTTCCCCATGGCCTTGGCTAAGCTACCAAAAGCTTTCGGCCTGGGGAATGAATTTAAGAAAGGGTATTTTCCCCATTTGTTCAACACCGCCTCCAACGCCAACTATGTGGGTCCACTTCCACCTGAGGAATTCTACGGCCCTGACAATATGAAGGACGGCGATCGCGAAAAATTCCTCAGGTGGTATGATGAACATAAAGATGATAACTTCGATATGCAGAGGGACTTGGTAGAATACTGTATATCTGATGTTGAAATTTTGACCGCCGCATGCCTCAAATTCAGAGAGCAGATGCTCGAAACTGGAAACGTCTGCCCCTTTACAGAATCCTGTACCATCGCATCCTGCTGCAATAAAGTGTACAGGAGAAATTACCTGAAGCCCAACACCATCGGTATCATACCCAGAGGCGGCTACAGGTGGAGGGACAATCAATCTAAAATAGCTATTCAGTGGCTTGTGTGGGTGGAAAAAGAAAGACAAATAAACATTAGACATGCTGCTAAACAACAGGAAGCTGTAGTGCAGGGTGTTAAAGTGGACGGGTTCTGCTCTGAAACCAACCAAGTGTTTGAGTTTCACGGATGTTATTTCCATGGTTGTACCAGCTGTTTCAAAGCTAACAGAGATGAACCCCTGCACGATGACCCCTCACAAACATTAAATTCGCGACACGAGGTCACAGCCGCTAAAACAGAACGCCTGCGCGGGCTCGGCTATGAAGTAACAGAAATGTGGGAGTGCGAATTTAGGAGGCAGATGAAAACCCATAAGGAAATAGAGGAATATACCGAAAAGCATGCGTTGGTCACCCTAGCCCCTCTAAACCCTCGAGATGGTTTTTATGGTGGTAGAACAGGAAATACTGTGGCGTATTACAAATGCCGGCCAGGGGAACAGATTAAATATGTTGATGTTTGTTCTCTTTATCCTTGGGTTTGCAAGTACGGTAAATTTCCTATCGGCCATCCTAAAGTTTACGTGGGGGCTGAGTGCCCTAAAGACATTACCAGTGTAGAGGGGGAAATCAAGTGCAAAATTTTACCGCCAACAGATCTCTATCATCCTGTGTTACCGTGTAAAATGAACAATAAATTAATATTCGCCCTCTGTCGATCGTGTGCAGAACAATCGAGCTGCGGAGAATGCAATCACACGCCTGAAGAGAGGGCTTTAACGGGTACTTGGGTGGTGGATGAGGTAATAAAAGCTGTAGAGAAAGGGTATCGAATAGTAGAGACGTACGAGGTTTGGAGTTATAATGTTGAAAAATATGACAAAGCTACCAATATTTCCGGTTTGTTCACCTTGATGATGGACAAGTTCATCAAGTTGAAGCAACAGGCTTCAGGCTGGCCATCAAACTGTGTCACTGACGAGCAAAGGCACACATATATTGAGGAATTCTTGGAGCGAGAGGATGTGCGATTAGAATTCGCCGAAATTGTTGAGAATCCGGGGCTAAGATCGCTGGCTAAACTTATCCTGAACTCGTTCTGGGGTAAGTTTGGGCAGCGAGAGAACCAGCCAAAAACAAAGATTGTCAATGATCCCGGTGAATTCTTTGGCATGCTTTCAAACCCGTCGATATATGTAAACTCTATACTCCCAATTAATGAGGATACTCTAATCGTAAATTGGGAGTTTAGAGAAGAAGTAGCTGACCCTCTAACTACAGTAAATGTAGTGATTGCCGCCTATGTTACCACCCAAGCCCGTTTAAAATTATACTCCTACTTAGAACAGCTAGGTGAAAGAGTTTTATATTATGATACAGACTCTGTTATATATGTGTCAAGGCCGGGAGAATTTGATGTACCCACAGGGGAGTTTATCGGTGACATGACAAACGAATTAGATGCATACGGTCCTTGTAGCTATATTACAGAGTTTGTGTCGGGCGGGCCTAAAAACTATGCATACAAAGTTTTCTCTACCAAAAATCAGAGGGAAGAAATTGTGTGCAAAGTAAAGGGTATCTCCTTAAACTATGCTGCTTCCCAGCTAATAAATTTTGAAACTATTAAAAATATGGTTCTAACACCTACGGATCCTGTCTACATTACAAGTAATCATATCAGACGAGGTAAGGAACACGAGGTGGTCACAAGGACTGAAACAAAAATATACAGACCAAACTCGACAAAGAGAAAGTTCTCAGACGACCATACCTCTGTGCCCTATGGTTATAAAAAATTGAAAATTTAGACAGGGTTCTGTTGATGTTAGAATTATCAAGTGCTATGTATCGCTTTTTATATTTATTTTGTATGTGTTTTATCAAGTATATTATCTGTAAAAGTTTATGAATATTTAAGATTGTTTAAAAAAAATGTGCAGCTAAACTTTATATTTATCAAGTATATTATCTGTAAAAGTTTTATGAATATTTAAAATTGTTTACAAAAAAAAAAAAAAAAAATGTGCAGCTATTTTTAGAATTTTATCAGGTGTATTAACTCTAAAAAGTTTTATAGATCTGTATTGAACTCAATAATCGCTGCCTGTTTCGTAAGAAACCGCTTGTAAAAAGGTGTTACTAAGCTTTGTATCAAGTATATTATCGTGTATTGAATTTTATATATGGTGTGGGATATTTTTTTTATCCGTCACTGTATTGAATTTATACTGCTTACATGTGCATTATTTATATATTTTACTTCAATAAATAATTTAAACTATTTTGAGTTTTTCTTACCTTATCCATTTCACGAGTGGCTCCAAAGTAGTAGTCCCGACATCCAAAGGGCTCAAGGCTATTTTAGCTTGCTCCACCTAGTAAACATTATGTAAAAACCTGAAAAAAGACAGCACAAGTCAGACCATTATAAATCAGAACAACATTGAGCTTCAGGGTTAAAATACTTTAAGTTACAGTCAACACAAATGACAAGATTAAAAGATCGTCTGTGAACATATCATGTATTTTTAGCTCTGAAGACCAATCAAATCAATATTGATGAGAAAACTGAAGAGAGAGTATATAACATGTTTACCCATGAAGTTCTAGAGTTAGGTGGGAGGACATACAGTCGGCATTTTCAGATCGCGTACGTTCGGGCTTAATTATAAATTTAAAACAAGGATATTAGGCAATTTTTCGAAGATGCTAATCGCGAATTAATTCTTAAATCATTTTCAACAAATTCAAGTGATGTTCCTAGCGAAGGTTTGTTAACATCTTTTAATCCTTGGAATACCAGACAATATTTCCCAGCAGCAAACATCTAAATGTTTCCAAAAGAACGACCTTCTTAGAAGCAGAAAAAGAAAGAAGTATCGTAATCAGACTCGTAGTATTTTACTGCGGATCAGTTTCTCAGAAGGATCCAAGAAATCATAAATTAAGGTCCAAGAAATCATAAATTTTGTAACTGCATTATTGGAAAAATATGGCTGCTTGGGGACCCAAAAACAAGTGTCCATCGAGATCTGGCCATATAGCTGTTGGTCATTGTCGTCGAGGCTGAAGAGTTCTTCTGGTGAAGAGTGACGCATCACGTGGTATGGATGTGAGCTCTGCACCTATTGCCCTTCTGGCTAAGAACTATTAGAACGATGTGCGGCGTGATCGCTTTATTATCATTATTATTATTCTTATTATTTATTTACTTGTGCTCGGTCAATATTTCATGTTATCGATGAGGCAATGAATGGCCGAGTCTATGAGAAAAGGTACCGTTTGTGAAAAAATAAGACGATGTGTGTTGAGTGCTACATGACTGGGCTAAATTTATTCTGAACTATCTTATTTTCTTGACATTATTTTCTTGATATTATTTTCTTGACATTATTATTTATTTTCCCTTAACAGCCCTTGAGACTTTTCTGTTCTTAGAGTTAAAAAGCCGTTGAAAAATACAAAAAAGAAATATTCATATATTCTGTAATTTAAAAACATAAAGATATGAGGCAATTTATCGAGATACGAACCTTCAGCAGTGGTTCAGGGAAACATATTCATTTGCTGCTCCTTACTGAACTCCAAAGCTTCCAAGAACATTTAAAGAACTATAAACTTGTAGTGTAGTGGCAAATAAGGACATCGAAACCATAGATTTTGGTTAGATGATGTCGATATGGACCAGTTGCAAAACGAAATAGAGTTAATTGCTATGAAAAAGGAGAAGATCATAGAGGAAAAGTTTGTTGACTTGCGGCGGTCAGCATAAAAAACTCGGGGGCCTCACACCAAGTTCTAGTAAAAAAAATGCATATTGAAATGAATATAACACAAAATGGAGGGCTATTCCAGAAGAATGATCTTGTTAGAAAAGAACAACCCTATATAAACAATCGCAGTAAATTAAAAACACTGTAAATATACTTGGGCGCTAAAAGAAAACATATTCGAAAAATTGCAAACACAGACGCGGCCCCTAGTTTTATGTCACAAAGGCGCTACATCAACCTACTCGATCCAGCTGATTCGCAGCCCTGAAAACACTAAATTGTGGGCGTTGTCGGTAGAGAAGGTGTAAGAAATACACAGCGAAAGAGAGAGAGAGAGAGAGAATCAATTCTAAGATTTCGGTTTTAGCGAAATATTAAAGACAGATTTTATTCCAACAATTTACATGTCCACCCGTCTGTGCCTTCCCTGGTTCAAAACTCAGGTACAAAATGTCGAGATATGGAGTTATCGGGTCGAACAGCATGACAAAGCCACTAATGTCACCGGGTTGTTTGCCCTCATGATGGACAAATTTATTAAAATAAAGCAGCAGGCTTCGGGATGGCCCGGGGACTGTATCACGCGGGAAGAACGAGAACGCTATGTGGGACAGTTCCTGGAGCGAGAGGATATACCCCCATTAACGAGGATACTCTGGTCGTAAATTGGGAGTTTAGAGAAGAAGCAGCCGGCCCTTTAACTACCGTTAACGTAGTAATAGCCACCTACGTCACCACCCAAGCCTGCCTGAAATTATACTCTTATTTAGATAGCTGCCTGGACCCTCATAAAGAAGTAGACACCTCGTCATCTGAGCCTTTGAATAAATTGAGCAAAACAAGTGTTTGAGCAGTATAACAAAGCTATATTCTATAACAGTTTCTTGTAAAGGAGAATGTGCGACAGCACATCATTAGTTGCACCACCAGAGGGTGAAGAGAGCATTTAAATGTTTCCATAAGAATGATCCTGTTAGAAACAGCCACAGTAAATTGTGGTAGATTTGACGATCTAGCATAGCCCTTGAGACAGACAGGGGAGATCAAGTTAGTTTAGGATCTCTGCAAATATCGAATTGTTTTCACCAGATATAGCTCATCAGAATCTAGGACACGAACATCAAAAATGGAATTGAGTGAGCGCAGAACTATTTCGTAGTTTATAAATTTGTATGATGTTAAAGGTTTGACATTTGTTCAGCTTTACACAGACGCAGGCCCCTAGTTTTTTATGTCACAGAGCCGCTACATCAACCTACTCGATCCAGCTGATTCGCAGCTCTGAAAACATAAAATGGAGGGCGATTGACCATCGGTTTATAGTGAGCAGATATATTTTAGTTTCAAGTAATATTGTAGAATCCTTTTGACAAGCTACTCTGAACTATATATTATTTTCTTGACATTATTTTCACGACATTATTTTCTTAAGATTATCATAATTCTCCCTTAACAGCTTTTGACTTTTAAGTTCTGTTTTTCTTCGAGTTAAAACACTCGCTGATTCCGTATGTATACCCTAAGGTAGTGAAGAAGGGGGTATATAACAGCTCCAGCAACACTTACAAAACAGAGAAAAATTTAGCGACATGGCCTGGATAAATAAACTAATTAAGGGCTTGTACTGATTTTTGCTTTATATTTGCCGAAGTCCCCTTTTTATACATAAGTACGGTACAAAACGACAGAAGTCTCGTTATAAGTCAAACGTACGTTCTGTAATTTTACTTAAACTTTCCTGAAAAAATACAAAAAAGAAATATCAAAGAAATACGAATAAGACATCAATTACCAATTATTCCAGAAGAATGATCTTGTTAGAAAAGAACAACCTTATATAAACAATCGCAGTAAATTAAAAACACTGCAGTGTTGTGATGAGTGTATCAAATCCGAAGATAAAATATGTCAAAAGTGTGGTCTACGACTACAGGTGGTCAAGGGTGAAGATTCAGTAGCTTCGTTTGTTCATCTCCTGCTCGAAATCACATATTATATTAAAATTGCTGCATACCCGGATTACTGAGTGATGGGCGGTAGAGATCTGTCGGATACATTAGAAAATATTCGGCTTATACCATACGAGTTGACAGACTGGTGACTCTGTAAAGATTTATAATTGGCCTGGTAATAATAAAATTACCTGCTGGAGTGGAAGCCTCTGGTGATGATGATGATGATGATGATGATGATGATGATGACGTCACTGTCCTCTGACTTCTACGGGTACTGCTTTACTGATACCGGCATTTCTTTTAACGTTGGGGATGACGTCACTGTCCTTTACGATCGCTTCTAAAAGAACCAGGGTCTTCTCCCACCACCTCGTCTGTCATATTTCTGAAAAACACAGATCTATTTACAACTTTACAGGCACAGGTATATAGGTATGCGCGGAATAAAAATTATTATGATGGCTGCGGGAAACGTAAAATTCTTGGACTCGCTCAATTATTTGCCCATGGCGCTCTCTAAGCTACCAAAAGCCTTCGGTCTGGGGATGAATTTAAGAAAGGTTACTTTACGCACCTCGTAACGCTAAGGAAAAATTTAAACAGTTGGTGGTGGTGGTCATCGCACATAAATCCATAAGAATGATCTTGTTAAAAACACATATTATATTAAAATTGCTGCATACCCCGGATTACTGAGTGATGGGCGGTAGAGATCTGTCGGATACATTAGAAAATATTCGGCTTATACCATACGAGTTGACAGACTGGTGACTCTGTAAAGATTTATAATTGGCCTGGTAATAATAAAATTACCTGCTGGAGTGGCAGCCTCTGGTGATGATGGTGATGATGATGACGTCACTGTCCTCTGACTTCTACGGGTACTGCTTTACTGATACCGGCATTTCTTTTAACGTTGGATATGACGTCACTGTCCTTTACGATCGCTTCTAAAAGAACCAGGGTCTTCTCCTACCACCTCGTCTGTCATATTTCTGAAAAACACAGATCTATTTACAACTTTACAGGCACAGGTATATAGGAACAGCTGGTACAGGTGTACAGGTCTGTACAGCTTTTTCACAGGTCTGTACAGCTTTTTCACAGGCCTGTTACAGCTTTTTCACAGCTTTTTACAGCTTTTTCACAGCTTTTCCACAGGTCTGTGAAAAAAGCCGTGAAAAAGCAGATATAAACAAGAAAAATCTCTCGTCGAGCGGTTAGTTGTCTTTTGAACGCTAAGGTGATTAGACCAAACAAAAATGATTGGCTGCCCTAGTTGTGAAATGCCCCAAAGATAAAATACAAGATAAACCCAAATAAGTCCCTGGAAATATGAAAATATTATATCAAAACTGTTTCCACCAAAGAGAAATGCTCAAAGAAGTTCGACTACCCCTGCTTCCACAAAAGATAGTCGCATATTTGAATGCGGCGAGATTACTGATCCAAATGAAATTGATGATATGATATGTATAAATAAATCATCGGGACAAGATTATCAATATCTTCTCAATATACTTATTGATATGGGGTAATAGGCTGATTCCAAATTTTCACTACAAAAGAAGAAAAATCTCTCGTCAGCCGGTTAGTTGTCTTTTGAGTGCCGAAGTGGTTAGACCCAAAAAAATGATTAATTGTCGCGCCTGTCAAAAATGTTTTTCAAATAAGAAAAATATGAAAAGACACGCCAAAAAGTGTAGTAGTAGTAGTAGTAGTAGTACTCAGGCCCCGCCAGATATTACCCCACAAGATAAAATACAAGAAATTATGGAGAAAATATTTGTTAGATTGAAGTATTATGCTTGTTGTCTACCCGCGGCGATGATGTTTTATGAACAAGTTGAAAGATTTGGTATTCGTTCAGATATTAAAAAGGGTATTGCAGTGTGTGATGCGCCTATACCGATACATTTTTGGAATGAAGTTAATGACCAAGTTTACGACCCCTCGCTAGCGATGGCCAGAGACGAATTTCCCGATTTGGTAGTTGTTTATCACGAAGGACCATGTATTATTACCAATTTAGAAGATAAACTAATGGAGGCGACTTATGAAATGTTTCAGGCGACAAAATCTACAGAGTTCTTCTTTTCAGTAGCACCCGAAGAAATATTGAGAATAAGACAGAAAATCCACGATAAAGTAACTCCATATTTACATACATACAATAAAAATAGAGAACGCCCCGTACATAATATTAGTTTAAATAAACAGCTAAAATAATAACGCCGTGTTTTTCTACCCCGCCCCCATTTTAGAAAGTACCAAATATCGAGTAAAATATCTGTAATTCGGGGGAAAAATATAATTTATGACCGGCCCTGTATATCTGTTTAAAAAAAGAAAAAAAGACAGTCAGTAGAAAATTTCAGTAAAAATTATAAAAAGTATCTGTTGACCCTTATAGGTGCTGTTATAATTTCAAGCAGCAAAAATTAAAGTTACGAAAAATCGCAATAATAAAAAATTAAGACAACTTTTCAGTACATTATAATAAAGCTTTTGTAAAATTACTGTAATTTTAGAACTGAAAAAATACAAATAAAATAATTTATATCTAACCCTGTATAACTTGTTTCAGATGAAAAAGCAGCAAATTTCAGTAAAAATCATAAAATATCTGTAATTCGGTGAAAAAAAATACAAATAAAATATTAATGGCTACCCAGTATTATTTATGACTTGTTTTTAGTTGATACTATTTTACCGCCTCTGTATAACAATGAATATCATAAAATATCTGTGGTTTTAATTTAGTGAAAAAATACAAATAATATATAATTATGGTTAACCCTGTATATAACTGTAATTTTAGAATTGAAAATGAGGAAAAGTTACAAATAAAATATAATTTACGATTAGCTCCTGTATTATTTATTACCGAGCCTTGTAGGTACTGTTAGAATTTCAAGTAGCAAAAAAAAAATAAAGTTACAAAAATCGCAATAATAAAAAATAGAGACAACTTTTCAGTACATAATAAAGCTTTTTGTAAAATAAAAACTTCCTGTACAGTTGTAATTTCAGCTTTAAAAGACGAAAGCGGGTAGAAAATTTCAATGAAAATCATAAAATATCTGATTTTAATTTAGTGAAAAAATACAAATAAAATACATATGGCAAATCCTGCGTATAGTTGTAACTTTCAATGGAACAAGATGAAAATATAATCTAGTTCTAGATCTCGTTAAAGTACATATGTATACCAAATTTCAAGTCAATATCTCAAACAGTTCCAGAGTAAACGTTCACACAAAAAAAGTTACAGACAGACCGACAGACAGAAATTTTGAAATGTTTTTGTCGTTACTATACTTCCACTGTCTGTGGAGGTAGTTGCACGGGTGTAAAATTAAAGCCAAATCGAGTGGTTTTTTTCTCCAATGTTTAGTTTTGGAAATATGACATTTTCAAAATGGAGCCGAAATCATGTCGTTAAAATCTAAAATTATTTAAAACCCACAGCTATGAGAAAAAAGTTTTAGTTTTGTAAAAATTAAAAGATTTTAAAATTTTCTTTCAACTGGAACGTATTACGATCTTTTACACTGAAAATTAAGTAAAAAGACATATCACAAACAATTCTCTGTTGCAATTTCCTGTTATTTAGTACATTTTAATAAAGTTTGTTTTTAAAAATATTTATTTCTTTTGTTTCTTTTGTTTCTTTTTGTTTCTTGCTGCTGCTGTTTTGTTACGTTGAGGATTGTTTGTGATATGTATTTTACAAATAAAGCATAAATTATTATTTACATGTTTTCAGTTATTTTAAAAAATCAGTTTGTAATTGAAAGAGCCAGAGCGTTTTTAATTTATTTCTCTAAAATGAAAAAGAATTTCCAATATGACATAATAACATATATTGAAGCTAATTAAAACGTTTATAAGAAAACATTAACGCAGTTCATGTACAGAGTGAGGGAAAAAAATATTCAGGGAAATTAATTTTTCGTAATAATTTTAAAAAATGTTTAAAATCGCTGTGTGCATGCAGGCCTTAAAAATATCTACAATTTGATGTGGTTAAAAATAAGGAAGTTACGAGTCTGGGGAGTTTTTAAATGACAGACCCTGTATGTTGTAGAGAGTATGTAGAACCCAAGTCTCCTTGTGTGTGTGTGTGTGTGTAAATTTCGCCTCGAATGAGATGAAATTTCATCAAGACGTATTTTTTATTTTATTAAATTTAGACCTCATAATCGATCTAAAAACATAAATATACGGATTTTCGCGAATTTATTTGTAACATTAGAAGAATTATTAAATTTCAGTATTTAAGGATGCAATATTTTCGTCTTCCCTATGTTTTGACCTCAATCATAATTGCAATAAAATAAATTAATAGAACTTACCTTAAATCGGTAATGAGCACAAACACTTGCTAACAAAATTATAACTTGGAAAGTAAGTGATCTCCATCTCAGTTTATGCTTTTATACTTATTATCACATAACCAACTAATGGAATATATTTATCAACTTCCTTCAACGCACTTTGTCATCATATGCACTTTATGGGTATGTAGGCAGGTTTATCAATCATCTTTCCTGTTTTCCTATGAAATAACATATCAACGCTTTCTCGGTTTTATTTCCCTGCGATGTGTAATGTTGTACTACGATTTTGTATTATTTGTGTTAGATTTAATATATTTCTGATTTTAATAAATTCCTTTTTAAATATTACCTTTACGACGCTTTATATTGTTCCAATAAATTATTTAAACTGTTTTTACCTTACCGCCATCCCTCATAAAAAAATTTTGTATGTGAAATTTTTGCACTCCAACATTTGAAAGATTGTCCTTTTTTACCATAAAAATGAATGTACGGCGAAAGTCGGATATGTGACTATGCAATATTTCTCTGAAATCGGGCTTGTAAAATGTGTGTCGCAAGTGGGCGAATTTCTCTGAATCGGCTTGTACTATTTGTGAATTTTATTAGATTTTTAATATATTTCTGTTAAAGAGTTTGAGGAATCTACCTGCTTTTTAGTTGCGAGTATTTTGCATTCTTTTTTTTTTCCTCTAGATTTTATCCTTTTGTATGTTCTTTTGCAGATCAAACTTATTATTATTTTTAAACGTTTTGTACCTGATGGGGGGCTATTTAGACACTTTGCGAAAAAAGTATTTGAACATAACATGTTGCTACTACCGATAAAGGTTTATTTAGGAACGAATATTTCCTGCATTTTAATATTGTGGTGTGATGATTCCTATAATATTAACCATAGAAAAACCTAAAAAAATGTCATAGCGGACGAGTATTTTTGCATTCTTTTTTTTCCTCTAGATTTTAATATATATTTCTGCTCAGGTTGTGGTAATTGCGCTTCGAATATTTGAATAATTTTTAACTGATAAAGGGATTATTTAGATGCATACTTGTAAATTTATCTCCTCATTTACGTTAATGATACTGCTTTACAGTACATTTGAGCCTCTTTTCTTCAGATTCTGTATTAAATTCTCAAAAATAGATGAACTTTTTTCATTCAGATTTCTGCCACGAGCGCCCACGCGGTGATTGCTGCTGCTGCAAGACTATACAATTTGCGAGCTTGATAGATAAGTCTATCGGTAGCCGCTGTGACAAGGCATCGGATTACAAAACCCGAGGTCCGCGGGTCGAATCCCCGCCGGTGCCTCCACTCACACACAATAAAAATTACATGGCTCCATCTAGAGGGACATTCAGATATTCAGAGCTTTACTAAATGATCGACAGATGGCGGCGGCGGCGACGACCAAATATTAGGACGTGGTGGGCCAAAATTAGAAGTGCCAAAATTAAGAGGGTGGTGGTGGGCCAACCACCAAAAATACAGGCTGTCAAAATTGGGGCTGTCAAAAATGCGGGGGCGGAGGCGGCTTCCTTTGATCTTTCTTCAAAGGTTCCGACGGTCTTCAAAAAGTTCCCACGGTCCTCAAAAAGTTCCCAGTCTCAACCGGCCCCATACCTACTTAAATTCGATAAGCCAATATATGTGGGGTTCGCCATTTTAGATCTTTCAAAAATTATTCTTTACGATTTTCATTATGATTATATTAAAAAAGAATTCAGTGAGCAAGCCAAACTACTTTACACGGACACAGACAGTTTAATTTACGAATTTAGCGACGTTGATATATACAAGTACATTAAAAAAGACATCCATCAGTTCGACACATCGGATTATCCTGTAGACAATGTCTACGGAATACCTCATGCAAATAAGAAGGTACTAGGCGTAATGAAAGACGAATGTCAAGGGCGCGTAATGACAGAATTCGTAGGACTCCGTGCAAAAATGTATAGTTATAAAGTGGAGGGTGTGTCGGTAAATAAAAAAATCAAGGGTCTCTCGCGTTCGGTAATCAGAAAAATTACATTTGAAGACTTTACGAATTGTCTATTTAATAAAGAAATTTTGACCAAAGAGCAGCGATTAATTCGATCAAAGAAACATGAAATATATACCATCAAACAGAATAAGGTGGCACTCAGTCCGTATGATGATAAAAGAATTATAAATTATATAAATACCGATACGAAACCTTGGGGATATAATTTCCAACAAGTCTCGGCTCGTCAGATGACGTCATCGACGCAGTGAAGCGCTTGGCAGTAGCCGTTCGGATTCATTTACTTTAGAGACTTTGATCGCGATGGACGGGTTAGAAAAAGAATTGCAGTACAAGCTTGTACTTATCACTCGCGACATATATGAGAGGTACATTCAAAATGCATTGAATCGGGGTAATTATCAATTAGTTCATAAAATTTTAGAAAAGATTGTTATACCGGACAAAGCTTTATACTGGATGGCTTTAAGAGATAGTTCTAATTTCGATTTAATGAAAAAAATATTTACGAAAAAACTTCAAAACGATATTTTTATTCAACAGTTGGAATATATTTTCCAAAGAGAATGTATTACTCACCTTACCGTGTATCGATTACGAGAAGTAATTAACAGACATTATCCCGCCGCGAATAATAGTTATTTTAGAATTTTTTTAGAAGAATTATTAACGTGTAATGATGATTATATGTCAATTGATTTTTATTCGAAATCGTACCCGGCTAAAAATATTTCTGATAATTATAAAAGTATTGATTGGTCGATTAATAAAGCATTTTGCGAGGCAGCTTACTTTACACAATACGAATTTCTTGAAATTTTGTTTCGAGTAATTGGTAGGAATAATATACATTTCAAATTAGATATTAATTTCAATGAAGAGCATAAGCAGCTAATAAAATGGCTGGAGGATAATATATCCAAAGGTCGCTCTGGGCAGCCGACTGGTTGGAGCTCTGGTCCAGACAGCGGGCACTGGCCATCGACTACCTTAGAAGATTATGTTAAGACGCTTGACATAGTTCGTCTACATTTTTTGTAATTAGTATTAAAGTATTGTAATATAAATATTTTACATTTAATAAATTAAATTATTTATAAAATGCGTGTTTTTATTTCCTAATACCTATCCTGACATGATGATCATGAGAGAGGCAGGTGAGACAGCTTGAACAGCTCCAACAGCTCGAACAGCTCCAACAGGTGTAACAGGTACCGTACCTGTTACACCTGTTGGAGCTGTTCGAGCTGTTGGAGCTGTTGGAGCTGTTCAAGCAGCCCATATACATATACATATACATGTAATATATAGGGTCAGTTTCAACAGCTCGAACAGCTCCAACAGCTCCAACAGCTCCAACAGGTACCGTACCTGTTACACCTGTTGGAGCTGTTGGAGCTGTTGGAGCTGTTGGAGCTGTTCAAACAGCCCATATACATATACATATACATGTATTATATAGGGTCAGTTTCAACAGCTCGAACAGCTCCAACAGCTCGAACAGGTGTAACAGGTACGGTACCTGTTACACCTGTTGGAGCTGTTGGAGCTGTTGGAGCTGTTCAAGCAGCCCATATACATATACATATACGTGTATTATATATGGTCAGTTCCAACAGCTCGAACAGCTCCAACAGCTCCAACAGCTCGAACAGGTGTAACAGGTACGGTACCTGTTACACCTGTTGGAGCTGTTGGAGCTGTTCGAGCTGTTCAGACACTTAATAAGTATGAGATGCTATCAACTCATTGAAATAAAAAAAAGATTATTAATAACATTTTTTATTAATATAAAAAAATTATAATTAAAATTGTGTAGAATTAATAAAATAATAAAAACACTGGTCTGGCTATCCGACAGGAGGGCAGATCGTATGTTAATTAAAAAAAGAAATTTATTGGTCTCGCCGGCTGACAGATCGACCTCTCCAAATCTCCGAAGAAATTCTGAGTTCAATGGAGTCTGTAACAATTTAAAAAAATATCTATAAGTATTGAGTTATACGAAACAGAAAAAATATTTTAAATACCTTTCATGATGTCGGCTAAGAGCATCAGCCGGGGCATCTCCTGTGGTGGCGGTGGTGGTTGCGTTACGGGGTCCTGGGGCTGAGGCAGCCCCAGGTACCTCCAGCCCTCCGGTGGGACTTGGCACATCGAACATTGGCAAATATTGCCCGCTATCGGCTCTCTAAGCCCCGTTTGATTGTGCATCTTTGCAACGTCTAACTGATCACCGCGCTCTGACTCGAGGCGAGAGCTCTCCCCCCACTTCTCTCTCCCTCTCTGCCCCCCACCCCACTCGTCATTCATACACGCACACATGTATACAGAAATAAAAGCCAGTATGGTTAGCATAAATTTGTTTATTCAAAATCCTTATCTTTATTTACAATATACCACTGATATATCGAGTAGACATTCTGCCTAGAGCAGCGTAAATGATTATTAATATGTTTATGACAATGATATTCTAAATTATTTAACATTAAACTATTCATATTATTACAATTATATAAGTCTATAATATTATTATTATTAGACAGATAATGCTGAAGCCATCGCTTCTTTTCCAGTCCCTTGACATAAACTTTTGCTTCTCTCTCAAGTACGTGGCTGTCGATGAAGTCCTGCAGGTCGCCGTACCGGAGATTATCATAAGGCGTGGACCATTGGAGACCGTGCACATGATCAGTTATCCAATTAATTTGCTTCTGAATATTGTGTGTAAGAAGCCCGTAACTAACGGTCGGTTTAATTATCCGATGTACACACGAGACATCGGTAATATTAAAAATTGAAATTTCTTTACATGTAAAAGCTAACTCCTTTTTATGCTGGAAGCCCTGCACGTCTATTATATACATATTAGTATGGACGAACTATACTGGTTAAAGGATTGTAATAAATCAATCTATCATGAATTATAAGACAATATGCAGCAGTGTCTTTCGGAATATTTTTATTAGTGCTAAATTCCAGCCTAATGTCCACTGCACTCGACTTTACAACCTCATTCTGACACGAACAGTCGATAACTACCAGAGGAGCTTTAGTTTTAAATTTATATTTAGTAAGCAGAGGTTCATTTTCTTTTTCATAATAAGATTTCTGAAATTGACAGAACATTTCATACAGAGTAGCACAGAAATTCTTCTCAAAATTAATATTCAAGTTATCATAGGGATATGATTCCGAATTTAAAAAAAGTTTAAAATTAGTCAACTCGCAGTGATCAAATTCACTCATACGTTTAGCGACTGCATTTTTACGACCCGTTTGAAGGCCGAAAATAATATATCGCGGTGTCTCTAACTGAGACGAAGTTTTAATATTCCAAGTATGCGTCTGCGATTCCATCAGCATGGGGTATTCATGTAATTCCCAGCTTCTAAACGGTACAGGCAAATCGATATTCCTCTCTAGATATTTCATTAATTTTAATCGCTCAACGTCAGATACAGTCACGTGTGGTACACGCCATTGAACGATTTCCAATTCTACTTTAATATTTTCAACGGCTACAAGATTTATGATTGCGTTTGTATCAATACTACTGCGAACGAGTACCAGCTCTTGACGGACATTTAAAATAATTCTTTCAAAGGTCTCTGCGAACCCCAGACATATTTTTAAAGGTATACATGCGTCAAAGTAACCGTTCTCGTCTGCAAAATTATCATCCACATCAGTCCACCCAGCATTTTCTAAGTGATTCGCGTCATTCGGAGTGAATGATGCATATCCCTTCATAACAGTCGCGAGGCCTGGATTTCTACTGCTGTCCACAATTTTACCGCTCACTTCGTATCGTATCTCGTCAAACAGATACAATAACCCCATTTTATCAAAGACCGCTGTGTTCGAAACCGTACCATCCTCTTTAAGTAACCGACCCCGCATATACAGCGAACTAGCATACGGCGCAGTATACACATCCTGCTGCTGAATGGGTATACGAATTTCGTCGTTATTATTTAAATTTCTGATTGAATATGGTCCATGACTATGATTTTCAAAATTAGTTATCGCGGTTTCAAACGTAGGCTTCTCAAACACGTTTAAAATATTCGGATTCATATTAGCACTTTGTAACCGAGAGAGTAAAGAAAACGTCTATTTTTAGATGTTAACACCTTGAAGGTTACAGGTGAACTGTTTCGAGCGCGAGCAGGTGTTCCTTTTAAACTATTTCGGAAACTAAGACCCATTCTTCTTCAAGTGCAGTCTTACCGTGATGACCTCACCACGGAAATTAACAAGATCACCGTCTTGATCGACTATCTTAATTGATATGCTATCTATATGCCTCTTATTAATCGGCAGGTAAATTGCATTAGCGGGACACTCTATTATTTTATAGCCGGGAGGCACGCTAGGAAAAAATTCATGAATAATGTGTACAGATCTATCATTCATGTAACTGCCCGTGATGAGATTACACTCCACGCATATAGCGTTTACTTTTTGAATTTTTGCCGGGAAATCAGATATATGTTTCTCGAGCGGTTTTAGACGACGAGATGTAAATCCTAACAAACTGCCAATACCGCCGGCCTTTTCAAAATTTATCATCTTATTGGATTTTATTTCCACTTTTAACGTATTTTTATTGGATACTATAGAAATATGACTATCGTTACCATGATTCAGAATAAAATGCTTTCTTACGTAATTATTTATATCTTCTATTTCATACGAGCCCTCCGGAATTTTTATAAACTTATCGTCTGTATCATAATATATATGATTATTTGTAGCGTCTATGTTCGGTATGGAGTTATACGCCTCGAAATTTATTAAAGCAAGCGAATATTCAGCGCCGTCTTCAAGGTCTATGGGTGGGGAAAAGTGCGCGGTTAAATTAGATGATTTGCCGGATAATGTAAACGTACAAGACATGTTGCGGCTTCAAGGTTAGCTCTGAGAATGAACGTGACTTAAAAGCATGACGCATTATATAGAAATTGTAAACACAGATGTCCACAATTTACTGTGTCATAAGACTGATACTGCTTGTGATTGTATTCAATAGAACAATTTAAATATTTTATTAATTCGAGAGGAGGCTGTAAATTACCAAAACTATCATAATAAACGGCTTTCGAACCGTTCTTAAAGTATGCAGTCCAATGAGTACCATTACCGCTATCACTATCCAAGTTCACAATGCCCGTCTCAATTTTATGTACGCGTTTAGGTAGTCGGTCTCGCATAAATATTCCTCGAAAATTAGGTATATTTAACATCTTAACATATTTTTTCAGATCCACGTCGGTGAGCGCCCGATTTGGTAATTTTACTAGTCACTTGCTGTTGGTGTTTTTATTCATGTATAGTCCAAGCCCCGTTCGATAGGGACGAAGATAGAGTCCCTTACCGAGGGCGATACTCTCCATAGCCTGATTGTGACGTTTAGATTCTTTAAGCTGGGAGGATGCCGCCTGAGAATCTCTTACAGCTTTCGCTATACCTGCAGATCCGCCGGCTAGCGCTCCCAGAGCACTAAGTCCAGCAAATATTGGTATTAGCGGTAGAACGCCACCCGTCTTCGGTATAGGAATAACGCGAGCAGCCATCGGTGATATTTTTTTATCTTTTTTAATACGCTGTACTGCACGAGAGGCCTTTTTAATAGCATCCCCGACAGAGGGAGCTCCACGTACTAGTTTACGAATTTTATTGGATATTTTTTTAAACGTCATCGTACCGCCACATTTTCTTTTTTTACATCCCAAGCCTAATTTAACTTTAGCACTCATGATGTCTGCTACACCGGCTGCTGCCGCTCTTTCTCCGATGGATGAATCCCTAGCAAATACTCGCTTCAGAGCACGTTTTGCCAATTCTTTATCGGCAATATGCCGTCCTTTCACATCATTGACTTTAGAATATTGTATGTCGTGGTCACGACACGCCTCATCTAGACCATTAATTCCGCGATCTCCTCACGCCAGTCTTTTTTCTAATTTAGTACCCGGGCCGCAGAAACGATAGCCAGGGATATGGGCTTCGAAAGGTAATTTATTTATGAGAGCGTTTACAGCCATGTTACCTCTATCACATGTAATAGTAGACTGAGGTGTTACAGGTGACCGAAAGCTATTTATACTTAAACTCCTGGTGGAAATACCTCAGTGTCAATCATGCGTTTCATCAAGACAGGTAACAGTCTGAAAATCGATAATCTCGATTTCGATAGTCATGTGAAAAAAGATAGTAGACATGGTTCTCTGTTACCCGACAGCATTAGGTGTATCATATGCGGACCTTCAAATTGTGGGAAAACAAACATCGTGATAAGCCTGCTGACTCATCCACACGGCTTGCGTTTCAAGAATGTTTACGTCTACTCGAAATCTCTCTACCAGCCTAAATATGAATATCTTAGAAAAGTACTCGGCTCGATCGTGGGATATCATGAATTCAAGGATAGCGATGTAATAATGACGCCTGCGCAAGCTAAAATTAATTCCATTTTTATATTTGATGACGTAGCTTGCGACAATCAAAGTGTGATGCGTGACTACTTTAGCATGGGACGGCATAAACAGATAGACAGCTTCTATCTCTGTCAGACCTATACCCGCATTCCGAAACATCTGATAAGAGACAATGCAAATTTACTGATATTATTCAAGCAGGATGACATGAATCTTAGACATGTATATTCCGATCACGTTAATACCGATATGAGCTTTGAGGATTTCAAACATATGTGCTCGTTATGCTGGAAAGATAAATACGGATTCCTAGTGATAGATAAAGATAGCGATATTAAACATGGCCGATACAGAAAGGGGTTTGACGAGTATATATACCTGTGATTTTACTATCTCAATCAGTTGATAATTACACATGTTATCTGACGCACCTGTCGACATGGACATTACTAATAAAATTATCGAAGCTCGGAAAGCCGTAAAGCGCAAATTAGAGGCACTCAAAATGCACGATCTGCAAATCGAAAAGTCTTTTGCCCCAATCACCGCACCTTTACATTCGATAGCTAAACATATCAAGCTTGAGACGGATGAGAATTTAAACATTAAGAAAAAGTCTGAACCCTCAGAGGATGAAAAAAATATTAATATTACACCGTCACCGTCGATTGTCGACTCTGAAGAAGGCGACCAGTCAGATGAGAAGTATCTTGAGAAATTTAGCGATCTGCCTAAAACGTATATATCTGAGATGATGCATGATACTGAAAATACACATGATTTTCGATATGGTGTACGATATAATCCCGAAGAAGATAAATATTATATTGGAAATTCTGCCATTCAGTTTGACGGTGACAATTTAATAATAAATAATAAAGAGTATCAGGGCACTCGCGGTCTTTATGAATTACTATTTAAAAAACGTTCGCATCACTATAACTATGATGATAAGAAACAGTACATTGATATTGTAAAAAGGACTAGCGCACATAAGAGAAATTATGATTCTGAAAAGCAAAAGTCCGGTAGTAAGAGCTGGAAGTACCTGCATATTATTAAACCGATGCTTTACGCTCGCGAACCTCGGCAACGTGCTCCTGGTAAAGTAAAAGGCGGCGAATTAATGATGCAAGTCACTGATAATGCTATTGATTACGTATATTGGGACGATCCTAATGAACTCGTCGATCGTCTTAGGCTTTTGATAGCTTCACAGGAGGCAGGCAATTCAAGTCATACGAATGAAATAAATAGAATTTTAGAGGAACTATTAGAAAGTAAAATAATCGAACCGCTGGATTAATTTAACAGTACGTAAATTATTGTTGAACTGTAAACATGTCTGCTATAAAAAGAGATATTGTTAATGAAATACATAAGCCGGCTAGAATTAACTTTAAGAGACGAAAAGTCGTAGTTAGAGGTTTAAATGAATTGCTTCAGGCTGACTTAGTCGAAATGATTCCATATGCTAATTACAATAAAAATTATAAATATATTCTCATTGTAATTGATGTTTTTTCAAAGTACGTATGGGCTGAACCAGTTAAATCTAAATCTGGCGTAAATGTTACTCGAGCTATGGAAAAAATATTAGTCGCAGATAAACGAATCCCAGTCAATTTACAGACTGATAATGGAACCGAATTTTATAATATTAATTTTCAAAAATTAATGAAAAAATATAAAATTAATCATTATTCTTCGTATAGCACTAAAAAATGTTCAGTAGTCGAACGCGTAAATAGGACTATAAAATCTATGATGTATAAAGAATTTAGTATAAATGGTTCTTTTCGGTGGTATAATTTACTTGCTGATATTATTAAGAAATATAATAATACTAGGCATCGTACCATCGGCATGAAACCTGTAGATGTAAATAAAAAGAATGAAAAAATACTCTTGAAATCCGTTTACAATTATCCTACAATTACATACTCGCAATTACCTAAATTTAAAATTAACGATCATGTGAGAATAAGCAAGTACAGAGGCGTGTTCGATAAAGGTTATACTCCTAATTGGTCTAATGAAATATTTACTATTTCAAAAATTAATTACACCAGCCCCATAACATACTTACTGACCGATGCACAGAAACAACCAATAGAAGGATGCTTCTATACTGAAGAACTGCAGAAGGTTAAACATTCAGACATGTATCTCGTTGAGAAAGTTTTAAGGAAGAAAGGAAATAAGGTTTTCGTTAAATGGCTTGGATTTGACAGTTCCCATAACAGTTGGATTGAAAAAAGTAGCATTGTTTAATTTTTATGCACTTATATTAATTATTATTATTATTATTGTTATTATTATTATTATTATCGCTATTATTTTTATAGGTTATGTATTCCATGTACATATATAAGCTTTATTACTGTATTATGCGTTCAGATAAATAAAATATATTATAAAAATTAAATTATTTTTTTATTTTTCGTCTGGGGTGGCTTTATTTTTTAAGATTTAATTTTTTTGATTGCATATTTGAATTCAGCATTAAAAAACACATAAAATGTAGCATGAACATTTTCGTTACAATAAACTTGAAAAATATGAATTTTTTCATTTTTTGCCTGGGCTGGCTTTATTTTTTAAGATTTAATTTTTTTGATTGCATATTTAAATTCGACATTAAAAAAGACATAAAATGTAGCATGAACATTTTCGTTACAATAAACTTGAAAAAAAAAAAAAAATCTGAATTCTTCATTTAATTAGGAAATGGGTAATAATAGTCAACCATTTTTTAAATTAATTTATTAATACATATAAGAAAGAGGTTACATGTTTTGTGATATAATAACAGAATATTTATGTTCAAGTACTGGATTAATTATTTGAGCGTATCGTAATATTTTAATTTGAAAACGATCTCGATCGCGGGCGTCTTGCATCCAGTTACCACATCTAGCAGTTCTATGGGCATAGCTCCAATGGTAAATGTGATGAATTTTAACGTCCTCGCTGAACTGAACTGTTCTTGGACTTCTTCGGCTGGATACTGACATGTTGAAATGTACGTAAAACTTCAACGTACTTAACGTCTTCTCTGAGTAATTTTAAATTGTTCATAAATTGCTGTAACCTCTTCTTATATGTTTCGGGATCCATCTTTAGGACTCAATGAATTCAATGTTAGTAGTCGTGCCTGCTAGCCCTCTATATACTAAGTACACTTCTTTTAGTATAATGGTTTGTTGTAGCGTTACCATATCATCATCAGAAATAATGCGTGAGTATCTGACTGGTAGACTCACTTTACAATTTTCGAGGATTACTTGGACCTGGATACCATACGGTGAAAGTGCTTTATATATATCTAGCACTTTATATTTTCTATCGACTTCCAGCTCATAGATTTTCATGAACGGCGTGACATGAGCTTCAACGTTAATTTTTGTGAAAGACATTGCTGCTGCTGCTGCTTGTATATATCGACTTTAAGATTGTGAATGAATGCAGCGATCTCAGGTCTTTACTTTTATGCTGTATTCCACCCCCACTTTTCGTATCAAGTAAGCAGAAAAATATGGGAAAAAATATGATGATTTCATTGTTTACATTATTTCTCTCCAAACCCTGAGACGCTCCTTATAATAGATCACGTGACTTATTAGTCATTGTATTATAACCGTCGGATGCTGTTATCTAAAGACAATTAATCACGTTTTAAATATACATATAGCCGTAGACAGTCGCATTTATTTACATTAACAATTTCCTGGAATCCGATAACGTCTCTGCATTTGGTCACAGTTTTAACATTCAAATATAAAATTTACGTATTGAAGTAGATGAATATTTATTCCATATATAAGACTTGTCTATTTAAACTCAATGATGGATGTCTGTAGCCATTTTCTTAACCTCTAACGCCCTCTAACGTAAACATGCAATACTATTCGCCAATAACTATAAACAATAAACGGCAGCCATCTTATTTTTATTACTAGATACACCATATCACTAGTACACCTTATATACTTATTTTTATTACTAAATACACCCTGTATACTTCTTTTATTACTAGATACATCCTATATACTCTTAACCACCCCCTCTTAGATATAATCTTTAGCTATAATCTAATATCTAAGCTCGGGGATTGGATCTCCCCCCTCCCATTAGGTCCTATCACCTATCATCTAAGAAGATCCCACCTCACACTACAACCTAGATAATAGGATCTATCATCTAGCATTATCTCACCTCACACTAGAACCTAGATCATAGGATCTATCATCTATCACCTGCGCGCCACCCGCGGGGCTGCGGGCGTGCTGACGTCACAGCTACAGCTTGACCTTGAATTGCGCTAGAACTCTCACTACTTAACTACTAGCAGAGGTTCATTTTCTTTTTCATAATAAGATTTCTGAAATTGACAGAACATTTCATACAGAGTAGCACAGAAATTCTTCTCAAAATTAATATTCAAGTTATAATAGGGATATGATTCCGAATTTAAAAAAAGTTTAAAATTAGTCAACTCGCAGTGATCAAATTCACTCATACGTTTAGCGACTGCATTTTTACGACCCGTTTGAAGGCCGAAAATAATATATCGCGGTGTCTCTAACTGAGACGAAGTTTTAATATTCCAAGTATGCGTCTGCGATTCCATCAGCATGGGGTATTCATGTAATTCCCAGCTTCTAAACGGTACAGGCAAATCGATATTCCTCTCTAGATATTTCATTAATTTTAATCGCTCAACGTCAGATACAGTCACGTGTGGTACACGCCATTGAACGATTTCCAATTCTACTTTAATATTTTCATCGGCTACAAGATTTATGATTGCGTTTGTATCAATACTACTGCGAACGAGTACCAGCTCTTGACGGACATTTAAAATAATTCTTTCAAAGGTCTCTGCGAACCCCAGACATATTTTTAAAGGTATACATGCGTCAAAGTAACCGTTCTCGTCTGCAAAATTATCATCCACATCAGTCCACCCAGCATTTTCTAAGTGATTCGCGTCATTCGGAGTGAATGATGCATATCCCTTCATAACAGTCGCGAGGCCTGGATTTCTACTGCTGTCCACAATTTTACCGCTCACTTCGTATCGTATCTCGTCAAACAGATACAATAACCCCATTTTATCAAAGACCGCTGTGTTCGAAACCGTACCATCCTCTTTAAGTAACCGGCCCCGCATATACAGCGAACTAGCATACGGCGCAGTATACACATCCTGCTGCTGAATGGGTATACGAATTTCGTCGTTATTATTTAAATTTCTGATTGAATATGGTCCATGACTATGATTTTCAAAATTAGTTATCGCGGTTTCAAACGTAGGCTTCTCAAACACGTTTAAACTATTCGGATTCATATTAGCACTTTGTAACCGAGAGAGTAAAGAAAACGTCTATTTTTAGATGTTAACACCTTGAAGGTTACAGGTGAACTGTTTCGAGCGCGAGCAGGTGTTCCTTTTAAACTATTTCGGAAACTAAGACCCATTCTTCTTCAAGTGCAGTCTTACCGTGATGACCTCGCCACGGAAATTAACAAGATCACCGTCTTGATCGACTATCTTAATTGATATGCTATCTATATGCCTCTTATTAATCGGCAGGTAAATTGCATTAGCGGGACACTCTATTATTTTATAGCCGGGAGGCACGCTAGGAAAAAATTCATGAATAATGTGTACAGATCTATCATTCATGTAACTGCCCGTGATGAGATTACACTCCACGCATATAGCGTTTACTTTTTGAATTTTTGCCGGGAAATCAGATATATGTTTCTCGAGCGGTTTTAGACGACGAGATGTAAATCCTAACAAACTGCCAATACCGCCGGCCTTTTCAAAATTTATCATCTTATTGGATTTTATTTCCACTTTTAACGTATTTTTATTGGATACTATAGAAATATGACTATCGTTACCATGATTCAGAATAAAATGCTTTCTTACGTAATTATTTATATCTTCTATTTCATACGAGCCCTCCGGAATTTTTATAAACTTATCGTCTGTATCATAATATATATGATTATTTGTACCGTCTATGTTCGGTATGGAGTTATACGCCTCGAAATTTATTAAAGCAAGCGAATATTCAGCGCCGTCTTCAAGGTCTATGGGTGGGGAAAAGTGCGCGGTTAAATTAGATGATTTGCCGGATAATGTAAACGTACAAGACATGTTGCGGCTTCAAGGTTAGCTCTGAGAATGAACGTGACTTAAAAGCATGACGCATTATATAGAAATTGTAAACACAGATGTCCACAATTTACTGTGTCATAAGACTGATACTGCTTGTGATTGTATTCAATAGAACAATTTAAATATTTTATTAATTCGAGAGGAGGCTGTAAATTACCAAAACTATCATAATAAACGGCTTTCGAACCGTTCTTAAAGTATGCAGTCCAATGAGTACCATTACCGCTATCACTATCCAAGTTCACAATGCCCGTCTCAATTTTATGTACGCGTTTAGGTAGTCGGTCTCGCATAAATATTCCTCGAAAATTAGGTATATTTAACATCTTAACATATTTTTTCAGATCCACGTCGGTGAGCGCTCGATTTGGTAATTTTACTAGTCACTTGCTGTTGGTGTTTTTATTCATGTATAGTCCAAGTCCCGTTCGATAGGGACGAAGATAGAGTCCCTTACCTAGGGCGATACTCTCCATAGCCTGATTGTGACGTTCAGATTCTTTAAGCTGGGAGGCTGCCGCCTGAGAATCTCTTACAGCTTTCGCTATACCTGCAGATCCGCCGGCTAGCGCTCCCAGAGCACTAAGTCCGGCAAATATTGGTATTAGCGGTAGAACGCCACCCGTCTTCGGTATAGGAATAACGCGAGCAGCCATCGGTGATATTTTTTTATCTTTTTTAATACGCTGTACTGCACGAGAGGCCTTTTTAATAGCATCCCCGACAGAGGGAGCTCCACGTACTAGTTTACGAATTTTATTGGATATTTTTTTAAACGTCATCGTACCGCCACATTTTCTTTTTTTACATCCCAAGCCTAATTTAACTTTAGCACTCATGATGCCTGCTACACCGGCTGCTGCCGCTCTTTCTCCGATGGACGAATCCCTAGCAAATACACGCTTCAGAGCACGTTTTGCCAATTCTTTATCGGCAATATGCCGTCCTTTCACATCATTGACTTTAGAATATTGTATGTCGTGGTCACGACACGCCTCATCTAGACCATTAATTCCGCGATCTCCTCGCGCCAGTCTTTTTTCTAATTTAGTACCCGGGCCGCAGAAACGATAGCCAGGGATATGGGCTTCGAAAGGTAATTTATTTATGAGAGCGTTTACAGCCATGTTACCTCTATCGCATGTAATAGTAGACTGAGGTGTTACAGGTGATCGAAAGCTATTTATACTTAAACTCCTGGTGGAAATACCTCAGTGTCAATCATGCGTTTCATCAAGACAGGTAACAGTCTGAAAATCGATAATCTCGATTTCGATAGTCATGTGAAAAAAGATAGTAGACATGGTCCTCTGTTACCCGACAGCATCAGGTGTATCATTTGCGGACCTTCAAATTGTGGGAAAACAAACATCGTGATAAGCCTGCTGACTCATCCACACGGCTTGCGTTTCAAGAATGTTTACGTCTACTCGAAAACTCTCTACCAGCCTAAATATGAATATCTTAGAAAAGTACTCGGCTCGATCGTGGGATATCATGAATTCAAGGATAGCGATGTAATAATGACGCCTGCGCAAGCTAAAATTAATTCCATTTTTATATTTGATGACGTAGCTTGCGACAATCAAAGTGTGATGCGTGACTACTTTAGCATGGGACGGCATAAACAGATAGACAGCTTCTATCTCTGTCAGACCTATACTCGCATTCCAAAACATCTGATAAGAGACAATGCAAATTTACTGATATTATTCAAGCAGGATGACATGAATCTTAGACATGTATATTCCGATCACGTTAATACCGATATGAGCTTTGAGGATTTCAAACATATGTGCTCGTTATGCTGGAAAGATAAATACGGATTCCTAGTGATAGATAAAGATAGCGATATTAAACATGGCCGATACAGAAAGGGGTTTGACGAGTATATATACCTGTGATTTTACTATCTCAATCAGTTGATAATTACACATGTTATCTGACGCACCTGTCGACATGGACATTACTAATAAAATTATCGAAGCTCGGAAAGCCGTAAAGCGCAAATTAGAGGCACTCAAAATGCACGATCTGCAAATCGAAAAGTCTTTTGCCCCAATCACCGCACCTTTACATTCAATAGCTAAACATATCAAGCTTGAGACGGACGAGAATTTAAACATTAAGAAAAAGTCTGAACCCTCAGAGGATGAAAAAAATATTAATATTACACCGTCACCGTCGATTGTCGACTCTGAAGAAGGCGACCAGTCAGATGAGAAGTATCTTGAGAAATTTAGCGATCTGCCTAAAACGTATATATCTGAGATGATGCATGATACTGAAAATACACATGATTTTCGATATGGTGTACGATATAATCCCGAAGAAGATAAATATTATATTGGAAATTCTGTCATTCAGTTTGACTGTGACAATTTAATAATAAATAATAAAGAGTATCAGGGCACTCGCGGTCTTTATGAATTACTATTTAAAAAACGTTCGCATCACTATAACTATGATGATAAGAAACAGTACATTGATATTGTAAAAAGGACTAGCGCACATAAGAGAAATTATGATTCTGAAAAGCAAAAGTCTGGTAGTAAGAGCTGGAAGTACCTGCATATTATTAAACCGATGCTTTACGCTCGCGAACCTCGGCAACGTGCTCCTGGTAAAGTAAAAGGCGGCGAATTAATGATGCAAGTCACCGATAATGCTATTGATTACGTATATTGGGACGATCCTAATGAACTCGTCGATCGTCTTAGGCTTTTGATAGCTTCACAGGAGGCAGGCAATTCAAGTCATACGAATGAAATAAATAGAATTTTAGAGGAACTATTAGAAAGTAAAATAATCGAACCGCTGGATTAATTTAACAGTACGTAAATTATTGTTGAACTGTAAACATGTCTGCTATAAAAAGAGATATTGTTAATGAAATACATAAGCCGGCTAGAATTAACTTTAAGAGACGAAAAGTCGTAGTTAGAGGTTTAAATGAATTGCTTCAGGCTGACTTAGTCGAAATGATTCCATATGCTAATTACAATAAAAATTATAAATATATTCTCATTGTAATTGATGTTTTTTCAAAGTACGTATGGGCTGAACCAGTTAAATCTAAATCTGGCGTAAATGTTACTCGAGCTATGGAAAAAATATTAGTCGCAGATAAACGAATCCCCGTCAATTTACAGACTGATAATGGAACCGAATTTTATAATATTAATTTTCAAAAATTAATGAAAAAATATAAAATTAATCATTATTCTTCGTATAGCACTAAAAAATGTTCAGTAGTCGAACGCGTAAATAGGACCATAAAATCTATGATGTATAAAGAATTTAGTATAAATGGTTCTTTTCGGTGGTATAATTTACTTGCTGATATTATTAAGAAATATAATAATACTAGGCATCGTACCATCGGCATGAAACCTGTAGATGTAAATAAAAAGAATGAAAAAATACTCTTGAAATCCGTTTACAATTATCCTACAATTACATACTCGCAATTATCTAAATTTAAAATTAACGATCATGTGAGAATAAGCAAGTACAGAGGCGTGTTCGATAAAGGTTATACTCCTAATTGGTCTAATGAAATATTTACTATTTCAAAAATTAATTACACCAGCCCCATAACATACTTACTGACCGATGCACAGAAACAACCAATAGAAGGATGCTTCTATACTGAAGAACTGCAGAAGGTTAAACATTCAGACATGTATCTCGTTGAGAAAGTTTTAAGGAAGAAAGGAAATAAGGTTTTCGTTAAATGGCTTGGATTTGACAGTTCCCATAACAGTTGGATTGAAAAAAGTAGCATTGTTTAATTTTTATGCACTTATATTAATTATTATTATTATTATTATTATTATTATTATTATTATTATTATTATTGCTATTATTTTTATAGGTTATGTATTCCATGTACATATATAAGCTTTATTACTGTATTATGCGTTCAGATAAATAAAATATATTATAAAAATTAAATTATTTTTTTATTTTTCGTCTGGGGTGGCTTTATTTTTTAAGATTTAATTTTTTTGATTGCATATTTGAATTCAGCATTAAAAAACACATAAAATGTAGCATGAACATTTTCGTTACAATAAACTTGAAAAATATGAATTTTTTCATTTTTTGCCTGGGCTGGCTTTATTTTTTAAGATTTAATTTTTTTGATTGCATATTTAAATTCGACATTAAAAAAGACATAAAATGTAGCATGAACATTTTCGTTACAATAAACTTGAAAAAAAAAAAAAAATCTGAATTCTTCATTTAATTAGGAAATGGGTAATAATAGTCAACCATTTTTTAAATTAATTTATTAATACATATAAGAAAGAGGTTACATGTTTTGTGATATAATAACAGAATATTTATGTTCAAGTACTGGATTAATTATTTGAGCGTATCGTAATATTTTAATTTGAAAACGATCTCGATCGCGGGCGTCTTGCATCCAGTTACCACATCTAGCAGTTCTATGGGCATAGCTCCAATGGTAAATGTGATGAATTTTAACGTCCTCGCTGAACTGAACTGTTCTTGGACTTCTTCGGCTGGATACTGACATGTTGAAATGTACGTAAAACTTCAACGTACTTAACGTCTTCTCTGAGTAATTTTAAATTGTTCATAAATTGCTGTAACCTCTTCTTATATGTTTCGGGATCCATCTTTAGGACTCAATGAATTCGATGTTAGTGGTCGTGCCTGCTAGCCCTCTATATACTAAGTACACTTCTTTTAGTATAATGGTTTGTTGTAGCGTTACCATATCATCATCAGAAATAATGCGTGAGTATCTGGCTGGTAGACTCACTTTACAATTTTCGAGGATTACTTGGACCTGGATACCATATGGTGAAAGTGCTTTATATATATCTAGCACTTTATATTTTCTATCGACTTCCAGCTCATAGATTTTCATGAACGGCGTGACATGAGCTTCAACATTAATTTTTGCGAAAGACATTGCTGCTGCTGCTTGTATATATATATCGACTTTAAGATTGTGAATGAATGCAGCGATCTCAGGTCTTTACTTTTATGCTGTATTCCACCCCCACTTTTCGTATCGAGTAAGCAGAAAAATATGGGAAAAAATATGATGATTTCGTTGTTTACATTATTTCTCTCCAAACCCTGAGACGCTCCTTATAATGGATCACGTGACTTATTAGTCATTGTATTATAACCGCCGGATGCTGTTATCTAAAGACAATTAATCGCGTTTTAAATATACATATAGCTGTAGACAGTCGCATTTATTTACATTAACAATTTCCTGGAATCCGATAACGTCTCTGCATTTGGTCACAGTTTTAACATTCAAATATAAAATTTACGTATTGAAGTAGATGAATATTTATTCCATATATAAGACTTGTCTATTTAAACTCAATGATGGATGTCTGTAGCCATTTTCTTAACCTCTAACGCCCTCTAACGTAAACATGCAATACTATTCGCCAATAACTATAAACAATAAACGGCAGCCATCTTATTTTTGACACACCCTGTATACTCTTAGCCACGTCCTTTTAGATATAATCTCTTATCTAAGCTCAGGGATTGGATCTCCCATCTCCCCCCTCCCATTAGGTCCTAGGACCTATCATCTAAGAAGATCCCACCTCACACTACAACCTAGATAATAGGATCTATCATCTAGCACCTGCGCGCCCCCGCGGGGCTTCCGGAATGATGACGTCACACAGAACTCTGATTGCTACTCTACTGACGGGTTTGGTCTCATTCTCTCACTACTTAACTACTTCTAGAAATTATAAAAAGAGTATAAGAGCAAGTGCCGACTCTTGAGGTATTCCATTTTTATTGCCAATTCTTCTGAATACCTGTCATTAAATTTAATAACTTTTGTTTCCTATTTTCGAGAAATGATGTAAGCCACTGTAATACTATTCCGTCAATTTAATATTTTTTTTAGTTTCAATACAAGTATTATTATAATATATCTTTATTATAATAATATAAAATTTGTTATGTTGTGAACATGCATTATATAATAAAAAAAAAATTTTCTTAAACCCATTTGTCTGATGCTGTATCTCTTTAAACATTAGACTTACAATAAAAATGTATATACAAAAAATGTAGGAAATTTTGTCCTCTTCAACTTTGTCTTCAGCATTTTTCTCGTAGGATTGAGCGTTGCCGAATTATTTTGAAAAACAATTTTTTGCACCTTTAATTCAAGATGGCGGTTCGCGCCTCCTCCCCACCCCCAAGGTTGAAAACTTGTGTTTTTTATCATGGCCTCGACTTAAACAACATATATCAAAATCATTAATACTCCACATTTTGCAGGGCAAAATTCCCGACTGATTGTCTTACTTTGACATTTTTTGGAGTAAATTGAGAATATTTCTGAAAATCAGCAACGTACACGTCAGCCAATGTTTTTCTCTGCTAATGGATATAAAAATTAACAATTTACCAAACACCATTCGAGGTTTCTATTTTGAATAGCCTACATTTTTATTTGCACTTAAGCTTGGTTGCCATTTTGATAATATAACTCGATAACTGAAAGACACTCGACCTATGGTCTCGTGTTTTTGTACCATAATAAAGATAATGATTAACTATGTTATGTCAGTAACTATGATACTTCTATACTGTATTCTCGATCAGATATTAATATATTCCATTTTTTAACAGAGGCTGTCAAAATTACCTTCGCAGCCACCACAGCAAAACAATTCGAAGATGTGGTAGCTGAATGGCAGCGCTTCGCCAAACAAAGGAAACAGCGAGAGAGGCAATGAATAATATGGATTTTTTTTATAACACTAGTTTTTTTGTTGTTGGGAATTTGCATTTTTATTTTTATTTATTTTTATACATTGTATATTTTTATGTATATTTTTAACGAAATATATTTTTAATTAAATGTTTTCTTTTTATTTTAAGTTTAGGTGATTATTTATTAAATACTATAGATGCCTCAACTGATGCAAGTTAGTGCTGAAGGATTATGGACAGGTGCCTGTCGAATAATGTGTCCCCCACTAATTTGTACAGTACATCTTACAATTTCCTATGAGTAGAAACACATAATTTGACACAATATTTCTGTCCGTAATCCTCTAATACTAACTGGCACTGGGATAACTATAGTATTCAACCAAGGTTATTGTTACTTTGGGGCCATATTAATTCAGAACTAAATTAATGTTACCTTAATATTTACATTTATCTTGATACTACATTGCCTTACTAGTATTCGAATCAAGTGCGGATCTAGAAATTTCAATAATTTTTTTCTCGTCTGTGGCGCATGGGACCCATACGAAATATGGGAAATAGCATATCGAGAAGCACTTCTGTAATGACCAATAAAAAATTTTGAAAAAGCAGTTTGTGGATTTTTTTTTCAAAATTCGGTTACCTGGGGGGGGAGGGGGGCAGGTCTAGGGACTCCTGTTTAATTTTTTTTGTCATATGCATTTTACTTTTCATAAAAATACAACAATATGTTTTGAAGTTTATGAAAATATTTTCATTACTAACTGAAATACAACGAATTGAAATTTTGTGATTTACAATTTAACAAATCACAAAATTTCAATTCGTTGTATCTCAGTTAGTAATGAAACGTATTGATGTATTCATATAACAAAAAAAAAATATTTTAAACAGGAGTGTCTAGACCTGGGGGGGGTAACCGAATTTTGAAAAAAATTTTCGCAAACTGCTTTTTCAAAATTTTTTAGGGGTCGTTATAGAGAAGTGCTTCTCGAGATGTTATTTCCCATATTTCGTATGGGTCCCATGCGCCACAGACGAGAAAAAAAATATTGAAATTTCTAGATCCGCGCTTGATTCGAATATTAAGCATACATTGCAGCAATGATATTCATGGTGAGATATAAATAAGTATGTAATGTAACACGTTAAATAAGTATGTAATGTGGCAAGTTATATTGATTATTTCACTCATTAGCGCTATAGCCAATGAGAGCCCGTTTTTTCAAAACATTGCACCAATCAAACGTCATTATTAGTGGTAATTCAAGCTAGATCGGCTTTTGACAGGACCAACATGCAAAATTTATCGCTCTAATTTTTTAGGTCGCTGCAGCGGCAAATATGCGAAAATTTTTTGACGTTTTTTGTCGAGCTTTTAAGTTTTATCTATAAATATCTTCTCTAGCTTATTACTAAGCAATTGTTAACGTACTTACCTTGTAAATTGTAATATTGTATTATGTAGTAGCAAACAAAAACACACCTCAATTCCAAAGCGAATCTTGTCTGAAATATATAGGCTGTAACTTTTGCCTATCTGTCAGTTTTCCTAGTGTTCAATCAGGTAACAATTACACACAAAGATTGTACTTAATATAGCTCATAATACAGGAACAAGTCAAGCACAGCTTTCAATAGCTCAATAACGTAGTTACAAAGGTAAGCAAATCATTTATTATAAATGTCAAGTACACATTCGCTCTAGAACAAACTAAAAATGTATAGTACTTACATATTATGGTAATCTACCAAAAAGTAACTCGTTGAATCAAAGCTGTGCATCAAACATTATAATTTGTTGTATTTAAAATTCTCTTTGCTTAACAAAGCAAACCTCAACATAATTCATAAATTTCGTAAGTTAAAAGTAAGGATTAAATACGTAAATATGAGTCGATGAACATTTATTTATTATGGAATATAACTTGTAGCGCTAGATGGCGCTCTCTATGTCAATCTCGGAACCATGGGTGTACATTTTATTTGGGCGAGACATCGGTACTAAAGTAGTGCTCTCTCTATCGTTCCTCGTCGTATTGCACCTCAGAAACGCCTGAAAGGTGTTAAGCCAGTCTATATATTATAATATCTAAGGTTTCAACTCGTTTTATTTACTAGTTGCCATGGAAACGTCACTAGATTATTTTAAAATATAGCGAATCTCCGTTGTTTCTACTGCGTTTGTTTCAGATTTGCTGTTTTGACAATATGAGTCGGTTTGGAAATATTTCTGTATATCAAATTAGTGATGAAATTGAAAATAAAGGTCAGTAAACTCCAAAAAGTGACAAGAAAACGTCTGAAGGCAGTTAATGAGAAAACATAATATTGAAGATGTACTTAATGAATTATTTATTCGTGAAATATTCTCCTCAAATACCACTCGTGCTTTAAATTTTATCTAAAAATTTTTTCTCAAGCTAAGTCGCCCCTAGTTAATATAACTCGTGCAAATTGGCAGTTTATTATCAAAGATTCAATCCCTCCCGCTAAAGCGGTCGGGATTTAATCAGATAATAAACTGCCAATTTGCACTCTTTATATTACCAGGCAACACGCTTTCGAAAAAATTTTCGATAAAATTTTAAGCACTAGTGATATTACATACGATAAATTATTACGTCAATATGTTATGAACATTAAGTAATATTTTCACAATGTTACCTTTTTAACAATGTAACAGAGTAACATTTAGTAGTATGACAAATTACTTTGTAGCAACATTACGACACTGTTCATGATCTGTTTTACATAACATTACACGTAACTTTGTAATATTGAGGTTCTATTAAAGTAATAATGCATTGTTTAGTGGGTATGTATCTGCGTTTTTTTTGTAATTTAATTTTTTTAATTAATTTATGATATACTAAAAATTATGTGATATTATTGTCGCTGTACCATATATCAAAAGTTTCGCAAAGCGGTAAGAAACAATAAAACAAACTTCAGTCACCTGTGTACTGCTGCATTTAAAGGAGGTGAATTTTCAAAAATGCGAAAAAAAAACGCTTCTATATTATTTTATTGCTTCAACCACTTTGCAGGAAGCTTTGTTTGTTTGTAAAGCACATAAAAAAACAGTGGCTGAAATTTACAATGCTGATTTTTCATTGGCTGACGTTTCTTATTAATAATTAAGAAGTGAAAAAATATATTTTTTCAAAATAATTTAGCAATGCTCGATCCTACGAGAAGAATGTTCAAGACAAAGTTGCCCAGTAAACAAGATATTATAACTTTAATGTAACTTCAACGTTGCTAGAAAGTATTTTGTCATACTATTAAATGTTATTTAATGTAACTAATGTTACTTAAATGTTTGTTTAATATTTCGAAATTTAACATTTCTCAGTTACGTTGTGTTAATATAAATATCATATTGCAAGATAATATTAAACATGTTACTTCCACTTAACATTGCATAATATTACATTCTTTGTTTGCTGGGTAAAGAGGACAAAATTGCATACATTTTTTGTATATACATTTTTATTGTAAGTCTAATACGTAACGAGATACAGCGGTGGGAAAATGAAGTTTAACGATTTTTTTTTTTTCAAAAAATGCTCAAACTTCATTGTTGCGCGAACGATCCTACCTTTAATACGTACAGGCTTAGAGAGCAGTGTTTTTGATTTGATAATAATTACTTACATTTTTGATATATTGAATGTCTCTAAGCAATTGTGTAAGGATTAAATGTGTGTAAGGATTTTGTAAGGGATTTAAAATTTTGTAGCCAATAGTCGGGACATAAAATTTTATAATTTGAAATTTCCTTAAAAAATGTTGGATTCTTATCTAAAAATTACAAAAAGAGTATAAAAGCAAGTACCGACTCTGCCAATTTTTCTGAATATCTATCATTAAAATTAATAACTCTTGTTTCCTATTTTCGAGGAATGATGTAAGCCACTGTAATACTATCCCGTCAATTTAATATTTTTTTTTAGTTTCAATACAAGTATTATTATAATAATACAAATATTATAAAATATGTTGTTATAAACATGCATTATATAATAAATCCATTTGTCTAACGCTGTATCTCTTTAAAAATTAGACTTACAATAAAAATGTATATACAAAAAATGTAGGAAATTTTGTCCTCTTCAACTTTGTCTTCAACATTTTTCCCCCACCTCCAAGGTTGAAAACTTGTGTTTTTTATCATGGCCTCGACTTAAACAACATATATCAAAATCATTACTACTTCACTTTTTGCAGGGCAAAATTCCCGACTGATTGTCTTACTTTCACATTTTTTGGAGTATATTGAGAATATTTCTGAAAATCAGCAACGTACACGTCTGCCAATGTTTTTCTCTGCTAATGGATATAAAAACTAACAAATTACCAAACACCATTCGAGGTTTCTATTTTGAATAGCATACATTTTTATTTGCACTTAAGCTTGGTTGCCATTTTGATAATATAACTCGATAACTGAAAGACACTCGACCTATGGTCTCGTGTTTTTGTACCATAATAAAGATAATGATTAACTATGTTATGTCAGTAACTACGATACTTCTATACTGTATTCTCGATCAGATATTAATATATTCCATTTTTTTAACAGAGGCTGTCAAAATTACCTTCTCAGCCACCACAGCAAAATAATTCGAAGATGTGGTAGCTGAATGGCTGCGTTTCGCCAAACAAAGGAAACAGCGAGAGGGGCAATGAATAATATGGGTTTTTTTTATAACACTTATTGTTGAGAATTTGCATTTTTATTTATTTTTATACATTGTATATTTTTATGTATATTTTTAACAAAATATATTTTTGATTAAATGTTTTCTTTTTATTTTAGGTTTAGGTGATTATGTATTAAATACTATAGATGCCTCAACTGATGCAAGTTAGTGCTGAAGGATTATGGACAGCCTGTCGAATAATGTGTCCCCCACTCATTTGTACAGTGCATCTTACAATTTCCTATGAGTAGAAACACATAATTTGACACAATATTTCTGTCCGTAATCCTCTAATACTAACTGGCACTGGGACACCTATAGTATTCAACTAAAGAACTAAAGAACTCAGAACTAAATTAATGTTGCCTTAATATTTACATTTATCTTGATACTACATTGCCTTACTAGTATTCGAATCAAGTGCGGATCTAGAAATTTCAATAATTTTTTTCTCGTCTGTGGCGCATGGGACCCATACGAAATATAGGAAATAACATCTCGAGAAGCACTTCTGTAACGACCCCTAAAAAATTTTGAAAAAGCAGTTTGCGAAATTTTTTTTTACTTTTCATAAAAATACAACAATATGTTTTGAAGTTTATGAAAATATTTTCATTAGTAACTGAAATACAACGAATTGAAATTTTGTGATTTACAATTTAACAAATCACAAAATTTCATTCGTTGTATCTCAGTTAGTAATGAAAATATTTTCATAAACTTCAAAACGTATTGTTGTATTTTTTTTTCTCTATTCTTATTGGGATGCTCTGCCACATGTATTTTCTTCTAAACAATGTCTGAAATCTACAAAATAATACAATTAACCAGTGTTTTACTGGAAAATAGCCTCTACGCCTGTGACTTTTACGTCAAAGAATCAGTTAGAGGGTGGTTTTTGACAAATAATGAATAAGAACAAAAATATAAAAATGACGTATTTTGCTGACGTTTCGGAAAACGAATCTGTCTCCTTTCTCAAAGCGTATTTATAATGTTTGTGGGCTGTGTATATTAAATACACAGCTTTAAGAATATATTTGTTATATTCAGTATCCATAGATACTTACTGCTTACGCAGAACTGTTGATATATCTAGTTAATAGCTTTATTTTAAACAATGTTGAGTTTGTTAAGTTCTTCTTTTAACATCGGCAGCCAGGTTGTGCAAACATCTATGGAACAATTCGACATGCATTTATCCTCATTCAATAGTATTATAGCCGCTTCTTTAATTGTATTTTTATGAAAAGTAAAATGCATATAAAAAAAATAATTTTAAACAGGAGTGTCTAGACCTGGGGGGGGGGTAACCGAATTTTGAAAAAATTTTTCGTAAACTGCTTTTTCAAAATTTTTTAGGGGTCGTTAGAGAAGTGCTTCTCGAGATGTTATTTCACATATTTCGTATAGGTCCCATGCGCCACAGACGAGAAAAAAATTATTGAAATTTCTAGATCCACGCTTGATTTGAATATTAAGCATACATTGCAGCAATGATATTCATGGTGAGATATAAATAAGTATGTAATGTAACACGTTAAATAAGTATGTAATGTGACAAGTTATATTGATAAATTATTACGTCAATATGTTATGAACATTAAGTAATATTTTCACAATGTTACCTTTTTAACAATGTAACAGAGTAACATTTAATAGTATGACAAATTACTTTGTAATAACATTACGACACTATTTATGATCTGTTTTACATAACATTACATGTAACTTTGTAATATTGAGGTTCTATTAAAGTAATAATGCATTGTTTATTTAATATCAAATTTTAATTCATTTAATTAAACACAATAAATAGTAGTAGTAAATAATATACTACTTTAATTAGTTTAATTATGAAACAGTGCATTTATCTAACATTATTCAGGAAAATAGACAGTCAAGAATGAGAAATATTTATTCTGTTATTTCGAGATAAATTGCCGGATTCTTTAATGTTTTTATTACGAAAAACATTTTGCATCTGCAAAATAGCGTTTTCGCAGTATGACTTAATTCAATATCGCGGGATATATCAATGTGTTCTCTCATGGTAATTATTACAAATATTTAATAACCTCCATTGATTTGCTGAAACATTTCAAGAAAACCTGAATTCGATTTCATTAAACAACACTAACGTACGTACATTAGTTTTCACACCGCATTCTCTGCGCTGTATCGTTCGCGATACGTATACTTAATTGCAATTTTCTCGAAAACTGTTAATCCTAGAAAAAAAGTTTCAAATAAAAAAGTTAGCTCCATCCTTTATCTTCATATGTCCTCGATATACTTGGTACACTTATTAAAACTTGACCTTCATATTAACACATTTTGTTAACAAATATGGATTCATCACACTGTAAAAATTTGAGATTAATTCGTTGTCCCGTTTTTTAGTTAGAACGAGTTAAAGGAAAAAATAATTGTACCTATTATTTTACAATTTTCTCACATTTTTGGCTCTATCTTTTATCTCGAACAACCAGAAGAGTCCTAATTTTTTATTTTATCGAAGGATAAGCTTCTAAACACTTCGGTTAAGGTAATTTTAGTTTACATCTAAATTAAAAATTGACCGCTGTTCTAGTTGACTTTTACGTGACGTAATAGCGGGAACTGCAGTAAGGGGAGGTATGCGTGAGAGCGTATCTCTATTTCTTAGTATCATGGTACTCGCTTACAGTATTAGGCCAGGCTAGATGAGGGTTGAACAACAAAATAATTCGTTACAGCAAACTGATAGCAGAATATTTTAGAACATATCCCAACTAAAGAGGAAAAAATAATCCAAACCACCTGAGGTTATCTGGGGTGAAATGGGGTGGGTTTTTAAGGGCGAAAAAACGGTTTTTTTGCGATTTCTGGGTTAATTACGCATCCTATCGAAAAAAGTTGATTATAAAAGTTGTAGGTAATAAAGAAATCTATAACTTTTGAGGAGAGCATTTTTATCCTAACCTCAAAATTTTTCGAGATACACGCAAAAAACCGTTTTCGGTTTTTTATTTTTTTCTTCCACAAAAATAATTCGATTTAGCTGTCCCACATAAGCATTATTTTTTTTGAAGCAAAATATTTAACGGTTGTTGTTTAATTCCATTTAAAAAAAAAAAAGTGAAATTTTCAACTGCGATTCCTCATAAAAGTACTTGTCCGATAGAGTTCGGACAGGGCTCATTTTTTTTGTTTTTATGTCTACTTTCAATAAATGAAAAAAAAAAAAAAATATATATATATATATATATATATATATATATATATATATATATATATATATATATATATATATATATATATAGTGCAATGGAAAAAATTGCCGGAAAATCGAAAATTCCGAAAAAATGCCTTTTTTCGTTGTATGTTTTTTAATTATTGTCAAAAATTTGTTATTATTTATTACAATTAATATAATTTTGTAATATCAATGTACCTATGCTACAAACAATAAGTACAATAATTAATAATTAATTTCATTCCTCAACCACGTTTGAATTATTAAACAAACAAAAAAGTATGATCTGATTTCTATGCCTTCTATTGTAACGGTATTGGTACGGCGTATAAATGACCGCATTTTTATTTATTGATAATCTAAATATATTTACTTTTAATTTTGAATGTTAATAACTTTTAAATTGTAAAAATTGACAAAAATTGCTTTGTTAATTTTAATTATTAAACATAATATAAATAATTTTTTGTAAAAATAATAAATTTAATGTACTTTTTAATACATGATTCTAATATATTTACATTTTGTAGTAAACATACACACACTGCTTTCGGAACTTAAGATCATACCGGCATGCCGAAATTCGGCAGAAGTCTTAGCCGGCAGAATGCAGAAGGCCGCCATCCTCGGTTCATTACGTCTGCTCAGGGCACACGATTCTCGGACCCAGTAGTCACTTACCCCACGGGCATGGGGAGTGGCTACCGGTACTACCAGCTCCCCTCTGTGAGAATCGGAGCCACAGAGAAGGGTGACTGGGTTTTAGCTAGTTTAAAAAAATAATAATAATAATAATAAAAATAAAAGGGCTTTATTTATAATTAAATTTACATCATTTTTCTAAACTAAGGCGAAGTCTAGCTTAATAGCTACTCAACTTAACCTTTTACATTATAATGATTTATGTGCGTAGAGTTTGTCAATTAATAAATGTGTATCTTTAAAATAAAAAAAAATAAAATTAACAAATTCATAATAATATCAATTATGGTAAAGTCCAATATTATGCCGATGATACTCAATTGTTTTATAAATTTCCTTCTGAAAACACAATAAATATTCGTGATTTAATTAATTCGGACTTAGACTCTATTCATAATTATGCTAATCAAAACAGTATTAAACTAAATGGCACCAAAAGTGCAGTATTGTGCTTTACTTCTAATAAAATACGGGAATACACAAAGGCAAATCTAAAGATCGCTATCAATGGGCAATATTTGCCCATTCTAAATGAAGCGAAAAATTTAGGTCTTATTTTTGACTATAAGATGCGTTTCACGGAGCACGTGGCAGTTTTATTAAAAAAAGCATAATACTCATTGAAAATGTCATATTTTAATATAAGTATTTTAAATTTTAAAGTAAGAAAAAAATTGTGTGAAAATCTTGGGCCCATTTTAAATTATTGCAATATAGTATACTCTCCATGTCTTGATAAGATTACGCAATATCGTTTCCAAAATATGCAAAGTAGCTGTTGCAGATTTGTATTTAAACTCAAAAAGTACAGTAATTTGTATATAACGCTATCTCGATCTACAATAATATAGATGACCAACTGAAAATAACTTCTGTAAATAAATTTCGCAAAACGATTAAATCTCATTTCCTCTCTCTCCAAATTTTATAAGATAGCAATTGGTTTTATATGTGCGGATGTATGTGTATGTGGGTATATATACACATATTTGCCTTTTCTTAGTCTTTAGTTTTAAAAAGTACATTTATTATTTTTACAAAAAATTATTTATATTATGTTTAATAATAAAAATTAACAAAGCAATTTTTATCAATTTTTACAATTTAAGAGTTATTAACAATCAAAATTAAAGGTAAATATATGTAGATTATCAAATAAATAAAAATGCGGTCATTTATACACCGTACCAATACGGTTACAATAGAAGGTATAGAAATCAAGATCATACTTTCTTGTTTGTTTAATAATTCAAACGTGGTTGAGGAATGTAATTAATTATTAATTATTTTACTTACTGTTTGTAGCATACATTGATATTACAAAATGATATTAATTGTAATAAATAATAACAAACTTTTGACAATAATTAAAAAGTATACAATGAAAAAGAGCATTTTTTCGGAATTTTCGATTTTCCGGCAATTTTTTTCATTGCACTATATATATTTTTTTTATTTATTGAAAGTAAACATAAAAACCAAAAAAATGAGCCCTGTCCGAACTCTATCGGACAAGTAGTTTTATGAGGAATCGCAGTTGAAAATTTCAATTTTTTTTTCTTTAAATTGATTTAAACAGCAACCGTTAAATATTTTGCTCCAAAAAACGTATGTACTTATGTGGGACACCAAAAGGTATACTTTCACCAAATTTGAGCTGAATCGAATTATTTTTGTGGAAGAAAAAATAAAAAACCGAAAAGGGGGTTTTTTGCGTGTATCTCGAAAAATTTTGAGGTTAGGATAAAAATGCCCTCCACACAAGTTGTAAATATTTTTATTACCTGCAATATTTACATTTAACTTTTTTTGATAGGATGCGTAGTTAAGCCATAAATCACAAAAAACCGTTTTTCACCCCTAAAAACCCACCCCATTTCACCCCAGATAACCGCAGGTGGTTCGGATTAGTTTTCCTTCTTTAGTTGTGATATGTTCTAAAATATTCTGCTATCAGTTTGCTGTAACGAATTATTTTTTTTTTTTTAATTCTGGCACTTATCTAGCCTGGTCTATATGCAGTTATTTTGAAAAATAAAAAAGTTACCTCGATCCACGCTTTTTCGCTGTAAATTACTCAAAAATCGCAACTTTTCCATTCATCTACCTGGCGGCTCACCCTGTAACCCATCCTCCTAGAGTCCTTAAGATTCACATGACATTTTTCTCCAAATCGGTTTATTATATTTCTCAAATGTTTTATTTCAATTAATCAAAAATAGCTTACATAAATACATATGGTCAGATAAACGCCGCTAAAAGACATCTCTAGGTTGGAACATAATTACGTAATTTTTACGTCATTGTTACGTTATTCCAGAGGTCAAAATGACATCAGTCTGCTGCCTGCTCACTGATCACGTGCTTTTATTACTAACCCCCCCCCAGGCTAAAGTATAGTATTTTATTTTAATAATTCTTGATCTATAAAAGTTTCAGTGAAGCTTATTGTGTGTTAGTATAACACAGATCAACAAAAAAAAAGTGGCTGCGCTTTTGATCAAAACTATCTTATCCTATGTTTTTTGACATGCTTAAACTGAATTTGATATTTAAAAAAAAAAAACTATTTTTATGTTTTTTTGCCCTTTTTAGGGGACCAAAAACTCCTATTTCATCCCGACGGACGGATTGACAAATGATTTCAGTTTACATATATTATTCCAGACAGTGCTTATTGAACTTAATGATTGTACTGCTGAGGATCATGCACATCATGTTGAGACAAGTGATAGATCGGCAATTCTTTGGCTCAGCCAAGTCACTATCTTTTGGAATCAGAACAGTCCTGCCTTCTACCAACCATTAAGAGACTTGATAAAGGCTCCTCATGGGAGGAGAGAAAAACCTTTCAGCAGACATTATGTAATCTATCGATGCCCAGTGGGGAGAAATTTTGTTTACCATTCAAGGCGTGACCAATCTCCTCAACGGTTACAGGGTAGCAGTTTTCATCCGGTATTAACCGTTGGTCAAGAGAGTCTAAAGAGTGTACTGCAATGTAGCAGCATTTTCGTATATTTCCATCCAGAATGTCTCCTCTTTCTCCACTTCGTTCTTCTTCGGCGGTGTTTGGAGGAGTGAGTGGTAGCCTCCTGTGCAGCTTGTTGCTGCACAGGAGGTCTTACTAACTCTCGATGAAGGTAGGAAATCAGGTCGTGTAGATTTTATTACGACAGTGACTCACGCAAGACGTCATGTAATTTTCCCATATATCTTCATCCATTAGTATAGCTACTTGACATATTTCAATGAGCACTGCTATAAGCTCTGGCGTCCACACATGATGCGCTCGAGGAGCGTTTCTGGAACTGGGTCCAGCTCGTTGGGGCCATTGTTCACATTATAACTAGTATCTCTGGTTTTGTTGTATTGTTTAAACCGTTTCCTATTTCAATTCCATCGGGTAGCAAAGGGAAATAAAGATCACCCGTGCATTACAACGGGAAGGTTATTTACTACCGGAGGACGCCAGGTACTCCGAGACATCATGCAACACATTAATCCTGTGCCATACGGCTCCTATGCATGAAGGAGTTCCTTATGCTTAGGCTTAGGTGACTTTTGAGTTGCGATGGGGTCGCTGCCATTCAACCACTGCACCACCAACCTCAAGTTTTTTTCCATCTAAATCGTAGTCACAAACTTGGAAGAAAGTGAATCATGGACCTAGATGTGCCAGATTTCCTTGACAACTGGAGTGTGCGGAGGAGACACATCCCCTTGGACCGAGCCTCTACAACCATATGATTTTCCCTTGCGCAACTGGATGTAGAATTTTATTATAAAAATATTATTATTATTATTACTTCCCGGGCCACGAGTATTTTTGGGTCTGGAATATATGCATGGCAGTATAGTACTAAGTATGGGATTTGATATTGTTTAGGCGCCTTATTTTGGTTCCAATTAATGCCAAAAGATGACAATAGGCTGTGCTCCTTAAGATAGCATATGAGCACGCGTGATTTTTTGTACAGATACATAGGCGGGAGAACCTTGTGTAAAGATTAACATTAGGCTTGCCGACAGATAAGACTCGCGCTCAATTTTTGATTGAATAGTGCATAAATTGTAGTGATTATAGTGATACTCTGGAACCTGATCCCTTGTCTCCTTATCCTAAACAGTGTTCCAGAACATAAAATTGCTGCCACTAGATAGGGGTAAGTAATTTAAAGATTACAGTCTACTTTCGAATATTTATTCATTGCGCCTTCATTTGGCCTTCTAGCCGGGATTGCTTTGTTAAGTAATAAAATTTAGATACCTACCGTAGTTTGTGATTTATGCCTATTCAGTCAATATAATTGTTGTTACTAGTTTATTAAAATAAACCCAACACGGGGGTTGATTTTCGAATCATCACCCGTTTGTTAGTGTTCCTACTGGAACGTGCCATTGTTGGTTTTACCGGATTAAATTCCTTTTCAATATATACCTACCTCTCGTAAATTACTTAAATTATATCCAAGTGTTTTATTCTTAAAATAATAGTGTTGTGCTTATTAGCTATTAGTTTATTATTAATGAAAATTACTGATAAAATAATCCGTTATAGTTGAAAAATCAAATTTATCAGCCTACCTTACCCTGAAAGTTTAATGAACCAGTCTCTGACTTTTTTGCGGGTTCGCGGAAAATCACCGCATTGTTTTGGTTCGGGTTTGTTTACGCTATTCTACACCTGACTTTGGAAGGCTGTATTCGTAGTTTTGTTTTTTAAGACTTGGGTTATTAAAATCCTAATACGTTTATATTCAGTTTAATATTTTAATTCTTTGAATATTGCATTGTAATCCTATATACTTTGCCATTTGCCATAATAATAGTAGAGATTTTACACACGTAAATACGTGTTACACTTAGTTTAGCCGTCCGAAACATTTACTGATACCTACTTTACCTACCTATTCAACATTATTTCTTAGGGTAAAAACACAAAGAAAGCAGGCAACCTGCTTACTGGTAGTCAGCGCCTATAAGCGACAATAATTAAGTACGCTTTTAAACGTTCCCGTACATAGACAAAGCCGGCTACCAGTAAGCAGGCAGCCTGCTTTCTTTGTGTTCTTACCCTTTTAAAAGCGTACTTAATTATTGGCGCTTATAGGCGCTGACTACCAGTAAGCAGGTTGCCTGCTTTCTTTGTGTTTTTACCCTTATACGTTAATAGAAAAAGTAAATTATAATATAATCATAGATAAATACCACCTATTAAACCTATTTATTTTATTATTAGTTTGTTACTATACGGAATTGTTTTTTCACCTAGGTATTAGTAATTAAAATTATAAACGGTACCTAAATAAATATTAAGATGCCTAAATCGGCCGATGAACTGAAATTAGATCGACTCCGCTCTAAACGAGAAAAGCTCTTTAGGCGGGTTCAGTTATGTTATGATGCTGGCGAAGCTTTGAGAGCCGATCAAGAAAATTCCCAAAAATTAGAAAACTTTAAAATTCGCTATAACACATTTTCTACCACCGTCGTAGAGTATAGGAATCTCGTTGACGAAATAATTGTCCTAAAACAACAAATGAAACCGGATGAAACTCCATCTTATAGTATTCTTGACGCATTTGAGGATTTAACCGACCAAATTGAGTACATGGCAGCTCAATTTATTAAAACCCCTGTTGTGCCACCGAATGTAAATAGTAGTCAGAGAAGTGATCATGCACGGATTCACATGCCTAAAATTGAACTTGTAAAATTTGACGGTTCTGACATTATGTTGTGGCCGTTATTTTGTGAAAATTTCAAACAGCTGGTGCATACACGAACGGATTTCTCTAATGCAGAGAAGTTGCAATATTTATTAGGCAGCATTTCAGGTAAAGCACTGAAAGTTTGTAGTAATGTTGAAACCATTCCAAATAATTACCCAATTATATGGAATACTTTAGAAAAAACCTACCAGGATAAAAAAATTTTATCGACAGTATATTTAGACCGAATATTGAATTGTCGTGGTGTATCGAATCACAACCCTAACAGTTTACAAAGTTTTTTAGAGAAGTTTGATCCAAATGTTAATGCTTTAAAAAATTTACATATACCGGATCTTGCTGATTTCATGTTATACCATATTGCATTATCCAAATTATCTCAAGAAACCATAAATTCGTTCGAATTAATTCGTAAAAATACGGAAATACCAACCTACCAAGAACTAATAGATTTTGTTCGGCAACAAAGCAAAATAATCTTCAAATTAGAAAAATCGCGGTTCAATACTCCAAATCAAAGCAGTAATGCCAATCAGAGTTCAAGAAATACTAAAACCTTTTTTGTAAATCATCCTAAAGATCATTATGCAAGAAATTGCATCGCCTGCAATAGGGGTGTGCATTTATTAAAAGAGTGCGGCGTGTTTAAGAATGATTCTGTGGAGGAGCGGTTCAGAAAAATTAAAGCCAACCATTTATGTATTAATTGTTTTTCTGGCAAACATACAGTTTCTAATTGTCCTTCCCAATTTACTTGTACAATTTGCAAAATAAAACATCACACTTTATTAACCGTCCTAATAATAATGTTGTTAATAAAAGTAATCAGTCTAATGTTTCAATGATACCTAGCACCAGGCCTGTAGCTAGAAAATGATTTAAGGGTGGGCAAACAATTTTTCAGAGGGGGCCCGCGGGCCAAAAATTAGTTTTTTCCATTTAAAAATAGCTACCTCATTATTTTCTGCGGTCGCCGTAGGTCGGGCGAAAATTATTCCAGGACGGGCTATGCCCGTCCTGGCCCACCCCTAGTTACAGGCCTGCCTAGCACTAGTCATAGTTCGCAAGAAAATTCTTCTGATTCTCACGCTAGCGTTTTCATATCTCGAAGTAACTCTAAGACCGTTTTGCTTAGTACTGCCCTTGCCACAATAGTGGACAAATGGAGTAGACCACAAACTATTCGAGTTATTGTAGATAATGGATCCATGCCGAATTTTTTAACCGTTGATTGTTGTACTAAATTAGGTTTAACATACACCAAATAAATACCCACGCTATTACAATCGGTGAACTTGAAAAGCCAATTAGAGGTCGTACCAGTGTAACTATGTTTTCGAATTTGAACCCAAATTTTAAATACTCCTTTGAGGCTTTGATAATTAACAATATTAGTGGAAAGTTGCCCCATTCTAAACTAGATATTGATTCCTTTACGCATTTAAAATATCTACCCCTGGCAGATCCGACTTTTAACATTCCCAGCAATATTGACGGGCTCATCGGAGCCTCGTTGTTTGCCGATATATTAGGTACTCATAAAGTAACCGGAATAAAAAATAGTCCAACCGACATACAAACAACTCTCGGATATTTAGTTTTAGGTCCTGTCGGCTGTAGTAAGTCCGAGGAATTGAATCAGTCCTTTTGCACCCTTTTAACCTTGGATTCTTTAGTAGAAAAAATGTTCGAAATTGAAAATTATACCCCACCTAATCCAACAAATGAAGATGACATTTGCGAACAATTATTCGTCGACACTGTTAGCCGCAATGACAGTGGGAGATTTACCGTCTCGTTACCCTATAAATTAGACCCATCTGACTTGGGTGATTCATACTTGCTAGCCGAAAAAAGCCCTAGAAAAACAACTAGAAAAATTCCCTGACCGTAGATTAATTTATAGTTCAATATTTAAAGATTATCTTGACCAGGGGCATATGTCGTTAGTACCGAATGAACGAAATATTGTTATGTCCTTGTATTTTATCCCACACCATTGTGTGTTTAAACCCGAGAGTACGTCCACTTCGAGCCGTATAGTATTCGATGCAAGTATGAAGTCGACAAGTGGCCTATCGTTAAATGATATCCTTTATACCGGCCCGAAGTTACAGAAGAATGTTTTTACTATTTTACTTAATTTTCGGTTGCACCCCGTAGCAATAAGTGCTGATATCAAACAATGTTATAGACAGTTTAATGTAGTAGATTCTCATAGAGCATACCAAAAAATATTGTGGAGGTTTGACGTCAATGATCCCATTTCTGTTTATCAATTGAACACCGTCACATTCGGGGTTGGTCTAGGCCCTATTTAAGCTTAAGGACATTGAAATTTTTAGCCGAATCCGAAAGAAATATGTATCCAAAAGCCGCCGAATGTGTAGAACGGGATATGTATATGGATGACGTTATCTCAAAAGTGCACCAGACGTTGACAGTGCATATGAAATGCATAGTCAACTAGTTCAGTTATTCCAATCTGGTGGATTTCCCTTGTTGAAATGGGTTTCAAATTCCAAACAATTATTAGATAAAATCCCAAATCATTTAAAATCGACAAATATGATCGAATTTGACAAAACTAACCTGAAAATACTTGGCCTCCAGGCCTGGACCTTGACATATTCACTTTCAAATTGAATTTTGAACTAACCTACTGCACTAAATGAAATTTATTATCATGCGTTGCTCGTATTTTTGATCCATTAGGATTTTTATCACCTCTCACTCTTTTTATTAAATTATTGATAAAAAAATTATGGTTGTTAAATTTTGATTGGGACCAAGTAGCTCCGCTAGAAATAACCAAAGCTTGAACTAAATTCCAAAATGAATTGTGTTGTTTAAATGAACTACAGATACCGCGTCATCTATTTATATTTGAAAAGATTTCACAAGTTTAATCGGTTTTTCCGATGCCAGCATGAATGCCTATACCGCCGTCGTTTATGTGCGTACAGTAGATGACTCGAGTAATGTAAAAGTTAATTTACTTTGCTCTCAATCAAAAGTTTGTCCCAATTCTAAAATATCTCTTCCTCGTTTTGAACTTTGTGCAGCTACGTTATTAGCTCAACTTTTAACTCATATCCGAGATACCTATAGTTCACGTAAACCAATTAGTGAGATATTCGCATTTTGTGACTCTATGATAACCCTCCATTGGATACACTCCAGTACTCGAAAGTGGAAACCATTTGTTTCAAATCGCGTATCTAAAATTAAAAATTTCCTATCACCGCCTCACTGGTTTTTTGTACCCACCCAAGAAAACGTTTCTGATTGCGCTTCTAATTAACCACTCGACATGGCTCTCCGGCCCTATGTGGTTAAAATTGCCATCTTCTGACTGGCCTATTAAACCTTTTAACGATAATGAAAATGTCGATCAGAACGATATATCCCAAGACGAATGTGTCATGTTATCTGTATTAAAACAAAATATTTCACATTTGTATAATTTAATTGAATATTTTTCCTCGTGGACTAAGCTACTCCATGCTACGATTTATGTTTTGAGATTTGCTAAAATTTTACCCCATAGTGACACCTCATCGAATAGCACCGAACTCAATCAAATATCTATAGAGACAACTGCTACAGTCATTTAGGTAAGTTCAGTCTTTCTCCGATAGATGTCGAATTAGATATTTAGTTTAAAAGTGCGACCCCACCTCTCAAGAATTTTCTAAATCCGCGCCTGACAAGTACAAGGTACTTAAGTATGAATTTTTCGTTCAAAATGTTTTAATATTTTTGTTTACTTCTTATTTTTATAAACGTTTCATTTTATTTTATATTTTATTTTCTGTTTTAATTGAATAAAATGTTTAGTTTTCATTACTCCTCTTATTTTTATTGTTTGTTAAAAGTAATACTTCTCCATCTAGCGGTAGCGGTGTTAACTCACAAACATTAATTTATAGGTTTCCACTGGGCAGGAATTAAGTGTTTCATAAAATTTCCGCCCGACACCAGATAGCGGTAGTTTTTAGTAGAATTTAATTTTAGGTTAGTAGATTTTAGTAGATTCTGATCGGAATGTTGGTAGAATACGGTTAATTGAAAACGGTAACCCTGCATTTTATTCATGAAGGGATAATTAGAGTAGGTGGGAGGCTGGCGAACAGTACTCTTTGCTTCAATAAAAAATATCCAATATTATTACCTAAGTCGGATCACTTTGTCACTCTACTTGTAGATTATAATCATAAATTATTCCTCCACACAGGAGCGCATTTATTACATTCTTTGTTAAGACAAAATTACTGGATACTATCCGCCAGAAATATAATTCGCCAACGCACCTGGAAGTGCAATTATTGTTTTCACACAACTCCTAAACCAACCTATCCACTCATGTCTAATCTACCCTCTGAAAGAGTCAGTCAAGCCAAGGCTTTCTTATCCACCGGGGTGGATTATACAGGGAGTTTTCAAATTACATTAAGCCGGCGTAGAGGTATTAAAACGCAGAAAGCGTATGTTTGCTTATTTATTTGCCTTGCTACTAAAGCGGTACATTTAGAACTCGCTTCTGACCTCTCCACAGATTCATTTTTGGCCGCTTTTAAGCGATTTATATCTAGACGTGGTAATTGTGCCACTTTATTCTCCGACAATGGTATCAACTTTGTCGGGGCTGAAAGAAAACTTAATGAAATTTACGAATTAACTAATTCTCGTGAATATAAGGATGCTTTTCACCGTGAGCTTTTTACTCATAAAATAGAATGGAAATTCAACCCCGCTTCCTCGCCCCATTTTGGAGGTATTTGGGAGGCGAATATAAAAAGTGTAAAGACACATTTAACTAGAGTCATTAATATACAAATTTTGACATATGAGGAGTTCAGTACCGTACTCGCGCAAATTGAAGCCCTACTGAACTCTCGACCTTTATGCATTTTAAGCAGCGATCCGAATGATCCGTCCGTGCTCACTCCAGCACATTTTATTTATGGGTCGCCATTAAACTCATTTCCATCCGTAGACTATTCTTTAGAACCGCTTAACCGTTTGGACCGATACAAACTTTTAGATGCTATCTTGCAACACTACTGGAAAAGATGGCACTTAGAGTACCTACATACTCTTCAAACTCGTTTAAAATGGAACACTAATTCCAACCCTGTAGAAGTAGGTACCTTAGTAGTTGTAATGCAAGATAATATTCCGCCCTTAAAGTGGCCACTAGCTATTATTGAAAAGTTGCATCCGGGCAAAGACGATATTACACGTGTTGCGTCAATTAAAACCAAGAATGGTACGTACATTAGGCCAATCATTAAATTATGCCCATTGCCTACTCAATAATTCTAATTAGTTTTCATATTTTGTTGTATTTGTTTCAATTTTCCATTTAAATTTTTTTATTAATATTAAGGTCTTTTTTTATTATTACTCACTGTAATATAAGTTTAATATAATTTAAAAATTTAATCCGCGTCGCTCCTCCCCCCCCCCCCCCAAGATGTTTAGGCGCCTTATTTTGGTTCCAATTAATGCCAAAAGATGACAATAGGCTGTGCTCCTTAAGATAGCATATGAGCACGCGTGATTTTTTGTACAGATACATAGGCAGGAGAACCGTGTGTAAAGATTAACATTAGGCTTGCCGACAGATAGACTCGTGCTCAATTTTTGATTGAATAGTGCATAAATTGTAGTGATTATAGTGATACTCTGGAACCTGATCCCTTGTCTCCTTATCCTAAACAGTGTTCCAGAACATAAAATTGCTGCCACTAGATAGGGGTAAGTAATTTAAAGATTACAGTCTACTTTCGAATATTTATTCATTGCGCCTTCAGATATCATTTTCATAAGTTTGGATAAACTACAGTTGGTGAAAGATCATGAAACCACCGGAATAATCGCAGAATTGTTAAAATCAGAAACACGATTCGGAGATGAAATTCGATCTCATGTTAGACTTCAAAGTGGTGATGCAGAGCTAGTAACTGAGCTTTCACCAAATCGTTCAAATTAAATCTGCCAAACAGATTAATTAAGATGGCATCCGAACGTTTATAAGCCAGACGAAGTATTTAGTTAAAACGTTAAATATCTAGTACACTATGGCACTGGCGTAAAAAATGCTAACGATCCAAATTAAAGATTTTGAAATGATCTTTTACTTGTTTCTGTAGCATAAAAGCCGCTATCCAAGGAATCACTACTTCCGCATTGAGATTTTCTATCCAAGTCTCTCACAACGAAAAAAAGTTTATATGTGGGAATAATTGTTTATGGAACTTTAATAATATAATATTTGAAATCGCCTACCCCAAAAAACCCATTAAAAGATATGCCACATCGGTAGTGGGTGTGGGGATGGTGGAAAAAGGGGAGTAGTGGGGGGTGGACGAAGCAATAAAAAGTTGAGGCCTTTAGTTCTTGTACACACCCTAAATCACAATTTTATTTTTTTCACCTCTTTTAATAGTGACCTTAGCTTCTCTTATATATACTAAATACCAATTTAATGGACTCTTATTTGCTTGATTTACCTATTTACTTCAATTTACCCAACCTTTCAACGGAATAAGATCAAAATATAATATAGTTCCGGATCTCGTTAAAATACATACGTATACCAAATTTCAAGTCAATATCTTACACGGTTCCAGAGTAATCGTGCGCACAAAAAAAGTTACAGACAAACCGACAAACCGACAGACAATATTTTGTTTGCTCCAACTTAAAATCTCGACGTTTCATGACATTCTAAGCCTATTTGAACAATAAAAACTTTCAATTTTCTTTTGCGTTGCTATACTTCCACTGGATGTGGAAATAAAATAAGGAAATTATGATCGAAACAATATGCGTCTTCACATTTTTTAAATACAAATATCGCAATTGTTACTGTAGTTTGTTAGTAATTAAAAAAACAATTCTCAAATACTGCTTTTCGTTAATATATAGCATTACTTAGATGCTCAAATATCTTTGCGCGATTATTAACGCACTTGCTTTAGAAAAAACCACTAACTAAGGAACCACTACTTCCACATTTTCTATCCAAGTCTCTTACAACGAAAAAAAATTCACAAAAACAAATCTAAGAATTTTATGAATGTGTAACATATTTACCCTTTCACAATATTACATTAAATATTAATAAGTAGTAGGTTATTCCTATTTATGAATATTTTAATCGTGTTTTATACTCCCCCCTCGTCCAACCTGTCCTACCTTGTCCCATTTTACCATAATTACCTTTAATTATCCCCCACTAATTACCCGCTAATTACCACCACTAATACCCCCCCCCCAGCTATGTGACGTCACAAAAAAAGGTGGAGGGGGAAGGCCTAGGACCCACTATAATACCCTACTCCGGTGAATTTTCCACAAAAATTTTGTGTACTTTCGAAAAAATTTGAAATTGTCGACTCCAAAAATCCATAAAACGGTATGCCACATCGGTAGTGAGGGTGGAGTGGTGGTAGTGGGGGTAGATAAGTAAAAAACAATTGTTGAGGCCTTTGGTTCTTGTTGAGACACTAAATCCCAAATTTATTTTTTTTACACCTTTTAATAATGGGGTGGTAATGGGAATTGCTAATGCCAACATTTTTTTGAGACCTTAGCTTCTCTTATATATACTAAATACCAATTTTATGGCCTCTTATTTGCTTGATTTACCCCCATTTACCCCCAACCCTTCAACTGGATAGGATCGAAATATGATCTAGTTCCATATCTCCATACGTTTGCTTTTCAAGTCAATATCTTAAATAGTTCCAGAGTAATCGTGTGCACAAAAGTTACAGACAGGCCGGCAGACAGAAATTTTTTTCTGTTTAAATTTAAAATCTCGACGTTTCATGACATTCTAAGCCTATTTGAATAATACAAATTTCCATTTTTTTTTCGCGTTACCATACTTCCATTGGATGTGGAAGTTAAATTGCACATTAAACTATATAGTTATTTACGTACCAAAGGTCGTAAGTGCACTTTTTTGGTCGAGAATAGTTTGCAATCCGGGGCCGAGGATTGCAAGTATTCAACACCAAAAAATCGCACTGTACGACCCGCGGTGCGTATTATATTTTTCGTCATAACATGAATCATTAAACTAAAAAAACTTAAGAAAAACTACTGGAAAACTATAACTATTTGAGTAAGATTTCATATTTGCTAAGAAAATAGTATAGGTAGCGATGCTTAGAATATCCATGGCAACCGTCAATAAAATAAATTTAGGGCGCTGCTTCTATTCAAATGACAACTACTGTCAAGATAAATTAAATCATAATAGCTCTGAAATAAATAGGATGATTTTGAGTAATAAAAATATAATTTTGTATAGCACTGTTTTTTAAATTATTTTACTAAAATGACTATTATTCATATTCATCTTGAAACATTTAATTTAATAGGTACTTGTTATACATTTAAAAGAGAAAATTCTCCCAAAACTTTATTTCCTTAGGTACGTTACGAAAAATAATGACCCGTGTGGCCAATGACAACAAGTATTTGGTACATAAAGCGTCGCTTACGATCGACAAAACAATGGAATGGACTCAATTAGTTGTGACGTTACGAATTATGCAACCTCTATATACTACTGTCATGACACACGGGTTGCCTGCCAAGCACACTGAAACTTTTAATGCATATGTTTATAAGGCGACATTTTCGAAGATAGAAACAGAGCCTAGAATTTTATTTTATTTCTCTTGTCTAATAAATATTCAAGGACTTCTAATACCTATTTCACATTTAAGAAATACGTTAAAATATATATATCCATATTTGATTTATAAAAACTTTATTTTCGTTTCATAATACAGTTTTTGTAAATCTTTATACTTTTGTATATTTTCTTATACCTTTTGCATGATAAATGATAACTGAAAGTTCTTAAACATTTCTTCCAAGGGAGAAATAAAATAAAATTCTACGCTGTCCTCGAAAATGTCGCCTCATAAACATATGCGTTAAGGGTCAAGTTCTGTGTGCTTGGCAGGCAACCCGTGTGTCATGACAGTAGTATGTAGAGGTTGCATAATTATGTGACGTCGCACTAGTGCGGTCCATTAGAGTATATAGTGCGGCAGCAAATGTAATCCCATGTGCTGCTTAGTGTTACAAGCAAATAGTCAATTTTGTTTTATTTTTTGATACCTACCCCTGGAACGTGAAACAAGTTGATGGACATCTGGAAATCGTGTCTGATTGGTGCAATGCCCCACCATCATAACCGTAATTTATAAAATGGGTATAGAAGGTCCCAAATTTACACAAATTACATTACAAGCAGTAGGAAACACAAAATTGTCGTCAAAAAGAATGCCGGAGGGGTACCAAATTAACCACAGAAATTGACATTTTAATACAAATACAACAGCAAATTGGCACGGCACAGGGTCACAGAACCACTCATTTACTTAATTACACCCCCCCCCCCCCCCTATGGGAACACTAACACAAAAAATATTAGAAAATCAAATTGTGGCTGAAAGTTTTTTTAATACAAAGAAATTTTGATATGAATATATTGATTAAATGGCTTTATGGAATATATCGCTCACTCGACGAGTTCGTCAGTTCTAGAAGGTTAGTTGTAGCACAAAGTAACGAACATATAATTGATGAGTGACAGCCATTTTTGTTAATTTTCCAACCATAATTGGTTGGCTCTGGAAGCATAGAGTGAGGTTGTTTGTCGCTATACTATTCCATGGCTTTATAATGTGCCCGAAAAATTGTAGTAGATTTGCAACTTGCTTCTTTACCCGGTCTAGGTTATTGACACGACACCTGTTGTTGTATATGGCCTTTAGTGTGTGCCATTGGCCGTTTCGTAAATTTCTGTACTGCAATGCATTGTGGATACTTTGCTCAATATCTTGGTGCGGGTACCAGGCAAGGCGCAGAATAAGCAACAGTCGGGGGAGAAGGACTCTTTACTAGTACGTGTCTTGACAGGCGAAATACTTGTTGGGTCAACAGCTTCTGTGCAGGCCTTTTCTTTGCCCGTTCAAGTCTGCCGCTGCTGAACTCCAAGTAGCAGGTTGTATTCCATTTTGCTCCTCTAGCTAAAAAGGTTTCCTTAAGTCAGGCACCCTCGTCCAGAGCCGAAACATTTATGCCCAGTGGCATTCGCCCAAATATCTCAAATTCATCTAAATTTTCAGCCAATTTCGAGTATCCAACATACTTGTCAGCTTCGAGACTCCTTCTCGGATACGTCAGTCTCTCTTGTATCTCTTTCTGAAATAGTGTCCACAGTTCCCAATTAATCTTCATCGAATTATCATCTTCCACAAAACTAACGTCACACAGTTTGAATTTTTCCAACATTCTCAAAAGACATCTATAACAAATGCAGGGGTAACAATTGCAGTTTCGTTCACCTAACCAGTTTCACTAATATACGGTTATAACATAACTGATTTTGCCCGCCATCATTTTGAAAAAAAAAATGGCCGTGGGCCCTGGGACACTTGCTTGTGAATTTAAACATCCCAAATGTCGCATGTGTACCAAATTTCAGCCCCCTACGACACTTTTTAGCTCCACAAGCGAAAATGCGGATTTGTCCCTGAAGACAGGCAACCATGCTATAACACGGCCCCCGCGGGGTCCCCGACCGTGGCAACATTTCTCATATCAAAGGGTAGGGTCTAACGAACAGGTGTACCAAATTTCAACGCTTGAGCATAAAATGCAAGGTGGGATCCATTCATGCAGTTCACCGTCCGAACTATATTATCAAGCTTGGCCTGTGGTGTATATATCTCCATATAAATATGACTTCCGATATATGGTGCGTATATCTGGCTTCCACCCGAAGGAGTAGAAATATATATACTTTGATTCATGTATATATCATCATTTGTGATTCATATCTCAGTTATCAATCAGGAATAATTTTTATCACATCAACAAATCGCGATGGATATGAGCTCCGACATAGATTGCAGTGGATACTGCTTCCGACAATACCGGGCGGATTACATTCTGCAGATATATAGCTTCCGAAATATATATAATTTTAGGTTCCGCAGTGGATTCGGCTTCCAGCACTGTTGCCATGTATTTAGCCTATAGACTTTAAATTCTGCTTTATTTCCTTGGTTTTATAACTACATAATATGCAAGTGTTCATGGATAGATAAATGAGTAGGTATAAATGACAAAAAATATTGAGCTGCTGGGTGTTCATTGTTCATGTGCTGGATTTAGCTCCTACTTGATTTAAAATTAGGATGTACCAGATATTATTAAAATTATTTTATATGCAGAGTGTTTTAGAACCAGTTTTCTAAAAATTGGCAACCAATTTGCAATTTTCAGAAAACTGAACCCACAATGATTTTTTATTGAATGCAACAGGATTGGCCAATTATTCGTAAATATAATTTTCATGATTTTTGTTTTTAGAGTTTGAAATTATTTGCTACTTTATAAAATAACCTTCAAATTTAGCAAGAAAATTTGATCTAAATTAAATCGAATGTTAACGTGAGAATGATGATTTGCTTATATGGAAAGTTTACCAAAGTTTACCAAAGTTAGGAAACTAGCAGCCAGTCAATCAGGCATTAGAGTAGAATCTTCTAACCTAACTAAACCAAGGTTACTTAACTTCGATACATTAGAAATGGGTGAAAGTATCTACATTGTAGTTTATTTTTTATGGAGATAATGCACACTTTTTTGTTGCACACAATTTTGTTTTACAATTTATTCATATATTTACAAATTAGCAATCGAAATGCAAATATGCAAATAAATTGTATATAAACTCTCTTAAGTTCCTGTTTTTTACTTTCGAACAACACTAGAGGTGAAGAAAAGTATTGTAATAACCGTCCAAAAATTTAACGACCAGTTTATGGCGAATTTTGATTCTATATCACTCAGATACTAAAAAAGTGGTTTAGAAAAAACGTAGTCTGTGTGTGTGAGCATGCGTGCGTTCCAGAGTAATTGTGCGCACAAGAATAATTCGAGGAAGATAGATAGACAGACATTTTTTGCTCAAACAAAATCTAGACGTTTCATAACTTTCTAAGCCTATTTAAACTCAAGAAATATATTTTTTTTACAGTTACTATATTTCCACTGCATTACGTGGGCGTGGAACTAAGATGAAATTAATTGTTAACTTTGAACGTCTTTTAAAAAAACCGCTGCCCAAGGAATCACTACTTCCACATCCAAATTTTTTATCCAAGTCACTCAAAACGAAAAAAATTTGTATGTCGAAATAATTGTTTATGGAACTTTAATAATATAATATTTGAGATCCTCTACCCCAAAAACCCATAAAACGATACCCCACATCGGTATCGGGGTGGGGGTGGTGATGGGGGGTGGTAGTGGGGGTGAAATAAAAAATATTTTGAGGTTTCTGGTTCTTGTACACACACTAAATCACAATTTTTTTTCATCCCCTTTAATGGGGGTGGCTAATGCCAAAACTTTTTTCGGGACCTTAGCTTCTCTTGTATATACTAAATACCAATTTTATGGACTCTTACCTGCTTGATTTACCTGTTTTCCCCAAATTTACCCCAATTTACCCCCCAACCCTTCGACGGAACAAGATGAAAATATAATCTAGTTCTAGATCTCGTTAAAGTACATATGTGTACCAAATTTCAAGTCAATATCTCAAACGGTTCCAGAGTAAACGTGCGCACAAAAAAAGTTACAGACAGACCGACAGACAGACCGACAGACAGACCGACAGACAGAAAATTTTTTTTCGTTCGAACTTAAAATCTCGACGTTTCGTGACATTCTAAGCCTATTTGAACAATAAAAATTTTTAAAAAATTTTTTGTCGTTGCTATACTTCCACTGGATGTGGAAGTAAAATATGAATAATTCACAAATAAATAATTATAGAAAATGTTCAATCTGTATATTTTCACTAAAATTATATCAGGTTTCTTCCTTGGGAATAACGTATATCTGTCATATGTTATTTTTCTCTGCGAATAGTTTTTTAGATAAGTGCCAACAGATAGATAGACAGACAACAGACAGACTGACTAATGGAATTGAAAGACTTTTGTTCATTGGGTGCGCTGTGTGCGCATTTGGTTTTATCAACGATCCAAAATATTATCCCTATTAAATCCTTATATTTGATTTTCAGTTCGTATTAAAGAGATAATGTAATGTGCAATGTCAGAAAACCTACAACAGTCAATTAATTAAAACAAAGCGGTTTGATGATTATTTAATAATATCTTCTAATTACAAAATATGAAAAATTCACTCATACATTTAACGAAATAAAAAAAAAACACTGCCTAATAGACCGAGCGATGGCTGTATAAACTAATAATATTTTTATAGAAAATATAAAATACGAATACATATCTGTTACACTGACAATCAGCCCTATGATGGAACGTTTACGTTAGCCATAACGCCTATGTTACGGTCATCTGTCTCTCTCACTCTTATATATTTTTTGATCAGCGCTCAACATAACAGTGTATGTTAAATAACGTAAACGTTCCATCATAGGCCTGATTGACATTAATCCATGACATTATTTGATGTAATATCATCTATCTGTGAAGAATTTAGAAAAAGGTTAGAAAAATGTGTACTGGTAATAAGATTTCTACATGTGGAATAGTTTTCAACTTAGTTGAATAAAATGTTACGTTTTTTTAATTGTTATTTCCTTATTTTATAATGTTATTGCACATTTATCTGTTATTGATTCATGTAGTTTTCGTGTCCTTAATAAAACAATTAAGCAAAACAATTTTAACAAAAAACATAATTTTCTCCAGTCCGACACTGTATTTTTTAAAAACATTGCTGCGTGCAGCCCAAACTACCACAAAAGCATGTACTTAACTATTAACTACTTGGGAAAATGTTTAAAAAATATTTTGGCTTAAAAATTTTTCATAAATTAGAAAATTCCCTGTATATTAATAACAGAAAAGGTTCCAGAGGGTACATAGGAAAGAGTTTTGGAATCAGCTCGATCGCCTCTATCGCCAGTTATGTACGGAACATCTTACATAGCGAATTAAAATCTGATATGGTCAAAATTTCATTAAAAAGAGCAACATTTTTAAAAGCTTTTATTTAACTTGCAATGTTTGTATGTTTGTTTGTTGGTCTGAATTTCGACTAGTTTTAATTAAGCTAGAGCTTTGAAATTTGGCACACGTGTATAAGTCTGGTGACTATGCAACATAGTATAGCCATTATCGGTCTAAATCCAATATGGCGGACGTCCCAAGATGGCGGATCGGCTTTTTAGTCATAACCCCCCTGATATGGGTATCATATGAAAAAGTTTGACGAGTAAAATACGATAAACAATGTGACGTCATTCTAAATCCAATATGGAGGACGTCCCAAGATGGCGGATCGGCTTTTTAGTCACACGCAGTCTATATATATATATATATATATATAGATATATATATATATTTTACTCGTCAAACTTTTTCATATGATACCCATATCAGGGGGGTTATGACTAAAAAGCCGATCCGCCATCTTGGGGACGTCCGCCATATTGGATTTAGACCGATAATGGCTATACTATGTTGCATAGTCACCAGACTTATACACGTGTGCCAAATTTCAAAGCTCTAGCTTAATTAAAACTAGTCGAAATTCAGACCAACAAACAAACATACAAACATTGCAAGTTAAATAAAAGCTTTTAAAAATGTTGCTCTTTTTAATGAAATTTTGACCATATCAGATTTTAATTCGCTATGTAAGATGTTCCGTACATAACTGGCGATAGAGGCGATCGAGCTGATTCCAAAACTCTTTCCTATGTACCCTCTGGAACCTTTTCTGTTATTAATATACAGGGAATTTTCTAATTTATGAAAAATTTTTAAGCCAAAATATTTTTTAAACATTTTCCCAAGTAGTTAATAGTTAAGTACATGCTTTTGTGGTAGTTTGGGCTGCACGCAGCAATGTTTTTAAAAAATACAGTGTCGGACTGGAGAAAATTATGTTTTTTGTTAAAATTGTTTTGCTTAATTGTTTTATTAAGGACACGAAAACTACATGAATCAATAACAGATAAATGTGCAATAACATTATAAAATAAGGAAATAACAATTAAAAAAACGTAACATTTTATTCAACTAAGTTGAAAACTATTCCACATGTAGAAATCTTATTACCAGTACACATTTTTCTAACCTTTTTCTAAATTCTTCACAGATAGATGATATTACATCAAATAATGTCATGGATTAATGTCAATCAGGCCTATGATGGAACGTTTACGTTATTTAACATACACTGTTTATGTTGAGCGCTGATCAAAAAATATATAAGAGTGAGAGAGACAGATGACCGTAACATAGGCGTTATGGCTAACGTAAACGTTCCATCATAGGGCTGATTGTCAGTGTAACAGATATGTATTCGTATTTTATATTTTCTATAAAAATATTATTAGTTTATACAGCCATCGCTCGGTCTATTAGGCAGTGTTTTTTTTTTATTTCGTTAAATGTATGAGTGAATTTTTCATATTTTGTAATTAGAAGATATTATTAAATAATCATCAAACCGCTTTGTTTTAATTAATTGACTGTTGTAGGTTTTCTGACATTGCACATTACATTATCTCTTTAATACGAACTGAAAATCAAATATAAGGATTTAATAGGGATAATATTTTGGATCGTTGATAAAACCAAATGCGCACACAGCGCACCCAATGAACAAAAGTCTTTCAATTCCATTAGTCAGTCTGTCTGTTGTCTGTCTATCTATCTGTTGGCACTTATCTAAAAAACTATTCGCAGAGAAAAATAACATATGACAGATATACGTTATTCCCAAGGAAGAAACCTGATATAATTTTAGTGAAAATATACAGATTGAACATTTTCTATAATTATTTATTTGTGAATTATTCATATTTTACTTCCACATCCAGTGGATATATATATATATAATATATATATATATATATATATATATATATATATATATATATATATATATATATATATATATTGTCGTGACTGTGAATAAATTATATTTATCAAAACTGTAATAGAAAATTTGTATTAGGCGCCACTATTACAGTATTCAACAACCTTTTATAATCACGCATTAATTAGAGCATGAGCTACACTTGTAGAAACTCCCTCAGTGCAGGTTTAAATTTGTTTTAATAAATCAAAATGATGTCAACAATAACAATTTTATTTTAAGAAGTAAAACCATGCGCTTATACAAATTATTTGCTATTCTTATTTAATTAATGAAACCCAGGCCTTGGTTTTAATTTAAATACTTAGTGCAAATTTAATCTAATGGGAATTTGTAAATTTTAAAATTGACAAGTAAGTAAATAATGAAATTTTATCTAATGGCAATTTGCAATGTTTAAAATTGACAGTTGAGATCTCTGTTTCCTATAGACTAACACAGTACCTTTCGATCGCAGACGTTACCGAATTATGTGGAGCACTGACTTCATATTATGCACAATACACTTGGCTGGAATCTCCTACACGTTCTCTGCCAAATATTCCCTCAAGATGTGTTTTATTTCGATGTGACTAACTATTCCAGTGATTGTTAGTTTGATAAATGTTGTGAACTTGATGCTGAAATGTTTAATTTATAAAGGAGTACAAACTTACTACTACCAGGTAAGTCAAAATGTGACGTCTACTTGACGTTGTTGGTTATGTTATATTTTGATTTTTGATGATGAGATTTTATTTGAAAATACACAATATTTTGGGTTCAAGCTACACCTTGAATGCTTATCTTCAATTTCTGTTACTTTTTGTTTAATTTTATAATAATTTTCTTCAATATTCAATTAAATTTTATGGACCTTTGACACCAATTCAATTTCTATTTTCAGCGTTCTTGTTCCCCCTTTTTTAACAAAACTTCTTAGCTACCAACTTTTTTCGAGTTTTTGTTCTGAAAATTTGACTTGAATGACAATCCTAGATTACTAGACTTGTCATTTCTGAAATTTGAAATATGAAATAAATATAAATTTTCTTTATTGAATCGTTTTCACTCTTTTCACTACCAAAATCATATTCTTTGTATTTCATGGTACATTTCAATACTCTTTGCTCTTTTCTAGCTTCTGTTTTAAGCTCATACCAAATTTTGTGTCTTTCCTTACATAAAAGCTTAAAAATTACTTAAAATTATATACAATCTATGGTTTTACCTTCTTTCCCTATATTAACTTTACCTATTTACTAATTATATTAACAAAGTGAGATTCTTTATTAAAGATTTTATACTAAATTAAATTCGACCTTTTTCAGGGGCTACCCAACATTTCATGAACCAGTTCAGTCCCTATTTCACTAACTGCGTTGGTGAAAATTACTGAAATACGTCCCTTGAAGTTTCGTCATTGAGTACAACGTATAATACAATAACTATTAACTTTCCTATGGTTTAAAATTGGAATTGACCAGTGACAACATAAAACTTTGGTAACTGGTAGTCTATTTTCTAGTAGAAAATGAAATTATACACTTAGTTCAAGGGATTGTCTTTATGCAATTATCTTAAGGTAAAAGTCTTTGATTTACTTTATAAAATTTCCTTACACGAGCACTTATTTTAGATAACTTCTTAACTATTCTTTGTCATGATAGTGAATTTTTTTATTATAAGTTCATACACTTTTATTTATAATTTTCTACATTTTTTCAATTTTGTACTGTTGTTGTTGATAATCTCTAACATTTGTTTTAAATTTTAAGTTTTTAATTTTATTTTAATGTTCAATTTGACTGAATTCTTATTTCAGATCTGGAAATATGCATTTTCTAACTTCTTTAGTTTTCTACACTACAAGTTGTTCAAACTCAACTGATGCTAGTCTGTAAACCAGAAACACTTCATCGATGGATTATTTACCATACCTTTCTGTTTTTAATGTTTCATTAAAGAGGTCTGTCTCTTCAAGATAAGATAACTTTTTACATAAAGCCTTATATTTAATCTTAAATTCTGAACTAATTAAACAAATTTTATTGTTACTGTTTAGTCACTTCGTTTGCCCAGTTGAATTTTACACTGTTGGTGTATCCACAAATATATTTTCTTGAAATTTAGTTCCTAACTGATACTCTAACAGTGGCGTAAGTTAATTACATTTTTATATAGTTCTCTCTCACATAGAATGCGAATATTGCATCAATATATATATAAAAAAATAGGAGATGTTAGTGCGGACCAAAGCTTTATGGCAAACAGGAGAAAATCATGGGTAAGACCGCAAAGAAAAAGAGCAACCGTGGACACGTGTTTCGGACTCATTGGTCCTCATCAGCACGGTGTAGCTAAGTTGAAAGGATAGGCACAACTTAGGAATTGACACAAACGGTGACCACTGACAGGCAGCCAGTCGCACATTTGTGGCAAGAGTTAGAAGACTCCGGGTTTCCGGAGCGACAACTAACACACCACGGAGGCAACTATAGCTACCTACGTGGAATTGTTGTAGAACTCTCCAAAATCGTCCTAAGTTGAAGACATAATCAAAATTCGACTTAGGCAAAAATTTCATTTAAAGACATTTTTGGGAGTCTGCAGAGGCGCAGATCAGTCCCACAAGGGCCGTTTTGGGTTCTATAAGGCGTTGGAAATGACCAGGTGAAAATTCGAAGAAACACCGAATTTTCACTTAGGAAAAATGTTTTTGGTTCAGAATATGAGAGTAGAAGTATATAATGACAAAGATTTATGAATAATATACTTTTTCAAAGGTACCATAAATTGGACTTTGAAAAATAATATTTTTGGAAGGGCGTCAAAATTTGGTCCAGGAATCGATTTATCGAAAGTACGCCAAAGTTTCACTTGCAGACTAATTTTTCAAAACTGCGTTGAAATTTGGCTTGAAGATCGATTTTTCAAAAGTACGCCAAAATTTCACCCGCGGATTAACTTTTCAAAAGTACCTTGAAATTTGGCTTGAAAATCGATTTTTCAAAAGTACGCCAAAATTTCACCCGCAGATTAGTTTTTCAAAAGTACCTTGAAATTTGGCTTGGAAAAATCGATTTTTCAAAAGTACGCCAAAATTTCACCCGCAGATTAGTTTTTCAAAAGTACCTTGAAATTTGGCTCGAAAATCGATTTTTCAAAAGTACGCTAAAATTGGTCTTAAAATGGATTTTTCAAAAGTACCACAAAGTCAGTTTAAAAAGTACCACGAAAATATAATTTAAATTATTTTTTATTTTTTATTCCTCAACCAAAGACATTGACCTTTGAGGTACGGTCATTGAAAGCCCAATTCTAAAGTATGAGCATAAAATTTTAACGATGCACTGCATCCGAAAGGCAAAATAGAAGATTTTGTCAAAGCCGGCGTAGTGCCGATAAGCAAAAATTGATAAAAATCAATGCACATGTACAAGGCCGGTTTCTCGCATAGAAAGAGTTTGGATTGACTCAGCGGCTCGCAATTTGGTCGAGCGCGTTGAGTGGTCCAGACAAAGCGATGGTAGAAAAGCCAATAACGGGGCTTTTCAAAATGACAAAGTTATAGAGGAAAACGCCTTGTGCATAAAAATCCAAAAATTCAATTTTGCCTAAAAGTCGCTCGAAGGTGAGACGTTGCCAAATCGATAATATTAATCGACTGTGATAAGGGTTAGTAAGTCGTGGACTGATCGAACGCCACTCAACTTATGCAGTAATAAGTCCTCTGAATGTGTTTGAGTACGTGAATCTCCACGATACAAGAACTTTAAAGCTAAGTAGTTTCTAGCGAAACTAAATTCATTTAGTAAAACTTTTTTAAGTTAATTTCAGTCAGCCTTAATTATTCATTTACCCAGAGTCTGAAATGATTCTAAAAGCTCGAATTTTGATTCTGAGAAGGGTATGTATGAATCTTTTCTACCTAATCGATCGTTAGCGTGAGCGCTCTCGCTTGTATGGTCTGAAAGTCACTACCTTGATTGGGGAAGGCACGATTCTTATCTTGAGAATTTTGTATAACCAATTCTGTTAAATAAACGGATTCTTTGAACTAATATTTCTTAATTGATCTTGAGGCCTGTTGACGGTCTATAATCCCTGGAACTTTCGTATAGAAAACCGGATGTGTCGAGTTAATTCGCATTAACGTTCGACCTTCTGGTTGCTTTACGGAGGTTTGATAGGGATTTTTTTATGCGTTTTTTGAGAAATATATTCCGTTATTAATGGACCAAAACGTGATTTTCGCGTACCAAAACTAATCCCTCCGCAGAGAAATTCTTCGGTTGGGATTTTTTTATGCAAAAATTCAGGAAATTAAGAGGTGCCTAAACCCCTAACGAGGGAATTCGGGTCCAGAGAGAGCGTAGTTTCCGATATGTGGTAGTGCAGCCTTGGTCCATTACTTGGCTACCGAAGTGCATCTTATCTCGAACCCGCCTGGGAGGTAGAAGAACGGGGTAATACGCGACTTTCGCCCCCCTGAGAAATAAATTGGTGTCGCGTCATTTTGACGCCCGGTAGTGCGTTCTTCTACAGAATCACTGGATCCAAGGAAGAATAAAAAATAGGAGATGTTAGTGCGGACCAAAGCTTTATGGCAAACAGGAGAAAATCATGGGTAAGACCGCAAAGAAAAAGAGCAACCGTGGACACGTGTTTCGGACTCATTGGTCCTCATCAGCACGGTGTAGCTAAGTTGAAAGGATCCTTTCAACTTAGCTACACCGTTCTGATGAGGACCAATGAGTCCGAAACACGTGTCCACGGTTGCTCTTTTTCTTTGCGGTCTTACCCATGATTTTCTCCTGTTTGCCATAAAGCTTTGGTCCGCACTAACATCTCCTATTTTTTTATTCTTCCTTGGGTCCACTGATTCCACGCAGGTAGCTATAGTTGCCTCCGTGGTGTGTTAGTTGTCGCTCCGGAAACCCGGAGTCTTCTAACTCTTGCCACAAATGTGCGACTGGCTGCCTGTCAGTGGTCACCGTTTGTGTCAATTCCTAAGTTGTGCCTATCCTTTCAACTTAGCTACACCGTGCTGACGAGAACCAATGAGTCCGAAACACGTGTCAACTGTTGCTCTTTTTCTTTGCGGTCTTACCCATGATTTTCTCCTGTTTGCTATATATATATATATATATATATATATATATATATATATATATATATATATATATATGTGCATTTGTATCGTGTCCGCCTCCTTACAAATTTGTGGCGCCCGCACCTCCACTAGAAATACTATAGATAGATTAGTTCTGTTTACATATACATAACCGCCAAATTTCACTTACCAAGGGCACGCGGAGAGGGGAAAGGATTTTTATCTTTTTTTACATACACTTTTTTGTTCATACGATTGGTATGTTTACACCTCGTTATATAAATAGTACCTCTCTGACTCAATGTATTTAAAACTGTTATATATAACGGTAGACTTTGCCTCCTTCGAGGTTGCCAGACTTCTATAGTGTAAAATGCTCTAGCGCTTGCGCAATTAGTTGCGCTATGCAATCGTGTGCGTTTGTTATGATGATTCATATTGTGTAAGTTATACTCTATCAGATTACATTGGTGTTTTACCCGATAATGTGCGATTATCTGTTTTAAAATGAACCGTTCACGCTAAATATCTATTGTAGAATAATGTATGTAATTCAAATTATGTTCTTAAGGGAATTATTATTATTATTTAAAATGTTTGTCAAAAGACATCACTGAATCAGTTTAATTTTGTAACACAATTGTTACATATTAGTCCACGTAAATTAGATATTTTAGAAGACGAAATAGATACCCGAATAGTTCCCCACAATTTAGGAGTGAAACGTCCGTAATGATTATGAATAGAGCTGCTTCGGCCATATTACGGGGACTTAACGCTGGTTTTTCACTTTTATCTTGTAAACCGTTCGTCGAAAGAGAAAAAAGTATAGGAAATAAAAAAATCGTCATGTTAAATTCTGCATAAAAAATGTGCTATTAACCTTGTAGCTTATCCTCACCTATTTCGCGCTAACAGCGTCCGAACAGAGGCGTAGTTTGGGGCGCAGAGGTAAAAATCCATCCTATTCCAAGTTTGACTCCGAATATTTTAAGACCGGTTACTTTAACGAGAAAAATGCTCAGTAATGAATTTATTGAGCAGAATTTTCTCTATTAGATGCATATATAGAGGGTTTTGTCGCAAGTAGTTTATGTATTTTCCTCTTCTTTGCAATTAGAGGATAATCTGCACTGTTCACACAAAAGAAGATTTGGAGTCATATTTCAACTCTGAGCTTGCTTCAATTCCACTTCTTCTCTTCAATAAGAAAGGGTTAATGAGGAAAATTAAGAAATCGTCTGTATGATATTTTCAATGCTGTACGAGAGAGGCCAATAGATTTTTCGGATTGCCAGTTCATTGTTGATGGCTGCAATTTGATTCATCGTGTAGTATGGCCGAAGCAGCTTTATTCGTAAACATTACGGCCAAAAAGTGACTGTAGTGTTTGACGGATATGCTGACTGCAGTATGAAGAGCATCGAAAGACAGCAAGCGTCTTTTGAAACGCATTTCACCGGAAATTGTTTTTCATGAGAACACGCCACTGACTGAAACGCAAAATAAAATGATAAACAATCTCACAAAAAGGAACGGTTTATTTCGCAATTGGTGGAGAGATTTAAAAAACGAGGGAATCAAAATAATTACTGCTGTAGACGACGTTGACGTACTCATAGTTCAAACCGCATTAAACGAATCTCATGGAAACGATACAGTGGTCATCCTCGGACAAGATATTGATCTTCTTGCATTGATTATCGCTCTCGCACCTGAAGATAAAGATATCCATTTCTTAAGAGAGGCTCAGAGATAAATAAAAAATAAAGATTACAGTTCTCGTGACTTGCAGTCCTCGGAAGTTTTAAAAGCTGTATGGCCCACACGTTCAGTGGATGCGATAACACTTCAGCTTCCTTTAGTAAAAGAAAAGTGCAAACGGTGGAATGCGTCAATAAAAGAAAAGATCTCGAAGAGGTTGTCCGTATATTCAACAACCGTAGCTGAACGAAAAAAGAAATTACATCTTTGAATCATCAAAGATTCATTATCTTCAATAAGTTAATCCGCCAATCTAGTACTACCGGGATTCTACGAAGACTGCCAGCAACATCCGAGGCAATACGTCAACATTCTTACGGAGTATTTCTCCAAATTCATGTTTGACGAGGAGAAAACTTGGAACCAACGGAATGGAGAAAAGCAGAAAATAATATAAAATATTTCAAAGAGATGATATACTTAAAGAAGTAAAATGTTCAAAACTTAATCATTTTGGAGCAAAAATGTAAATATTTCCCTTCAGCAAGAGAAAAATTTTTGAATTGTTTAAAAATTTTTGAAAAGCATTCGAGATGACTCCAACAAACTGGCATTAATTAGTATAGCAAAATTTATGATTAACCAACAAATATATTCTAGAGTTTTGGTCTCGAATGCGTTTTAAAACATTTTTATTTTTTGCTAGAGGGAAATATTTACATTTTTGCTCCAGAATAATCTAGGTTTTTAAAATATCTTTGGAAGGTGGAAGATTACACTGGTCAACATTCAGTTTGAAAAAATACACCGGACTCTACCTAGGTACCCAGGGGTTTTGGGGTCGCTGATTCCGTTGCCGAGGTCGGTTAAGCTCTATCACGTCAGGTTCAAGGTTATTTGAAGGTCAACCTTAGGAAAGGTTTTTGAAAAAATCTAAAAAAAATTCACACATAGGCTCTTGGGGGGTCTCTGAGTCCGAATCCGATGTCGGTTGACCTTTATCACCTCATGTTCAAGGTCATTTGAAGGTTAAAGTAAGAATAGGAGGTGAAAAAAATTAGAAAAAATTTATACGAATGCTCACCTGCCTACTTATTGTCTGTTTATATGTCTGCCTTTATACCTGCACACCCGTTTGTTTGCTTTTTAGTCTGTATTTATCATCCGCCTGCATTTTCTCTCTGTCCATCTATTTGACATCCTGCCTTTCTGTCAGTAATTCTGTCTGACTGAATGACTAAATGTTTCTATCTGACAGTCTGTCTGCCTCCTTGTCAATTTGTCTGACTCAGAAAACCATTAAATTACTTTGACCCTGACAGGATTGAGCTCAGGGCAGGTTTTAGGTAACCGGAGGCCCTAAGCTCTAGGTATGTTTTTCGTTGAAGCTTTCTCTTCTAATAAAATAAACGTGCATATCTGCGTATGAAATCTGAATTCTGAGGCCCCCTAAATGCGAGGCCCTAAGCTGGCGTTTACTCAGCTTATACGCAAAACCAGCACTGATTGAGCTCCAAGTGAGTGAAGCCAACGCCCGTGGTACTCTTTACTTGCATGTTCGCTCTGCTTCTGCAACTATACCTAAAGGCCATCCTTTCACAGAATCTGAATCAGCGACCCCAAAAACCCCTGGGTACCTAGGTAGAGTCCTGTGTATTTTTTTAAACTAAATGTTGACCTGTGTTATTATTATTCTTTTATTTTCTGCTTTTTAGACCCCCCTCCCCCCCCAATAAAAATCGTCTTCTATTTTTTTTTACTTTTACTATATAAGGCCAGCAGCAGTGACAAATAGTGGATTAAGGGCAACTAGTTACGTTAAGGAATGTTTGTGTCCTGTTAGATAAATACCTTAAACAAATACCTTTTTTAATTTGCTCTAAGCTATAAAAATATTTGTTTCTGAACAAAATAAACGTTTTTTTATTCCCAAATTGAAAAAATTTAAAAACCCATTGATCTCTAGAAAGTATTATTTCTGTGATTCATTGAGTTAAATATATTTGCACTGAGATAGCCGAAGAATCTTCATGTGCAGCTAAAGCTGGCGGACGAATGCCGGCTTGAAATGACCTTGAAATGACCTCTGGGTGCCTCTTTTTTTTAAGGGTAAGCGAACAATGGATTCGGACTCAGCGACCCGAAAAACCTGTGTGAATTTTTTCAGATTCTTTCAATCACCTTTTCTTACTTTAACCTTCAAATGACATTGAAACTGACGTGATAGAGGTCAACCGACATCGAATGCAGACTCAGCGCCTCAAAAAACCTATATATAAGTTTTTTCAGATTTTTTGACAGCTTCTCCTGTTTTTCTCAAATTAACCTTGAAATGATCTCCAGATGCCTTTTAAGGGTAAACGAACAGCGGATTCGGACTCACCGATCCCAAAAACCTATGCGTGAATTTTTTCAGATTTTTTCAATCACCTTTTCTTAGTTTGACCTTCAAGTGACCTTGAAAGTGACGTGATAGAGGTCAACCGGCATCGGACACAGACTCAGCGACCCAAAAACCCTACATGTAAATTTTTTCAGATTTTTTAACAGCTTCCTCTCCGTTTTTCTCAAATTAACCTTGAAATGACCTCCGGATGCCTTTTAAGGGTAAGCGAACACCGAATTCGGACTCAGCGACCCCAAAAACCTATGTGTACATTTTCTCAGTTTTTTTCAACCACCTTTTCTTAGTTTGACCTTCAGATGTCCTTGAACCTGACGTGATAGGGCTTAACCGACCTCGGCATCTGAATCAGCGACCCCAAAAACCCCTGGGTACCTAGGTAGAGTCCTGTGTATTTTTTTAAACTAAATGTTGACCTGTGTTATTCTTATTCTTTTATTTTCTGCTTTTTAACACCCCCCCCCCACCCCCCCAATAAAAATCGTCTTCTAATTTTTTTTTTACTTTTAGTATATAAGGCCAGCAGCAGTGACAAATAGTGGATTAAGGGCAACTAGTTACGTTAAGGAATGTTCGTGTCCTGTTAAATAAATACCTTAAACAAATACCTTTTTTAATTTGCTCTAAGCTATAAAGGGGTACAAAAATATTTGTTTCTGAACAAAATAAACGTTTTTTTATTCCCAAATTGAAAAAATTTAAAAACCCATTGATCTCTAGAAAGTATTATTTCTGTGCATAAAAGTTATTTATATTTTTAGTAAGATAATTTTAGTTACCATATCTCTAGATGTATTTAGGAATAGTATGCCTCTTCACAATGTTGCCAAGTTTAGGAGGCGATATCGCTACTTTATTGTAAGGAAGCATTTAATACCTATATACATCAAGTGTTTAAAACAGCAGCGCCACCTGGTAAAAAATGTAGTGGACTATGGTGTATGTTTACATATGTTTATAGGTATTTTCCGCCTCCAAAAAAAGTGTCGTTAAATGCTTCTATCTCTCTATTTCTTCCCTTTTTGTCATAATCTTATATGCGCACCAATAAAGCTGATCATTATTGATAATAATGGGTCATAAATTTACTAATTATCAAGACATTCGCGATGAAAACAACACAAAACGTCTCCGCCTCCGAAATCGGAGGCGAACGCGTAAAATCGGAGGCAAACACCACCTAACCATATAACATTCGGAGGTGTATGAGTACTAAATGCATGTATATATATATATATAT